>CM016721.1:44525833-45125833 GCA_005771605.1 Scutellaria baicalensis
ACTTAATTTTAATTCTTCAAATAGAAAAATATTATGGAAGAAATGCAATGGCTGCAAGTAATTACATTTAGTCTTTATTAATTACTTTCCAAAAGTCTATTTAGAATTTGCAGGATTTTCAGGGTCTACTCTTATTTTAATCAATATTTAAAACCACAAGTTTTATTAATTCAAATAGGGTCAATTTGTCCAATAAAATGTATGTACAACTTTAAGACATTAGATTTACTTATAACAAGCTGTTGTTGAAATTTTTATTCTCAAAATAAAGTTATTGAAGTGTACAAGAGAATAAAATTTTGGGGGGTTTTAAATGCTTCTAATAGCAATTTTATAATTCGAGTTTCTCCAATCTTATTGAAAATAATAAGTTATATATGACAAGTTTATAACTATGTTCCAAAGCTATATCTATTATTAAAATAAAAGTATGAACACTTTAATGTTTCTTTCATTTTTTGTAATATATATTTTAATAGTTTGTTATATAATTTAATTAATTAAATTTAAACTTATTAGTATTATCAAATTAAATTAGGACTCTATAATAAATTAATTACACATAGATATTACTCTTTCTTAAAAACAAATGCAGTTTTAGTAAGAAGAAAAAGTCTCAAAATAAGTGTTACAGTATCACAGGAATTCATGACATATTTATATATAATCTAACAACAATACACTCATTCACTCATACAAAATCAAATGCGTTAAAGAGGGTTGTTAAGAGTAGAAAGAAAAAAACTCCATAACAATTATAATTAAATACGATAAATTTGACTTTTTACCACCTTCCTTAATCTATGTGAAAAATATTAAAACGACATTTATTTTAAAAAAAAAACTTATGTAATGACTTGCATGTATGAGGCATGTGATTTTAGTATTATACATGTTTTCGAACAATAAATAAATGTTTTTGAAACATCAAACATCATTGTTGTGATATGAAAATTAATTTCATTTTGGGGCAATGTGTAATTATAGGTTCTAGAAGGACCAATATGCAAATAGAAGAAATAAAAGGATGAGATATGAAAGAGAGAGAGAGGTAGCTACCACCAACTTGCAGTTTGCATGCCTCACTAAAATTCATACATCATTAATTATTACTATATATACTAATTTATTGTTAATTAATTAATTCATTCTAATTATTTTAATTCAGAACAGGTGGGCTGTCTTAATTAATCATCTAATTACTCGCATTAATCCATCCTAATCACTTAACATAATCACATTATTTAAGAATTTACTTTATTCAAGTAGCTCGTTTACAATTAATATATGAATTATTTGTAAATTTAATTACGTATGGTGTCTTTTATACTACCTCCGTCCCATGATTTTTAGCCTACTTTGACCGGCACAGATATTAAGAAAAAACTGTTGACTTTGATTGGATGTGTTATTTTAATATTTTTGAGTGACAATTTTGTAATTTAAACCAACTTTTTGAGTGCAAAAGTTGTAAAATGAAAGAAATGGAGGGGTAAGAGAGTAAAATTTTCTTTGCCATTTTGGGGCTGACAGATTTAATTGGAACAAACGAAAATGGCAAGTAGGTTGAAAATAGTGGGACGGAGGGAGTATATAAGAACATTAATTAATTAGTATATATCTAGGTAAAAACTTCAAAATTGTTCTAATAGCAATAAATTTGTAGATGAAATATTTGGTATCTATTAATAACACACATCATGCATGATTGCACGTTTGTGTTGTCTTTTTTTGTATAATGGACAATAAATATTACTTTATTTATTTATTCTGCTTAAAATAATGTCATGTACAAATATTATATTTATTTATTTTACTTACGCATATTTATTATATAATAAATGTATCTATCACTATATATAATACATACATATATATATATATAAGTATTCGTAAAAAAAATACAACTACTTTGAATAGCAATTTTAATCATAGAACTGCAACACATCCAAATATTCAAATTGCAATTTAAGCCCAGTTTTTAAAATTATGTCTATTCAGTTCAATGAACATAATTCTTCATTTGAAAAGATTTAAGTTTGACGTGTAATTAGGCATGATGAAATAAATATCCAATATATATAAATCAAATTATTTAAATTACTTGACTTCTACTTAATTAATTAATTATCCGAAATCACAACAAAATTAATGTCAACTAATAATCGATTTATTAAAATTGATACCCACACACCCCCACCTACACCCCAAAAAAAGAGAAAAAAAACTTTTAAGCACCTATATATTCAACTCATATATATATAAATTCGTTTAATTTTCTTTTAAAGACAAACCTTTTTTCATGATGATGGATCGATGGATAGTTCAAATTTGATTGATGCACAAAATAATTATTGGATATTTAAAATAATTACATGCGTGAGAGAAGAAAAAAGAATAACTAAAAAGAAGAATAATTCTTTTAGCCTCATTTAATTAAATAACATGCTTATATATATATTTTTTTAAATATATATATGTTAGAGAATATAATTTTATGAGATGAAATCCCACCTCCACAAGAAAATTCATAGTACTCATAAATCAATACCTAATACTCCCTCCGTCCCACCTTATTTTGCCTACTTTCCACTTTTGTTTGTCCCAACTTATTTTGCCAACCCAAAAATGACAAAAAAAATTTATGACCTTACCCCATCATTTCTTTCATTTTACAACTTTTACACTCAAAAAACACACATTAATTACAAAATTGCCACTCAAAAATATTAAAATAACACATCACATCAAAGTCAAACAGTTTTTTCTTAAGATCCGTGCCGGTCAAAATAGGCAAAATAAGTGTGGACGGAGGGAGTATATGGATTATATGTCATCAATTACGACTCGATTTGTTTCACAACATTAAATATATAAAACACTGTCAATTTACAAAATTATATTTAATTATTTCAAACAATTATTCGACTGGCCATGTAATCTGTATCTAACGTTTGTTGGAACGTTTTCTAGACAAAATTAAAGAAAAGAAATATGAAAGCACTATTTCAAGGCTTAATTACAAGGAAACACTTTCTAGATTCTAATTAATCATGCGATTTTAACTAGCAATTTTTGCAAGAAGAACTAAATTAATTTTGTGAAGATAAGGTTAGTTTGATATTCAGTTGGTGGAAATTAATTAGTTAATTAAATCTGGATTAGCATTGACCTTGCCACCTCAATAATTACTTGGAAAGTATAGGAAAAAAGAAAATAATTAGTGGCATAACTAATTTAGGTCCCATAAAGCTAATTAAGATAATCATATGACTTAGTTTGTTATTTATTAATGATCATGAAATTTAATTATGTTACATTTGATATCTCATCCTTATTTCAATTCTTTAATATATGTTACATGCTGGTTAATTATATCATTCTTCAAAATGTTATGTTACAACATTTTTGCCTTTTATTTCATTTGCATCCTGATTATGAAAACATCTTTCATCATGAATTTGTAACATATATATATATATATATTCATGATGAAACATAATTTACAAAAAATGATTTTTCTATTGGAAAAGGTTAGAATGTGGATTGTGGGGCCTTTCTTGCTTGATTTTAATAAGAAATACTACCTCCGTCCCAAAATAAATGACGTTTTACCAACTAAAATGTGTCCCAAAATAATTGTCGTTTTCGTATTCCAAAGCATATTTACATGCAATATACCAAATATGTCCCTATTTACTCACCTCAAATTAAATGTGTTAAAGAGATAAAAGCTCTTCATTAATTAAACTTAAATAGGGGTAAATTGGACTTTTTATCACATTTCTTAATATATGTGCATAAGGCTAAAACGTCATTTATTTTGGGACGGAGGTAGTATATAAGAAAAGGTTCATATTTTATTATTATGATGATATACATATATTGATGTAAGTGATCTACTTCATATTCATTAATTTGTGGCATTAAATATCTAGAAGAAAAAAGGTCAATTATGTCATTTTATCAACCAACCAAACTCAACAGTATTAATAATTCTCTTTACATTGAATTGTGTAATAATGTTGTGATAGATTCCAATATCAATTCCCCAAAAATTCAAATATTTTTACTTTTTTTCTCACTTTAATAGGAAAAGTGGATATTTTATTAAAAAAAAAAAAGTTTTGTATCAGAGAATAATCATAGCTGCAGACCTGGAGAGCTTTTAACATGATTTTATTTAATTTGCCCCTCATTTTTTATTTTTTTATTCATTAAATTATGAAAATTGAAATCATTTATTATTGAATTGTAAGTATCATATGTTGAGTTAAGTGTATATAATGACTATCGATAATTTATTTTTGGTATGCAATTAAGTAAAATATCAATTGAAATAATAATATGTTCCCTTTTATCATTCGAGAAATTTAATTAAGGTTGGTTGTTGACCAAATAGTACTCTGAGGATTTCTCTGTACAATCCTATAATAATTAGTATTCCCTCCGTCTCGCTCTATTTTACCTATTTTTCATTTTTATTTGTCCCATCTTATTTTGTCAGCCCAAAATTGGCAAAAAAAAATTACTCCCTTACCCCTCAATTTCTTTCATTTTACAAAATCTGCACTTAAATTATATCTTTAAATTACAAAATTGCCACTAAAAACATTAAAATAACACATTCAATCAAAGTAAACAACTTTTTCTTAGGCTCCGTGCCGGGTCAACTTAGGCAAAATAGCAAGGGACGGAGGGGGTATATATTATGGATTATTGATATAACTAAATAATATTATAAATACTATATAATTAATGAAAATTAATAAGTTAACATATTAGTTGAGACAACATAATCTGATCACTTTGTATTTGAAACTAAAATAATCATAATTTCAAGCCACATTTATGATTAATATTATATCTAGTTAAGTATGGTACTTAAAACTTAAAATTGACCAATCTTTCATCAAATAATATAGAAATTGCTAGTACATCAAATTAATCACCATATATATATATATATATATATATATATATATATATATAGATGGATGAATTGTTAATTTCGTGTCTAAAAGACAAAAGCAACTGGTTTACATAATCATATTTTGGGATTATCATTTTAAAATTGCTGTGAATCACAACGTGCAACATAAAATCTTAACTTTGTGAGTTTTTAATTAATTGATAGTATTATCTTTCAAATTCAGATTGATACAGAATCCTATGTCAATAAAAGTCGTGTTTGGATCATTATTTAATAAAATACGAAAAATCCAAATCTATGGTTATGTAGTACACCAAATGTATTAATACACCGGACTCTCCACCTATTTTCAACCATCAGATCCAAGATTAAGATCTAATGACTAAAATTTGTGAAAAATCAGGTATATTAATACACCTAATGTAATATATAATGACCCGATGTTAAGTTATCCAAGTGTTGTATTTTATTTTGTGGATTTGGAAATTGGAGGAGGGGACACCCTTTGTAGAAAGGGATGTGAAAAGCCCCCTTCAAATAAAATAGTTAAATAGGTTTATCAGTCAATTAAAATTTAATGTTCTTGTTTCCTCCCAACTGTTACCTTGAAATATACAAATATCTTTTTATTTTTTATTTATTTATCAAGTTTTAAATTTACATTTAGGTTTTTCTCATTATCAACTAAATTGAATTCAATTTGATATTTTAATTTGCTAGCTAATTGATAGAACATGATTTTCTGAATGAAAAAAAAATTTACAATTCTTACAATAAAGATTAAGCCATTATCAGGTCAAGACTAATCAGATGCTACACCATATTTATACATATTTACAACAATAATGAAGATATCTTGAAATATTGGTTATATTTCTCCACTATTTCCATTTTTTCGTGCGACCATACAAAAATGGGGCTCTAACAATGTTTTTCCAATACAAACTATAAGAAAATATTTGGAATATCGAGAAAATATTGGTGGAATATCTATAAACACGGGTACCGATATTTCTAACAGTATTTCAATATATTAAAATACCGATATTTCTATCAAAATCGAAAAGTTTATATTACGGAAAAATTCAAATTTACGGCATCATCGTCATGAATCACTCTTGTCATAAAAAAGGATAAACAATAAGGTGGTTTACTCTTAATTTTGATTTTTAAGCGCTTTCACAAAAATAAAAATAAATAAAAAAATGCAAGTAATTAAAAGCTAAGTAAAAGAAAAGAAATTAAAAGCTTAAGGAGTAAATGGAAGTCACATTATTCCTCTGCTTTTGATAAACAGGGTGTATAGCGCAGAAGTTGGTGGGTCCCACCACAAAATGGTTTTAATTTGAAATAAGTCTCGCGTGAGACCGTCTCACGATTTTTTTTTTTTGTGAGACGGGTCAACTCATAACTTACACTCAGCAATTCGTATGAAAATTTATGGATATGAGTTCAATTTATGGGTAATAAAGATTAATTTTACGACAACTATCCGTGAGACTGTCTTACGTGAATTTTTGTGTTTAATTTGTGGGTGCCCAAACACTCCCCAATTTGGTAATTTTCAATTTTTATCTTTATTCAATATTTCACAAATATTATTTAATTTTAATTTTTTAAAAACGGTATACATACATCATACATGTAGTGTTTTAATATAGAAATGAAGTTTTACATTTATTGTTTAGTTTTTACCTCATGTTTGTGAAATTTTTGTCCCAATCGAAAAATGGTTATTGATAAACGTTATAAAAGTTGAAATTCCAGATACGTATTGAAATAATAAGAGTTATTTTATTTAGCAAAATGTACTTAATATTGTAACTTGTATAATTAAGTGCGTAGATCGCAGATAATATAAAAGATCTTCATTTATATATGAGGCATAAATTTGATAAAAAATACTAAAAAGTTTAAATCAATTTAAAATACCTATATTTACAAGGGAAATTTTCTTTTATTTATAGATGCCATAACTTTGGTTGTACATTTCTAACTTATACCTAGCAAGGGCAAAATGGTATTTTCACAAAAGATCCTCTAACATAATTCTTAGTTGACCAAAAAAGTATGATTTAGAGAGAGATTTTGTGTACCTAAAACAGTTAAATTAGCAGAGTGGAAGTTAATGGGTTTGCATAATGTGACCATCTTTTTAATAGTCAACTGCTGTTTCCAAGATAATAAGAATTTAAAGGGATCTGGGATTAATTACTAAAAAATTAAATATAATAATTTGGGCAGAATTATTAAAAAATTAAAACAAAGAATTTGGGTTTGTCTTTTTGCTGCATTCATTAATAATTCTGTCCATCTTCCCAAATGTTTATTTATTCATATATAGGACATAATTTATCTTTCCATTTTTAAATATCTCAGACTAAGATGAACTGTCAAGAAATAAAGAAATAATGAACAGTTTCTCTCTCTAACTTCCATTCCTTTCTCTCTCATCACAGGGGGGGAGAGAGAGGGAGAGAGAATATTAAATGCATACATGGGCCTCTCGGAAAACCTGGATTCCCATTTCCTTGTTTCCCCTCTCCTTCTCTCTCATCTCCCTCTCTCTCTAGAAATGAGAGACAGCTTTGCATCTTGTTTCAGTGAATATGCAGTACAGGTTTCAGAGACTTCATGTTCGAGTTACAATCCAAACAGTTCATGTATTTCTCCGAGCTTGATCCCCTCGGTTCAAAACATCGTGACATGTTTGTACAGAACTGTTGTATCGTCTCAGAAACAGATGCTGGTTTCTCTCTCATGGTGCAAGAATCCTCTCTCTCAAGGCCTCAGCATTGTGTTCGGCGAGGACCAATCCACCGCCCTCAAACTCAACACGAATCCTCGGATTTTCCGAAAGCTGAGAGGCAGCAAAACCCTCGAGTTCCACAGCAGCAGCATTGAGGTGTTCTGGGATCTCTCCACGGCCCGGTACGAATCCGGGCCTGAGCCCGTCGATGGGTACTACGTCTTAATCACGGTGGACTCTGAGCTCGGGCTCATCATCGGGGACATGGCCCACGAAGCCTCGCTGAGGAAGCTGAAATGTGGGATTCGGGCCGCGAAATCGACGTTGATTTCGAGACAGGAGCACTTTTCGGGGAACACGCTCTATTCCACCAGGGCCAGGTTCTGCGAAACGGGCCTGGCCCATGATATCCTCATCCAATGCAGCGGAGAAAACGAGGGATTGAAGTATCCGGTCTTGTCCGTTTGCATCGACAAGAAGACTGTGATTCGTGTGAAGAGGCTGCAATGGAATTTCAGGGGGAATCAGACAATTTTCTTGGATGGTTTGTTGGTTGATCTAATGTGGGATGTTCATGATTGGTTCTATAACCCGGGCCGGCTCGGCCCGGGATACGCTGTGTTCATGTTCAGGACAAGGAGTGGGATGGATAGCAGGTTGTGGCTGGAGGAGAAGCTGGTGCAAAGAGATGAAGATAAACTTGAGTTCTCATTGATGATCTATGCATGTAAGAACACATGAAGTTTATTATATTTTTCTTACTTTTTTTCTGATTTTTTTTTTTTTGGGAAATAATTTTTGGGGTTTTTGATTATTCATAGAGGGGTGATTGATTTATTTGATACTGGGAAAACTGCAATTTCTGTTATTGAAGTTGACAAGTGTAAACTGTAGATTGGATAATTTCATGTTTAATGGCTCATTACTCACTTTTTTTACTAGGATTTTCATGGTGTTAAATGTTGATACCAATGAATCTTGAATTATATGATATAGCAAGTAATTGGTTCTTGAAATTTTGGGATGTTGTTGCTTCTTTACAGTGAATTTGCAGTGTGTGTGGATTTTGACAACACTATGAAAAGGTGAAAGAATAAAAATAATCATATAGAATTTTGAAAGTTTTGCAATGAAGATTTGATTTGCCTCTTTTTTTTTTTTTTTCTCTTTCTTAGGTTTTGTTTTTTCTTTTGGTTCTTTTCCACATATTTCAAGAAAAGGTATGATGCAAGCCTGAAAAGGGTCAGATAGGAAGTGGGGGAATCACAGGCTTTACTCAATCTCACTTAAACTTCATAAATATGCTGTTTTTTTCATGATTAAGAAAGTGGGATTTCATCAAAATGTGCTTATATATATATATATATATATATATATATATATAATCCCAACTCACAAGTACACCACACAGTGCTTTACAAGTTGGATAAAGGCAGAGTAATGAATGTGATCCATGATTTTTATATGTCCTTAGCTGCATCTTCTCTTGTCTTGAATTGATGGACTACATTTGATTCATATGTTTCCAACATTTTATTCTCTTTCTCATAAATGTATATATGCACACAACATATGTCTAGCTAGCTAATTTTGGATCTAATTTATCATGAAGAATGACAAGTGTGTAGAAGTGATGTTCAAGATATGGAAAAATATATATTCCCATTTGGTGAACTTGACATAATAATTCCAAGATTGGGATCTTGGGCTAAGCTTGTAAAGAGTAATTTATGAATTATGGTAGGTCTTCTTCCCATGTTAGCTTCTGCAATAAGGGGTTTCTAGACAAGAATTCAACAACCCATTATGAGCAAATACAAAAATTTATATCAATGGAGTATGAAAGTCACTTGCATTAATTGTCTTTTGGCAACTAGGATTTTATCTTTTAAGTCTACCTCTACTCTATATCATACCCCAAATGTAGTATTCTTTAAAATATACTATAAAACACCATTTGCAACAAACGAACTCACTTGTAAGATTGGAGTGGTTCAATCTAGCTAAAAATCATACGATTTCGTTGATCTGAAATATTATATCATATACAAATTATAATCACTCAATCATATACCGACCAAGGGAACATTTTACAACTTCCACATCAGCATTGTTGAAGTATATTTAAAAAGATGGGTTTTGTTGTTATAACAAAACACCAAATTGCACCATAATATACTTCATATTTAAGTATGGTGTTGATGATTTTAATGTATAGCTAGTGGTAACTAATGTTAATAATCTCTTTTTAGTAAAAGTAAACATATATTTTCTAAAGAATGTAAAGTTTGTTTCAAGAAATCTGTAATTGAGTTATCACGTGCTAAGAGTTGGGGTTTTTATTTTTTTTGATGAGTAGAAAAGGAAAGGAAGTTGGGTTTGACTTTATATATAGGAACATGTCAAGTTGTGGCTTCTACTCTTTCTCAATTTCACAATTAATTTTTGATACATGTCTTTACCTATATTTTAGGACCACATATCTATCCATTGTCTTAATTAGCTATGGCCTTTCCCTTGGAATCACCCTACTTTCCTTTTCCAATGTTGTTTCAATTATTCCTTTGATATTTCTTTTCATTAATGTAAGTAAATGTATGTCAATAATTTCATCAATTTATATCTAACAATTACTACAAAATATTGAGAAAATAAAAGGGTAAATAATTTGCTTAAAGAAAATGTATACCAGAGAGTCACTTTTGTTCAGTCCTGCTAACCTACCCACCGTGAGCACGGATTAATGTGTTCATCGCTGATGTGACGAAAATCCAACATATCAAGTAATTTGACTTTCCATTTAATCAAAGGATGAGACCATTACACGTCAGCGGTGATCATATTAAGAGTTGTCAATTGTGGGCATTTTAACATTTTTCCACTTTTATTATACAAACAAATTGACAAATGGACTTAAAACTGGAAAAAATGGCTCTCTTTGGTGGACCAACCTCCAAATGGTCCGAGATATAGGTTGGGTTGGGTCAATTTTATGGTGACCCAAAAATAGTTGGAGCTATCTGGTCTAACCAGAATTAGTATCTACCAAATTTTGATATAAGTCGAATTTTTAAGATAGATCCCTAATATTCACTGAAGTTTAATGTTCTTTTCACCCCATAATTTATGGGTCTGACAATTCCAATCATTAATTTTTCGATATGACGATTTTATCTTTTTAACTTTGTGAATTGAAAATGTGTGTCAATTTCAGTTGAATTGGCCAAATTGGGTAATCAAGCCCTAAATTCGAGCTATTCAGCTCATTTGTTGATTTCGAGCGGACAATTTGATTTTTAAACTTTTAGTCTATTATAAGTTTCTTTTATTTTTTTTATTTTCTTGTATTATTTTTAATATTATTTGGTAGAAATCATCAAATTTGGTCGAATAGTCCGAAATTAGTGATTTGAGCCCAAATTAGCCTTTTGAACTAAAATTGGGCTAAATTTTTAAATTTTCAGAAAATTAAAGAGTAAAATTACCAATTCAAAAAGTTACGGGTTGAGATTGTCAGATGTGATAAGGTAATAGGTAAAAAAATATAATAAACTCTATTTATTATATAAATTGAATGCATGCAAAGCATAAGAAATGAAATAATTATAATAGTGAAGATATTTATTTTAGTGGAAATACCTCAATTTCCCCATTTTTATATGTCAAGGAACTTATTTATACCCATTTTTATAAAAATGTACTTTTTTTACCCATTTTTATACAGTATGTAAGACAAATAAGCAGGATATAAGATAAGAACAACAGTAAGCTAAACAGAATAATAAACACAGCGGTTTATAGAGGTTCAAGGGTGGAGTAATCCCCCTACGTCCTCTCTACTCCTTCACAAGGAGGAACTTTGTTAAGTAAACTGGTTAATTTACACAAGTCTCGCTTATACAACCTAAACCTAACAAGCTTGAAACTAGAAACTATCATGAATCAAACGTTCAAGCACTGAAATCGTTCATATCTCTATATTCAGATAGTTTCAAGTCCAGTCGTGCAGCAAACTATCTACAGCTTAAAGAGCTCATCGTTCTAAGCTTGTTGTCTGTGTTGTTGAAGGAAAAACTATTTTTCTTTAGACTGATAAGAGTTACTTGATCGGAGGCTGTACCTGATCAAGTATTTGCGTTCTTAGTAGAAGAACAAGAGCTTTGTGTGGGCTAGTTGAGTTTGGTCACTGTGCAGTAACTTTGTGTGGGATTGACTGACCTCCAAGTCTCAGTCTTCTTCTATTTATAGGTAATGAGAATTCTGCCCGTTGGAAAGTGCTTCCTCCTTACAGCTTGCATGGGGCAACGTGACCTCTTATGATTAGTCCGTACGGGGTTGTTGAGATCGTACGACTCTATTGCTGCAATCGCCATACTCAGTCTGACATATCTTCAGACTCTTTTTTGCTTTATTACGTGGCATCATTTGATTGGATGAGTTTGCGGTTGTGCCTAATGTAAACCTCATACACGTATTCCGAGATAACTGCTTCTGAAAAGGTTGCTGATGCTTCCTGGTTCTTCAGTCGGCTTTTAGCTTACTTGTCTCATATTCAACTAGCATACTTAGCATCCTTATGCAGTGTGTGTCCAGTATCCTTTTCTAGCAACCTGCTGCAGTGACTTGTATTTTTCCCATTTTAAGGCTTTCCCTATGCAACAAGGTCTTCAAGCTTTAGTCTTAATCATCCAGTCTCCTAATCCTATACTTAGAGTTTTTACAACAGAATCTAAATACATAGGATCCTAGACCTTAATCTATTACATGTTTTGTCTTCATCAAAATCTATACAATGTTCCTTACACAGTATATCGTGAACACAATATTATATTTCGTGTTCATGATATGTTGAACATTTCTGCATATCGTGAACACGATATTATTTTCTGTGTTCACGATATGTGAATGTTTCTGCATTTCGTGAACACGATATTATATTCCGTGTTCATGGCATGTTGAACCTTACTACATTTCGTGAACACGATATTATATTCCGTGTTCAAGACATGTTCACCTTATTTGAAAAGTAGACGCGGGTAGAGTTTTTGGACACGAGTAGAGTTTCCTGGACGCGGGTAGAGTTTTTGGACACGAGTAGAGTCTCTTGGACTCTTTTCTTATGTAAATATAACTAAAATTGAGGGTGTTATGAAGATTTCACTTCTCAAATTGGGTAAAAAAAATTTTATTTCTTATAAAAATGGGTAGATAAGTTCATTGGCTTATTAAAATGGGTATTTTGGAAATTCTCCCTTTATTTTATCCTAAAAAAGAGGAGTAGGCTAAAAATAATTACCGAAATCCAAAACATCGTGAATCAGGTTGAAACTCGAGCATTGAAAAGACAATTTACAAGACCATATTTTTCATGAAAAGACGAAAATTTGAAAAGTCATGAAAAAAATCTAGAAAAAGGACAAATATACTCCTTTCAATATATGAAAGGATGGGCATATAGTGTTGGAAAAATGGTCAAAATGTAAAATCCAAAATTCTCTTCACATTAGAACAAATCGATCAAACCCTAAATTATTGCACTAAACTGCATAAAAGTTCTTGTATAACCAACAAAATAAAGAAAAAGTGGCTTACTTGCGAATCGTGTGGCTCTAAAGCGAGTCAAGAATCGGACATCCATTGGTCCACATTTGTCTCTCTACCAATTCTACTTTCATTCTTCACGTGGTCTTTTTTTTTTTTTTTTGTCCAAGTCATATTTATATATTACTTTCATTTATCCACGAGCTTATATAAAAGACCACGTGTTTTTATTTTCCTCATCAAAATATACTATTTTTGTTGTATTCTCGTTTCTCACACACGAAGATAATGATATTTAGTACATTTAATCAACTTTATTAATTTTTTGTTTGATGTTAATTTTATAATATTCGTGTTCGATATAGATTGTTAATAAAGGTATCACACTTTATAAAACATTTGATACCTTTTCTTTTTTATAAATAAAACATTTCCTAATAAATTAACATGATTTCAGGTTTCTTAAAGTGAGATGGTTTTCTATTTTATTTTATTTAGTTTAATTCCAAGAGTAGTTCTTGTATGAGACCGTCTCACGGATCATTTTTCGTGAGACAGGTTAAACTATAATCCACACTTAGCAATTCATATGAAAATTTGTAGATATAAATTTCATCATGAGTAATAAAGTTTCCTTTTACAGAAACTATTCGTGAGACCGTAAGGTTCCGTGTAATTCCAAAGCATATCTACCTAATGACATGATTTGATTCGAAGTCATGTAACAGCAATACAATATTATATTAAATAAATACATATAAAACGTGACTAATTAAGCCATATAATATATTTTCCATATATATAGTTATAATATTGATGGTGACATTGAGTATCTTGATTTTTGCCACAGTTTTCCTTTTTCTTTCCACACACTATATTCATATCGACATGAAACACACACACACACACACACATATATATATATATATATATTCATGCAAAACTAATAGATATCATTCATAATTCACCACATGTGTTTCTTATCACTTGAATGTATATTACAACGTCCATGAATATCGAAGATATCCAACATTATTCAAGCTCACCTTCAAAGCACAAGAAGATGGCCGGCCGGAAAATAGTGAAGGACACGCGCCACCCCGGAGAGCGGCGGAAGAACGGTGGCAAATGGGTGGGTGAAGCACTTGAACCGAACAAGAAATCAAGGCGTGGTGAGAAGGCACCACCCCTCGTCCACGTGGAATATTCATCCCCCCATCAAGACATGGATTTCAATATCCCATCTTCTTCATTGGCAACTTCCGGTGGTGGCTCCGGCGTGGTGGTCGGATTTGTCGACGAGGAGGCCGTGTTTAACATGCCGGTTTTGCTGGATAGCATGGCGGAGGGGATGCTTCTCACTCCATTGGCTATGAAGAAAGGGTTCAATTGGAGCCAATTTGAAGTGGATGATGGATTAGAGTTTAATTTGTGGGGGTTCTAATTTAGATATTGCAGAATAAGAGAGTTTATTTTGTTCAATTTTAATGAGATTGTTTTGTGAGGATTTTTTCCATGCTAAAATGCATTCATATAGTACTCAACCAATGCAAAATTGGGATAGGTTTTCTTATTAGGATTAATTGTGGCATGATTGGTTTTGTCACGTTGTATATTATCTACTTTCATTCAATCTTCAATCCCCAATTGATATTTCATCTCATATATTCAATTTGAGTGTAGATTTCAATATATTTTTGTCTATATATATACATGTTTGTTGAATACTATTTCAAAAATTAAACAATTGTGGAAGATACCATTCTTTAAAAATTTGAAATTTTGAATGAAACGTGACTGTTTTTTTTCTTTCTTTTTGGAATGAAAATTTTCATATTTTGGCCCGTGTCATTATATTTTTATATTTGTAAAGGTAGAATAAGAAGATATATAATTTTTATATTGAATTTTTAATGAATATATTAAATTTTCTCCCTTTAAAATTCTTCTTCTTTTGTTCAATAAAATGGCCGGTGAGTAGAATAATCATAATGGATTGTTACATGAGAAAGGGCACAAGACAAGAAAACATGTTCTCAAGATTGATAAATCAATCAATCAAGTTGAGCATTAAATGTTTCTCATTGACTATAAAGCCATGTAAAAATTTAACAACAATCAATATGTCATCACAAAGTATGCATAATGATTCAATAGCCTCACAAAAATTCAGAGCAAAAATCAATCCACACTACTATTCTGGGTTAAATCGACAAAGACACCCGATTTTCTCAGACGTGATACTCGTTTACGATGACATCGCCCCGTTATATGCTGTTCCCATTCATGTGCACCTCTAAGCTCCTTATTACCACATGCCTAACAAGAAATGTGAACACAAGATGAGACTGTAATAGCTACAACGAAGTGAGGTGGAAAGGTGGCACTGCTACTAACCTGACAAACATATCGAGTCCATAGGTCCCTCTGAGCCGGTTTTATCTCGTTGCAACGAGTATTTGTTGATTCGGATGTATCAAGGAAGGATTTGATGATATTCACAGATGGTTCCACTATGTTTTTGGCCCATAAATTGTCTGAAGAACCTACAGAAACAGCTTGTCTCAGTTTAAATCAATGGAAGAAGATATATTGCTGGTGGTATAGGCATTTGTGGTGATTAGTAATCTGGAAAGATTAGATAGAATGCCTACAAAGGAGGCAACTTGTGACATCAAGAAAATGTATGTTCCAACCGAACAACATTTGAAGTCGACTAATTCTTCTCTTCTGTTGAAAAAGAAAAGTGAAATGTTAATAAAGATCAGGAGATTGTAAATTCAAACTAACAAGAGGATTGCTCTTACTTGACGACGAACAAGTCTCCTGGTATTTAACTTCATTTTCTCGATAGCTTCTTTCAACATGAGTTTTGGTTGGTCCACATCAGAGGAATCCATGATTTGTTGCACGTTTTCTGTAAACAGCTCACGAAATGCAGTAGATTGTTGACGTTCTGAGGTACAATATCTTAGAAAATCCTCAAATTCCCGAACACCAATTGCCTGCCTTAGTCCTCGTGTATAATCAGCATTTGACTTGTAGATATCATGAACTTCTTCATGTAGACCAGCCAAAACCATGAGGTCAACTCTTTGATCCACATATTGATCCAATGCTTGGAGAGATGCATCAACACATATAAAACAGCAATCAAATCTTAAAGTATCAGCTCGTCCCCAATTCTGCCCTGCCACGTTCCAAAGTAAGAAAATTACGCCCCACTCAATGCTATCTCATTTAGTGTAACTTCTTGACAGAGTGGGTCCATGACTTCATCACAAGCTAAAGAGACCAAGTAGTAGAACAAACCTGCATGGTATTCCCTTGGAAAAGCTTACTTGGAAGTACACCTAAACGCAGATACAAACTCAGATATTGCTTGATCTGCAATATTTGTGAAATACTTCATGAGACCAAACAATCATATCTTACAATTGAAAAAGCAACTAGGTAATCTTATTTAGCGATGCTAGAGTTAACAGTAGACAGACATATAATAATTAATGATTGTGTATACTGCTAGTGTCAGAACTACCAAAGAGTATTCTGACCTTCCTTTGGTCATTTGGATGGATTCTGTCTGCTGCAACTGGATCAATTTCTTTGAGACGGGTATATGTATAGAGACAATTTTCGCTTGGTGGCGTGAGTTCAGTATCGGCTTTCTCATTATCTTCTGTAAAGAGCATGAAAATGTTATCCTTGCAGTGCAGAAGTAAATACAAACATATCTGCAAGATGTCTTTATTTACCAGGAAGATCCGATGAGCAGTTTGCTTCTAGTTCTTCTGCATGATCATCCAATAAAAACAGACTTACAAGAGCCTAAGAAAATAACAAGTAACGGCAAAATGTATTAGAACAAGAAAACAAAGCAGCTAGATACAGGACCTTCATGATTCACCATCAGATAGAGGCAATCAAGCACCTGCCTTTTTGGTTTACACGACAATTGAATATCATTCAAGCAACAAGAATAGAGGATAGCAGCTAACCTGGATATAGTAATTCGTTCCGCCTACTATGACAGGCAAGCAATTGCGAGACGATATCTCATCAATGAGCTAAAAAGTCAAATGAAATAAATCAATGATAAAACAATAGAACTGGAGAAAATTGGCAAGATATCACAAGTACAGATCATATGCAAATTTATATCCCATCCTTCATCATATAAACTATTTCAGATACTCTTCAAAAGATTAAATTACAGAGCCATTTAAACTAAAGATTATGCAAATCAAGAACTAAGAAAAAGGAATTCTCTCTCACTGGAATAGCAGAATCCCGAAAATCTTTTGCTGTGAACTCAACATTTGGGCTAATCGTCCCCAGAAGATGATGTGGAACTCCTATGTTGTAAGAAAACTTTCGATCAACGAAAACATCAAACTGATAATTCAATCAAGCATGAACTCGAAAGCTTTAACATCCATACAATCCAGCATGAAAATGAAACAGGGCAATTAAAGAAAGCAAGAACCTTTTTGCTCATGAACAGGAACCTTATTGGTAAGAACATCCAACCCTTGATACACCTACGACAAAGTTGCATTTATCAGTAACCTCTCTCTCTCTCTCTCTCTCTCTCTCTCTCTCTCTCTCTCTCTAGGGTTTGTGAATGCTAATGAATAAAGGTCACACCTGCATGGAATCAGCGTTGATAATTTCGATCGGGAAGTGAGAAGCGAGGTCTATCGCTAACTTGGATTTGCCTGATCCCGATGCACCCATTATCACCACAATCTTCGGCTTCCAATTAGGGCTTTGGGTTGAAATCGGGTCGCTGTTCGGTTTATGGTCGGCCAATTGCCCCTGAGGAGTGCTTTCAATTTCCATGATCGAGCTAAGACCGCCGCGTCTCCGCCGTTCGCCGGCGAGAATTGGGAGGGTTTGGAAGCAGGATGGATAAATGGGCCGAGCAAGTCTTTTTGGGCTTACCATGTGGATCGAAGTGCTATTTAATGAGTTTTTTGTTCGGCCCAAATTCAAGTATTTTTTATTTCTTTATAATTGAATATATATATATATATATATACAAACTTGTTTAATTTCATTTTATAATTGAATATATATACAGATTCAAGTATTTTTTATTTCTTTATAATTGAATATATACATATATATACAAACTTGTTCAATTTCATTTTACTTATGCTCTATATTTGATCATAATATATATTTAACTCATATTTTTTGAAGTAAAAAGATTAATATTTCAATACAAAAGCAATTCATTGAATTAATTATTAGAAATAAATTTTGACAAATTATATACTAAATCCACCATCCTAATTTTCTTGTAAAAAGAGTTCAATATGAGAAAATTGTAGAAATTTTAGTTACCCAATTTTAAATTTTAAAATAGAATTTTCTTTTTGTAGGAATCATTTGTAAAAGAACTCATTTAATGGGATAAATAATATATGTAACATTTGTGATACTTTAAATTTTAATCACAAGTGTGACATAAAAGGTGCAAATCTTTGACCATAATGACTCAACTTTATTGAATATCATCATATCATATGCAATTTGCTTTGTAGAAAGATATTTATTTAAGTACCATGATGATTTAAGACATTATTATAGTACCACAATTAAATAAAATAATTAGGATCTCCATTCTTTAGTAACTGAAATCACACACACTACATATATCTCTACTCGAATTTTTTCAATCTTATCACAAAAGAAAATAAAACAACAACAAATGACACGATCAAATAAAAAATCCAACAATAAATAAAGCACAATAATAACACAAATTATATCACATTGAAGATATGTTCTTGCATAGCTCCTCCAGTTTCTTCGATCTCAACTTCTCACTTTCAGTTACCAACTAAAAAAACAAGAGAAAAAAAAGAAGAATCAAATAAAGGTTTTAAAATTCATGGTTTATGTTTTAACTTGTAAATTACAATAAAAAGAATTCAAATAATTTTTTTAAATATATCAAGAAAAAAAACTTGTAAATTATAATTTTACCTCCACTAGTTTGCCAATCAATTGTCCCTTTTCCCTGTTCTTCTCATTGAAAGCCTCAATTGCTTCTTTGTACTCTTTTTCCTGAGAAATTTATCATAAAAAAAGAGAGATCACTTCTATCAATTTAAGGCTAAAAGATGATAAATATATTGATTAGAATTTAGAACCTTGGAAAATGAGAATTATCGATTTGAAAATTAAAATATAAAATCATCAAGTAGGCTAGAAAATCAAGATTTTTAAAAATACTTAAAAAATAACAATGTTAAAAATATGATTGATGAACTTCATGTATCTTAAAGAAAAACAGTATGTTAATTATAATACACGACATTAATTTTGTAAGTTTTTAAATAATAATTGCATCATTCAAATCCCGATTTTAGGTCTCGAATTGATAATTAATCTATCTTCTGAACTTAAAATGGAAGATTTAAAAAAATATATTAACAAATTATGATGAAAAATTGATGTTTAAAGAATCAATGGAAACAACACTTGCCTTCTTTTGACAGATCACTCCCAACACTTTAACATCTCTATTTATCAGCTCAATCTTCTTGCAAACAACTGCAACTTCTTTTTTCATTGGATCATTCAAAGATTCAATCTCCTATTTATATATGCAATGAACAAAATTCAGTTAAATATATGTGACATGTATGACAAAAACATTAAATGATATTATTTTTTCGACTTACTCCTCGAATATCCAGCAATCTCTTTGCTTCTTCCTCGACGTGGCCTAACCTAGCAAGAATTTTGTCTCTTACAACGCTTTTCCTTTGCTCGATTTCCTCTTCCTTAGCGCGGAACGTTGCTAAGGCTGAGTTTGCCATCTGCTCGTCCTTGTCCTGGTCGAGCAGAGGGCAATCTTCGTTGTTGATCGTACCCGGTTTTTTCATGCACAACATTGGTGATTGTTGTGGATGCAATGTTTCTTCTTGTTTTTGTGTTGTCATTGCTCAAAATGTGTTTGTGTTTGTGCCCTTTTAATTTCTTGTATTTCTCTCTTGTTTACTCTAATCTTCTTTTGCTTTTAGGTTGTCTTAATGATGTGTTTCCTTTTTCTGTTTAAAGATGCTTCTTTGCTATGCTGGATTGATGAGTGTGTGGAACCATCTTAGCTTACTTTTAAGTTTTAAGACAGATCAATTTTACAAAGGTAATCATTGTATATTGTATCGTGGAAACTATAGATAGAGCGAGTAAGGTTGATTCCACATAGACTAGTGAATGAAAACAATGTTAACTACCTAATTAATTTACCTAATTTTATCTAGGTGACCGAATTGAGATAATTGATTTAATTAACCTAACTCTTAAAACAAATAAATGAAATAAAATAGCAAACAAGCAACTGTCAAAAAAATCAAGATTCAAACAGGGATCCTAAGATTACAATTTCATTTTACTTTAATCAAGTTTACTAATCTAACAAATTCAATCTCAAATCCAAATTATTTTATGTGAGCGCAATCACGATTATAAAGGTGTTCCGAGGTCAGATCATGACGTGTTTTCTTTTATTGCCCCTATCTTTCTTTCAAGAAAGTGACTAATTCGACTTTCTAATAGTCATTAGTTCTGCTACTAGCCTACTCCAGAACCGGAATGGAATGGGATGGAATAGAAAGAACGGACAACCTCGTGGCTGATTAGACCCCTCAACACAAGGATCTCCTTCTCAAGATGGAAAGAAGTACGAAATCCACAGGCAACATTTCAGAACTTCCAAATCAAAGAAATGCAAGATGATCAGTTTTACCTTACACTTCAATAGAAGTGATGGTAAAGGCACAAAACGGAATGCTTACACCTTTTTGATTCCTAGTAGTCCCCAAAGGAATTCCTATTGCAAATACCCCGTCTTGTCGGTGGTGTTGTCATAATGGTCAGGATATTGCCTATGAATAAGGGAGGAGAAGTTCTCAAGAAATCTCTCTTAACTTCTCTCTCGAGCAACTTAACCCATTGATTGATTATTAACGTCTGTATTTCTATCTCGCATTTAATAACCAATTCTTAAAAACTCCTAAGATTGTATTCTCACCCCAATTATTACCAATCTCTCAATCTAGACAATTAATCGAGTCATTCATGTAAAGCTAGCGATGAATACTTCAAACTGAAAACATTTTTAACACATAGGGGTGATTGTCAAAAAACACTCAGTGAGGTTAACCTGTACAATGAAGGGGATACATAAAGTACACGTAGCCATAACATGTAAACATTGTACATTGTGGATTCTTGAGTAGTCCCTTGCAATTTTGGATAAGTTTCCGAAGAAAGTCTATATCATGTTGGACCCCAAAGCGAGCCTATGGGTTTTTAAACCCTCTATGCTGGGTTTTCGAAGAATACCCTATTTGGCGTTGTACCGCCCCGTTTCCTTCTTAAAGGCAAATTCAACTAAGGCGTTACTTATGTCAGAAATTGACTCATTCTTTTTTCTTTTAAATAATAAAGATCATTAAATTTAGGAATAATCAGTAAATACCGTTTTTTCATGAAATATAAATTTGGAAAATACGACGGAAACGATTTTCTTGAAATTTCTTTCTCTACACACATTTTTAATTACATCAAAAAGAGCGATAATTAAACTTTTACATAAATACAACATTTCTAAAATTAATAAAATAAAACTCTTTAAATAAAATCTTTTGCAACCTTTTTTGAATATCAACTATTAGCATATCCCGTACGCGTACCCTCTCTAAAACATTTAAACATATATGGGTGAGTGTTTGTAAGACACTCAATGGAGATGAGTGCATGTACACATATTCACGTTTAAATATTAAATTCTTCAATATACATAACATTAGAGATTATTTCAATCCCCTTGGGTCTTTAAGCCCTGCGTGAAAGGACCATATTTGAAACCCCTCGGGTTTTGGACCCGCCGTGAAATTCTGGAGTCTTTAAGTTCGGCGTGAAAGGGCCATTTTGAAACCCCACGGGTATTTATCCCGCCGTAAATTGTAGAGTCTTTAAGTCTAACGTAAAATGACCATATTTAAAATTCTTCAAGTATTTAACCCGTCGTGAATTGAAATTCTATCATGAATATTCATCATTCATCAAATCATTGATCAAGAAAGAATAAATCAAAAGGCCTAAACATGAAACCTAGGCCCACAACAAGAAAACTAAAAAAGGCCCTAAAATGGCCCAAACTCAACTAAAAGATAGGTCCAAAGAAATCAGCCCAAACCAAACAAAGGTCCATAACTAGCCCAACCAAACTAAACCATTAGGAAAATAAGCCCACACATAATCACCATCAATATTTTGTTCATCTTATTGAATTAATCTTCCACTATCAATATTTTCCTCATTCTTTGCTATCCGTGACCTCATTTCATTGACGAATGCATCAAACAAATTTTCAAACGTCGGTTTCCTCGGTTCGTCTATCACTCCATTTATAACATAAAATTTTGGAGGAGCTTGCAGACAATTTCTATTATTTGCATACAAAAAATGTTCATGATTCCTTCCTCCACGATTATACTGTTTTGTTGTAGTTTTGTCTGCCCACATAATCAATGAGCATTCTCAATATTATGCCTTAAAGAGGACTGGAACCTCCACGCTCTTTAGCATGAGATTTTGAGTCTCACGTGTCTACCATTTCACCACCAAGGCATCTTGAAAGTGCATCATATTCCATAAATATGATATCTATCTAGTGTGATGTATGGAATATATGACAAGGGTGGAGTATTTCTATTGATCAGTCATATAGGCCCGAGTTGGACATCAAATTGCTTCGATTTGAATTATCCGGAGAAAGGCTTAGGTATATATTAAAAAGATGGTCAATCAAACCTATTTGATTTCTCAATTCAATAGAAGCTTAAAGAGGTGAATAGGGCCCCAAAAAGAACGAGAGATATGGAAAAAGCAGGTCCGATTACGTCTATTCCTAATCCTAAATTGTCTTGTAAGAGCTGATACTTGTGCAGTTATAACTGCCAGCTGATTTGTCATGTTCATCACTACCTGAAATAAACCACAAAAGTACCTCACACACTATCTGACACAAAAATTATATATAAACTATCTACAAAAGACTCACTCAGATGAAATTGTTTCTTTAATAGGTAGATAAACATCCATTTTTCAACTAAATCAATAATTCATCTAATTGGAATAATTCACACACACACATATATATATATATATATATATATATATATTAGAGATCTTTTTGTTATGTAAAAGCTAAAAGATGCAATGAAAATACGATTCACACGTGAATTTGAGAATGCCCAAAAGTTAATTAATCATCGCCTCTTCAAACCCACGCCATATGCCAATCATGGGAATGGGTTGGGCCCACACTTGGTTTTGTATACATCTTTATTTATTTATCTTATAACTCAATTTTTATTTAAAATTCTCCATTTATTACATCATAAAAAAATTCAGTAAATTTAAACTATTTTGATTCATAATATAAAATGATTTAATTTGCCTTCTTTATTAATTTTTTCAAAGATATACATAAATATTAGTTTACTTAAGAGATCAGTCACATGTCTTAAATAAATACTCCCTCCGTCCCTTGCTATTTTGCCTAGGTTGACCCGGCACGAAATTTAAGAAAATATTGTTGATTTTGATTGGATGTGTTATTTTAATGTTTTTGAGTGACAATTTTATAATTTAAAGGTATAATTTGAGTGCAAATTTTGTAAAATGAAAGAAATTGAGTAAGAGAATAAAAATAAGATGGGATAAATAAAAACGAAAATTAGGTAAAATTGAGCGGAACGGAGGGAGTAGTCAATTTTATATCAAAATGTTTCAGATATGGTACAAGATTGGATCTTTTACATGGGTTGAACAAACCCACAATTAGCTGGTCATTAAATTACAACTAAATTCCACCTATTGTTGCCTAGTGTTCGAATAATATTGGTTAGTGGATTAAATTGGTAAAATTAGTTGCAACTTCTTTTCAGCCCTTTCTCCTTGTTTTCTTCAATGCCTTTTGACTTCTACTTCAAAGTAAAAACCAACAGTGAAAATATGGATTTTGATGGATATATCGGTACCTTGATTTTACAAAAATATTGATGAATATATTGGTTTCGGTGGAAATATCGATACATATATTTTTCCGATATTTACCGATATATTGCCGATATTTCCCGATATTTAACGATATTTACCGATATTTTTCCGATATTTATCGATATTTCAGCGATATGTACCGATATTTCCTTGATATTCATGAATTTTCTTATAATTTTTACCTGAAGTCACTGATATTGAAATCGATACCAATTTTTATTGACATTTAGCTAATAATTATTGATTTTTCATTTATTTTTTCATCAAAAATGAAAATATCGGAGATATATTGTGACAGCCCGTTTTTGTTTCGGTCACGTGGAAAAACGAAAATATCGGAGATATATCGGGATATTTTCATCCTTGGTCTAAACATATTCTTCTATAGTTCGTTTTTTTATCATGAGTTTATGACGGTTTGTTTTATTTTATCTACTTCTATCAGCTAACGCATTGTTTTTTATATTTCATGCCAATTTGAATGACTTTTTGTTCCTTTCTATCGACTATCTAATTGATCTATTTCTCTGTTTTCATTTGTGTTCTTCAAGTACTGAATACATATGGTATCGATATCTTACTATATCAATTGTATATTGTCTTAATTTGTTCCAACGATTCGATTCAAAGTGATTGATTATAAACACGACTATAAATTCTTGAAAGACTTCAAATGTAGTTGTTAACATGAACTGAGGTCAGTGAGCGAGTTGAGTAGGTTGTGTCTACCTTAACTAATTTAGAAGTTCTATTATGATGTTAACCTTCATTTGGAAGCATGGGATTTAACTAATTGAAAACTTGACAAGTCATAAACATTTTTGTTCAATTAGAAAAAAAGGGTTTGTTTTCAATCCCTTGGTTGGGTGTGTGAGATGTCACTTCACATTTATGACAAGTAGCTTATCAATTTTCAATAGCTTTGATTAGAAGTACCCACCAATCATAAGTAATGATGCAATTACTTTGATCTTTAAAATCATTACATCCTTTATTATTTTATCCCACTTAATAAAATCCCATAAATTCTTGTTTTCCAAGTTAGGATGCGCACTAGAAACAGACAATTTAGTGTTGAGATAGTTTATGTCCTAAGATTGAAGAATATGATTATTTCTTGCTTGGGTTTCCTCTAAAAGGTGATCATTGAAAAGAGCAAAATCACACACTTAATTCAATCATAACAAGAAATCTTAGCCCAACATATACATAGTTAAAGCTTAAGTTTTGATGCACTATATAGCTAGGTTTCTAGATCTTACAATATAATATTTGTTAATAACTTTTATATATTTCATATCATACAATATTTTCTTTTACAATAATAAAATATATAAACATCCAATCACGAAATATGAATATAAGTTCATATCTAGACATTTATAAATTATATACTATATCAGACACTTCTTTGTCCATTAAGACATATAATGAATAAAATATATTTAAGGATCATACTCTTTATTTATATAGACACTTAAAAATCCATTTCTGAGCTTGGAGGAATTGGAAGAGAGAGAACAATACATACTAGAAAACTTATTGGTGGTTATGTAGTACATCAAATGTATTAATACACCAAACTCTCTACTCATTTTCAGTCATCAGATCTGATATAATTAAGGCAAAAGTCAACAATAATCTCAGATCTAATGGTTGAAAACTGTGGAGATCAGTTCAGTGTATTAATACATCTAATGCACTATAGAAGGACCCAAAACTTACAGGGCCCATGTTCAAATCCTAGTTGTTCACACAATCTACACATTCATAAATGTGGAATACCACTGAAACTATAAGCTCGTGTCACTTAAAAATCCATATGAATGTATGAAAAAGGCGAATACTAAAATCCACAATGTCACTGCAAGTCTACAACTAATATTTGAACAACTTTTTGAGAATATGCATGAGAAATTAAGGATCAAAGTTAGTTTTGACTTGGTGGATTCATTCAAATACTTTTTCAAATTGACTTTGTATGTTTAAAGAAGATATTAATCTTGAAAAATCACCAACATACTCAAAAGTGCTAACCAAATAAAGGCATATATATATATATATATATATATATATAGTGTGAAATAAAAAAATGTGAAAAAGTTTGTTGGTTGGCTCAACCCACCTCAGCAGTCACCTACCAGCCACAACTCTCAAATTTAATCTTCAAAGTCATTGCCCACTCCAATACAAAAACAAGTATATACATATCAATCTATATATATATATATATATGTATAGTTAATTAGTGTATTTGTTTGATTATCCAATCTCATCTATCCACCTAACCCTAATTATGCTCTTCCCTTTCTTTCACTCACTCATTTGCATGCTCTATACACCCTGTGACCTGGCCCTATATATAATATTTCACTTATTATTTGCCATATCATAGATAAAAATTCATCATAATTAATATATTGAAAAACTAGATATGATTTATTTTCTTTATAACAGAATTGTTACATATTAACATGTCTAAAGAACTCATCTTAAAGGTCTTCTAAATGTAACAATTAATTCACAGAAGACTTCTGTTTTCAATATGCTTTGGGAACAAGACAATTTTTTTTTTTTTTCACTTTTGAGGTGTAAATTTTTTATTTTTTGGTGCTTTTTTTTTTGTTTCTCTCTTCTACTTTGATGTGATGGGAAGCATATTCTGCAAAATGGATAAGTTCTAGAATTCATATTGGAAAGTTCATCTCACGGGTTTAGTTGGTTTTTTTATTTTTTTTGGAAATATTACTATTAAAGATATAGTTAAACCATAATGTCGATATTTCAATAAAATTCAAAAGGGTATTTAGTTAATTATTGGCTTTGGTTTACTTTACACCAATAAATCTCCAGGATTAATTCTAATTTAATCAACTTGTATGCCCAAAATGAATAGAAATGCTACTATTTATGGACACGTTTGGGTACTAAGATATTCATGGTGTTGAAATAGTTCAATCAAAACGTGATTTTTTTAGTTTATGTTTCCAAGTTTGATTGGATGAATCACTAAGTGTGTGTAATCATGTTCTCGACGCTTCACCCATTCTTGCTTGCAAAGACGCCACGTGGCAACAACCCATTTGGCCAAGTAAGGACATGTTTGTCCTACCCCATTTTTGCCCAATTTCCTAATAACCATGAAAATGTTGCCACGTTTCAAGTTCCCGTTAAAGCAACCTTCAACTCACCAGTTCCCAACTAATTTAGACAGCATACAAACATTTCTAAAATGCCACCTTATTCTCATAATTGGTCTCACACACACACACGCACTCGACACATATATATACACACTCACAAACACAAAGTACAATTGGAAGTCACAACCAAGAGTTGTGAAATATTAGACATAATATAGGTCCATTCTTGAACACACAACAAGAAAATGGATTGGATAAGAGGGCACACGGTAGGGCATGGCGCCTCGGCCGCCGTCTCGGTCGCCACGTCCCGTCTCTCCGGTGAGGTCTTTGCGGTGAAGTCGGCGGAGCTATCCCGGTCGGAGACCCTCCAAAGAGAGCACAAGATTCTATCCACTTTGAATTGTCCTAACATAATTGGGTACAGGGGATGTGACGTCAGCCTAGAGAATGGCAAGGCTATATTCAATCTTATGGTGGATTTCGCACCCGATGGGAGCCTCGTGGACGTCCTTCTCCGCAGGGGAGGGCGTCTTGACGAGGGGATGACCGGTTATTACACACGTGGAATCCTGAAGGGGTTAGCATATTTGCATTCGAGGGGCATAGTGCATTGTGATATTAAGGGGAGCAACATTTTGTTGAGCCAAGGCGTGGCCAAAATCGCGGATTTTGGCTGCGCCAAGGCGGCCGACGAGGCCGCCATTGGCGGCACCCCGCTGTTTATGGCGCCGGAAGTAGCCCGCGGAGAGCAGCAGGGGTTTGCAGCTGATATATGGGCATTGGGTTGCACTGTCATTGAAATGTCCACCGGAAAGTCGCCGTGGCCTAATGCGACGGCGTCCACCCTCCACCGGATTGCATTCTCCGGCGAATCGCCTCAACTTCCGGCTTTCTTGTCCGATTTAGGTAAGGATTTCTTGAGCAAGTGTTTGAGAGTTGATCCAAAAGAGAGATGGACAGCTAAAGAGCTACTCCATCATCCTTTTCTCCACCAATTTCAACACGAAAAGGAGATCACAGATTCTCCCACAAGCATTCTTGATCAAGGGATTTGGAGCTCCATTGAGGAAGAATTTTCACAGGATTCAAGTGAGCTGAATTTTGCAGAGTTGTTGAAAGAATTATCAAGAAATTCAAGAATGGAGAATTGGGATTGGAGGGAGAGATGGATAACAGTAAGAAAGTAAACAAAAAAATGGTGACATTATTAGTTTAGTAGTGATAACAAAATTTTCACTTGTTAGAATTCCTAATTCCAGTAAATATACAGAGGAAATTCTCAATATTACATCATTGATCGAAAAATGTTAAAATAGTGTCTAAACTCAATTCCAATTATCTGTTTTAGAATAACTTCTGATGTTTCATAGATTAAAAGGTTTCATAGATTCAAGTCCATTATGTTTCTTTATATTTGGAATCCTCTATTCCATAATCATGTTTCACCTGATGTTTCAATATAACCACGATATCCTAAATATAAAAAATCACATCATCAACTTACAGATATTTATTGAAAATAATGAAATAAAAGATAAAATATCGATGATTCAGTTCCGTTTGGTTCATAGTAGTAGTACATATTGGGTTAGTGCTTTTTAGCCAATATTCTTTAATTTGTTTTGGATCATGGAATACAGGCCCAACTTGTGATCCAATCATATCATATCCGGTTCTTTTTGGGTTTAAATAAACCGTCCATTTTTAAAAAGTGAATCTTTAGTCTTAGCATTCTTTTTTTTTTCTTTCTTTCTTCTTATCTCTTAGGTTCTTATTAACACTAGTTTTGTACCCGTTAGATGTACGGGATTAAAATTTTAAATATAAATATAATTTTTTATTTTTGAGATTTGAAAAAAGAGAGTATATAAATTGAATAGAATGAAATTAAGTGATTTACATATTTTAAATATTTAATTAATGAAGATTAACTTTAGATATTATAAATAAAATGAAATATTGTAATTTTAAACTTAACTTATGAGTAACAATGATTTTAAAAAATAATTACATTTAAAATATAAAAAAAATTGAAACACTTCTTTATAAACAACATTTTTTTATTTTTGAGATTAATTTGAAAAGAGAGTATATAAATTGAATAGAATGAAATTAAGTGATTTACATATTTTAAATATTTAATTAATGAAGATTAACGTTAGATATTATAAATAAAATGAAATATTATAATTTTAAACTTAACTTATGAGTAACGATGATTTTAAAAAATAATTACATTTAAAATATAAAAAAAATTGAAACACTTCTTTATGTACAACATTTTTTTATTTTTGAGATTTGAAAAAAGAGAGTATATAAATTGAATAGAATGAAATTAAGTGATTTACATATTTTAAATATTTAATTAATGAAGATTAACTTTAGATATTATAAATAAAATGAAATATTGTAATTTTAAACTTAACTTATGAGTAACGATGATTTTAAAAAATAATTACATTTAAAATATAAAAAAATCGAAACACTTCTTTATATACAACATTTATCGTGATGCTCACTTCATCAACCTTTTTTTTTATCACATATTAAGATCTTGAAAGGAAAAAATTAACAGAAAATCAATAGGAAAAAAAAAAAAAAAACCACCAAATATATTCATGAAGCAAGGCAAAAAAAAAAAAAAAAAGTGGGCCCAACCCTGTGTACATAATGACAATTTTATAGAATTCTCATTTGTTATATTTCTTAACAACAATTTAATTTCAGTTTCTTCCACATTACTATTTGAATAAATGTTTGTGTTTATATATATTATAAAGATAAAATTTATTAGAATATATTTATAGTTAACCTCCTAATTTTTCTTTAATCTTGAAGGAACTTTGAACGTTTACAGAATCGTATACAAAGGAATAACTATCGGTCACTAGCTAAAACATGAACATATTTTACTATGCAATATCTTACATTAAATGTTATGAAATTATAAATTTAGTACACCCTTGTTGCAAATTTCCTGTAAAATGTTCATAATTATATCATTATTAATGGATTGGACTCTAGTTTAACATTTAATTAATTACAATATTTTAACCTCTTAACATTTTACTTGTTTGTTTGAATTTTAAATCATAGATGTGGAATGTTATTTTTAATAGTCCACTCAGAAACAACTCATACTTTCAAGAATATTAGGTATATATAGTTAGATATAAAAACCATTTTTTTTCCAATTACCGCTTTTAATTAGGGAGAGATAAAAACTTCCAACCAGATCATAGACCGCATAATTTCCAACTCAACTATGCATGAGGCTTAATGAATTACTCGTTAAATGAACATGTTGTATACTTAATGTTTAAGATATCAAAATAAGAAAAAAAACTACTATTAACAGCTTAAACTATCAGATAATGTTGTTACTAATTTTAATCAAATTGATGATTCCTAAAATATTAACTCTCTTTTATGATCTAGATATCGTCCTTATAGCTAGGCACAATATGAAAGATCAATAAAACACACATGTTAATTTATTCATTGATCTAGAAATCTGTAAATAACCTATACTATGTATTAAAGTAAGAGAGTGGGCAAAAATTATAATAATGTCACTTTCCTTTCTAAAAGTGTCTTGTAAAACAGAAATATAAAGAAAATAGAAAATACTTAACTTTCTTGATAAACTATCAAGAATTATAATAAAGAAAAGGAAAAATATATACCTTCTTTATTATTAAAAAAAATGTATTGTACATATAAATATATATTGTAATATTGAGTTGTATTTAAATAGATATAAATCGTACGAAATTGAAGTTAAAAGTATTTTGATTAATTATATCCATCATATAATTTATTATACAAATTAATTTTCATATCGACCCATTTATGGGCCCTTTTTTTTCAAATAGTCTTTTCCATTTTAATTTAATTTTATGATAAAAATTTTAGTAGTAAAAAATTACTATTTTTAAAATTTATATGCTTAAGCATAAATGTTTAAAGTGTTGTAAAGTTGAAGTTTACACCTAAATATTTTACATTATAATTGTAATTTGTAGTTCATGTATTTCTCAATAATAATAAAAACTATCATGATCTACACCTACATATCCAAGTACTCATACACAAAATGTAGAGTTTAATTCAGTCAAAACTCTCTACTATTCTCAATCAAAACTTTACTTTATGCAGTTATTTTCTAAATTATAAAATATAACTTTAAAATAATAGAAATATGAAAAATGCATTTGCATATTGTACATGTTTTAGATAATAAAAGACTCTACAAGAAAATGGGAAAATAGCAGCGAAATTTTAGCAGCAAAAATAATTTTCGCGGTTAAATAAATTACTTTGCAGCGAAAATCTAACATTCGCGATTAAATAAATTACTTTGCAACAAAAAAACAAAATTTTGAGACTAATTCTCCTAAAATATATATATACTGAAGTTTATAAAATTAGCGGCAAAATCCTTGTTTTGTTGCTAAAGTTAGCAACGAAATCCTTGTTTTGCTACTAAAGTCAATTAACGACGGGCTTATAGAGACGACTTTAGTGGTAATTTTTTTGCCACAAAATTGTTTTAACAGCGAATCTACATAAATTAGCGGTGAAAATTGTCGTTGCTATCTTCCCTTTTTCATGTAGTGATATGATATGAAAAAATATTTTGCATATTATTACATTGCCATAACTATAACTAATAAATTAACCACACATCCACAGATGAATTGACAGTACATGTAAAAAAAAGGCTTCTCTTGAACCTAAATATTCAGTTTTTTAGGTTGCATTTGGATCCACTTCTAGAAGCTTCTCCACCATCTTCACATATGCATTTTCATGGCGTTTTTCATCTGCAGCAATGACTCCACATATTTTTGCAAGAACTGGATCTCCACCATTGCTTGCAAGTTTAGCTGTATTACTATGCGATACAAATGAAATGATGTGTACACAAACCCTAGATACGGGTTGTTTTCCATCCCCACATCCTATAAATGTAGCTGTATTAAGTTTTTATGATTCTAAATATTCAACATAGTTTTTAAATGAAAATCTTAAAATTAGAGATGCCAAACATGCATGATGTTTATTTTAGATTAGTATTTTGTGCAACAGTTGCACTGTGCAACAAAGGTGCCCGCACATCTGGTGTGTTTAGATTAAATACTTTGTTTTTAATTTATAAAGTAATCTTTATGATATGTTAGTATAACCTTTCTGCACAAAGATCATAACCTTTAAAGTCATGTACTTAGACTATTTTTTTATATAAAACATAGAGTAATATAGTTAAAACTTTTATGTTATAGCAATTAATTAATCTATAGTTTAAACATTTATATACAAACATTATAACCTTTATGTACTTAAAGAATAACATAAGAGTTATGTTAATATATATATATATATATAACATAAATGTTAAACTATTATGCATGGAGGTAATTTAGTTTTAAAAGGTGTACTTTTACTTTTAAGTTATATGCTTAAATTTTTCAGTCATGTAATATAGTTGAAAACTATTATGTTATAATAAATTAACATTTCTATTATATTGATATGATATTTATGTACAACTATCAAGACTTTTGAAAAGTATGAAAGTTATATTATTATAATATAAATAATAAATTATAATGCGTAAATGATATATTATTTAACATAAGGGTTTAAAATGTAATATAATTAATTTATAATACTCTATAAAATGTTAAACTATCAAAATATAAATGATACGAACATAACATAAAAGTTATACGAATATCAGTAAAAGGTTACGCGAAGATAAGTAAAAGGTTATGCGTAATAACTAAAACGTTAGGACGTGAAATTAGAGTAAAGCACGGATTTGGGGGTGAGTAGGAGTGTGTGAGAGAACATAAAAAAACACTCTTCAAATCATAAAAAATGTTAATAAAAATTGACAAAACGTAATCACAAAAAGCAATGTAAAGCGACTTATTTGCGATAACATTGTCGTCGTAAAAAAAATATTTACGAGAATACTAATTTTGTGATAATAATTTAGCGACAACATGTGTCACTAATTATACTTGCAACACTTATTTAGGTTTTTGCCGTACTCATTTTTCTTGCTGTGGTGGATGGTATATATAGCTAGGTAGAGAACCATATATGGTGGTCTGGCTTCAACCTCAAAATGATTCGGTTAAGAATGAAGGATTTCATGATTAAATAATTTTGATCAAATGGGGAAAAAAAAAAAAGATTAACTACTATTCACTCGAAAAAGACTAAAATAATTGATTTGTCCTTGCTTCTATCTCCTCGTTTTCCGGTATCGATTGGAATTCTCCGATGCCGATTGGAATTTTCCGATTTAAAAGACCTGCAAAAACAAAGAAACACCGGGGGTTTTTCCCGGTGAAGAGACTCCGACGCTCAAGTCAGTAATCTGGGAAAAACGTTGATATTGCTCTTTTTCTTAATAATTGTTGTGTATGATATTGTGTGTGTGTGAAATAGGAAAATAAGGGTTATAAATACTCTCTGAAAAACGTGACAGTTAGGATTTCTCCGAAAAAAGTGGGAAGTGGGCGAGATATTCGCGATCGTGGCGGTTGCTTCAAATTTGAATTAGTTCGTTCTGGATTCAGTTCGACATCTCAGCTTACAGTTCGACAGTTTAGCTTGCAAGTCTGATTAATTCGATCATGTTTTTTATAAAGTGCAAACTTCCTTGTTCGCCCAAAACGTTCTTCCTACTTCTCTGTTCTGTTCGCATTAATTAGTCTTCAAATCGATTGGTTTCCCGGGATAGTTCGAATGTGGTCAGTTCGACCACATCAATAATAAAAACCTGAAATTAATGTTTTGAAATTTTATTTTTTTGTTAAACCTAGTATTATGGACCATAGTATACACAATTAATTAACTTATACTACCTCCGTCCCAAAATAAATGACGTTTTAGCAACTAAAATTTGTCCCAAAATAATTGTCGTTTTCGTATTTCAAAGCATATTTACATGCAATATACCAAATATGCCCCTATTTACTCATCTCAAATTAAATGTGTTAAAGAGATAAAAGCTCCTCATTGATTAAACTTAAATAGGGGTAAATTGGACTTTTTATCACATTTCTTAATATATGTGCAGAAGGCTAAAACGTCATTTATTTTGGGACGGAGGTAGTATTAATTATGACGGGATCATATACAATCTAACCAAAACAAATAAAAAATTAACAAGTTGTATCAAAATTGGTCTTTTAATAAGTTAGGCCATACTAGGCTTCTATTAATGTTGTTAGGCCTACCTAGATACATGAATTATTAAATTTGAGGATTAAATTTGGCTATTGTATTTAATATTGTGTTAAGCTTGAGTTTCAGCTGTTTTGTGGCGGATATTAATTTCTAAAGCCTATCAAATATTTATTAAAAGTTTAAACTTATCATGTATGAAATATTTTAATTTTTTTTCAAAAATAAAATAAAATTTCATTTACGAATTACACGGGAAAAAAGAGATATAAAACATAAATTATAAATTATGTACAAACTATAAAAGACGCATAAAAAATATATCATATATCCTAATATATATATAAGCTACCTTTAGATATATAATTAATGGAATGGCCGGATATGTGTTAGATATATTTATTATATCTATTAATTAATTTTATATTTTTATATAATCTAAGAGGATAAGATAATTAAGTATCACTTTTTATTCACTCGCGGGTTTGCCTTTTATTGCTTTTAATTATATTTTCTTTTAAAAAATATATATATATATAAATAGAATATTCTGCCAAAAATAGCTACAATAAATATCTCATTTATTAAATGTTTCCATTACAAGAAATCATTAATAACTTTTATTTTAAATTTATTAATAAACAAATACATAAATATTAATATTTAATGCATTTAATATTATATTTATTGTATAGAAACTCAAATGAAAAGGTAAATAGATAAATTTATCTATATATTTCTATATATTATAGAGGAAAAGTTTGAGATATTTGAGGAAAAGTTAGAGATATTTACAGAAATACTATTTTTTGAACAAATTTAAAAAGTGTCACATCAACAATATTTGTATTTTACATTTTTTATTATTCAATCCATTCAATATCGGTGGAATATCGATAAATATCGATCGGGAAAATATAGGAAAAATATACATATTTCCATCGATATTGATATTTTTACGATTTTTTCGTGAAATTAAGATACCTATATATTTCAACCGATACCGAAATTTTCATCATTTGTTGCAATTTGATAAAAAAAACAAAGTTTAGGTAGTAATTAGATATAAAAAAACAAAGTTTAGTTTGCAAAAGTGGACAAACTAAATCACGTGCCTCTCACATGATCTCCATTTTCATCGGAAGATTTGCATTCGGCAAATCCGCAAAAGACTAGATTGCAATTGGAAAAAAGAAAAGATTAAGTTGCAAAATGCAAAAAGACGATAGTTTGCGTTGTTTTTTATATTTTACCCTTATACAATACTTTATTTATTATATAGAGGGGGTCATTTTATAGTACACAAATGATATTGATACACCATATGTTTTAGCTATTAGATCTTGAATCATTAGATCCTAACCATGCATTTCTATTTTACCCTTTTCACCTTCCTTAAAAAGTTACCAGAGTAAATTTCAAAAATTCCCCTTTTTACATTTTATATTTTATTATTATTATATTTAACCGTCAATAATGATCATAAAACCACAACCAAATCCTCTCGTATTATGCATAATGTGATTACGAATCATTTGAGACCCATATTCGATATGTCTTTTTTTTCTTTATATATTTATTAAGAATTTTAATCTAAATATCCTCATTTTTATAAAAACTATAGGAAAGACCAAAGTGCCACATGTCACTCATACATTGATCAAATATTAAATGTCCATATTAATTATTATTTTCTATTTTTTAAATATATATACACATATATATATATGTATTATTAACTAAATGAACTTTTACTGATAAAGATTATTACTATAGATATAAGTGAAAAATAAATATATTATTATTATTATTATTAAGTATTAATTAAATACCATATGAATAGTGTTATTAAGATTATTAATATGTAAATATATACAATTTCGAGTAACTACATTATTATTTATATTTTAAATTCTTATATTCAATATTATAGTTAATATATTTTTCATTGGATATAAATATTTTTAGTATTGCATTTACAATGATCGAGTCATGCCAAAATTATATATTTGAAATAATATAAATATATATTATAACTAAATAAATTGTTACTATAGTGATTATTATTACTGCTATTGAGACAAGTAAGAAGTAACTATATTATTATTAGTATAAATAATATAGACAATCAAAAAGTAACCATATTCACACAAATTATAAATTATTTATTCAATAGTTAAATAATATATTAATAAAAATACATTATACTTTATATTTTATTTCATTTATTTATCCATAGACATATGTTAATTAAATCAATTCTCTCAATTCGGTCACCTAAATAAAATTGGGTAAATTAATTAGGTAGTTAATATTATTCAAAATCACTAATCTTTATGAGATCAATCTTGCTCGTCATATCTATAGTTAACACGGTGTCAACTATAGATAGGATGAACACGGTCAATCCCAGAGAAATTAGCATATTAAAACCTAATTAATTGCCCAATTAAATTACCTAATTTTATCTATGTGACCTAATTGAGAGAATTGATTTATATTAATCTAAATATAAAACCAATAAACAAAATCAAAATTTTCTAATTTTATTTAGGTGATCAAATTCAGATAATTGATTTAAATTAACCTAAATATAGAACCAAACAAACAAAATAAAAAAAAATCCAAATAAGCAATTATCAAGAAAATTAAGATTCAAACAAATATCCCACAGCTATAATTTCATTCTACTTCAATCAAATTTACTAGCAAAACTAATATCATATTATTTAATCAACCACAAATTCTTTCTTACTAATTTCAATTATTTAGAACATATAATCTATTAACTAATATTTTATTTCATGAAATTTATACATTTTAACATAAATATATATTTTATTTTCCTTTAATATATTTGAATTACATTATTTAAAATTTACGATCTCAACAATGACCCAATATATAATGAAGTGAAAACATTAATTCAAAGTGACCCAAGTAAGTAGGCGCAACCCAACCCAACCCAACCCATAGTCACAACTCAAAAGTCAAAAATTACCTTGTATAAAATTAGTACAGTAAAAAATATTGGTGCATTAATATCATTGATGTATAGTAGAATTAAATTATATAGAGATAGATAAAAAATTGGTACGATTTGAATGAAATTAAAATCTTAATTGTTACTCCCTCCGTCCCGGTTAATTCAGTCTACTTGCAGTGTAATTTACGTTGCAAGTAGGCAGATTTAATTGGGACGGAGGTAGTAATATTTTCATCGAGCGTGTGAAAGAAAGAAAAGCGAGAGTGACACGCGTTTGTGCTCCCTCAACCGTTTATAAGAGGCAAGAATAGAAAAAGCCTTTCCCGCCGCGAAATTCCTGGGTTGGCCCCACCTCACCCCCACCCCCCCCTCACCCACCCGCCTTTTTATTTCTCTGCTTTTTTATATGTCTCTCTGCTCTCTCTCTCTCTCTCTCTAATTACACTGAATCAGAATTACAAGAAGACACGGCTGCTAGCGTTTTCACCAAACACACCATTAAATTCTTCGAACCCTAATTTCTGTAACCGTTTCTTCACTCTGCTCTCCAATCAAGCATGAAACTCCGTTCGCGTGGCGCAGCAGGTCCTTCTTCTTCCAAAGGTACGTTTGTTTTTCCTCTTTGTCTTTTCTCAATTTTCTTTTTCGGCCGTTTTTTTGGGGGCGGGGGTGTAAAATCTGTTGAATCCTGCCGCATACACTTTGTGTGTGTCGATTTAGTTGTGTGCCTTGGCAGGTGGTGTGGGTGGGCGGGCGGAATTGTGATGTTTGTTACTGTGTGTGGACTTTGACGAATGAATTGGACAGGGAAAACGAAGATCAAGTACCGAGAGAATTCTGATGAGGATGTTTGTGAGGAGATATCTTCGGATTCTGATTATAATGCTGCAAGTGGTGAAGGTATTTGAGTGAATGAGTATTTGGTTTCGGTTGAGGCCAGCGATTCTTATCTATGAGACTAAATGTGTGACTTGCAGTAATGTGCCGTAGTGGATACAATTCAATGGCTTTTATCAGTTCATATGCTTACCCTTCTTTGTTTCTGAAGGCTTCATTTGATGTTCTTACTAGTTTTGCTCGACAGTTACTACTTAATTTTGAGTTTATTTCGTCATTGTGATCCTTGTTGGAGAATGATACGAATGAGTATGATGAAGAAAAGACTCTTTTGGTTTTTAGTTTTTGTTTCTCTAGATTACATTATCATTTATCCTTGTAAATGCAAACTTTGATAGTGTTCTGGCTGCAAATCACTGCTTCAATCCGGTGTGGGGATTGCTCTCTTTTTGAATTTTTATTTTCAATATTGATTTTGTCAGAACTATTGCCTGGTTCTTTCTGAAATCTAGTTTTTGATAAATTTGCAATTTCTTTCTTTCTTTTTCTTTTTTTGCTAAATTTGTTGATGACATATGACCATGAATAAACCATATTTGATAAAGAAACCGTGGATTGATTAAACTATCTGCTAGAACTTTGGTGGAAAAGTTCAATTTATTACTTTGTTATCTCTCTATCTTGTTTCACCCCTCTTCCCTCAACCACCATTTTGGAGGTGTCACTGACTTTGCATCTTTGGTTCAGATGAAGATCTGTTGAATGTGCTTGAAGACGGAAGAGGGGAAGATGCTTTGGACTTAAATTTTTCTTTAGAGACTGCATTTGAAATAAGTGATGATGCTGCTCTTCCAAAGAGGAGGAAAATGAACCCTTTGGAAGGCAATGTTCATAACAAGCATGAAGAAGAGAGAGAGGAAAACATGGCTCGGGCCATTAATGCGGATATGTTCATTGATATCGGGGAATTTGATTGGACACAATTCATAGATGAGAAGTATGAGAAAAAAAAGAAGAGTAAGAAGAAAAAATCAGATAGACCTGTATTGATGTGGGAAGTATTAGAACAGGAAAATGAGAGATGGGTTGAGGAGAATTTGAAAATGGATATGGACTTGATAAATCAAAATGAAATGGCAACCGAAACTGTTGAACCTTCAGGTGACTTGATAATACCGCTGCTGAGATACCAGAAAGAGTGGTTAGCTTGGGCTTTGAAGCAAGAGGAATCTGCTATCAGAGGAGGCATCCTTGCAGACGAGATGGGGATGGGCAAGACTCTCCAAGCAATAGCACTTGTTCTTCTCAAGAGAAATATCCTAAGAGGAATTTCTGGACATCAATTACCCATATCTTCAGCCAGTTCCTCAAAGGAGTTATCACGAATAAAAGGCACACTTGTTATATGCCCGTTGATAGCTGTGTCACAGTGGGTTAATGAGATTGAACGGTTCACTTCCAAAGGAAGCACCAAGGTCCTTATGTACCATGGTTCCAACCGTGCAAAAAATCTTTATCAGTTTTCTGATTACGATTTTGTTATAACAACATATTCAATTGTTGAGGCGGAGTTCAGAAAATATGTGATGCCTCCAAAAGAGAAATGTCACTATTGTGGGAAATTATTCTATGAACGTAAGTTGAAAATTCACTTGAAATATATGTGTGGACCTGGTGCCAATAGGACTGCCAAGCAGTCAAAGCAGCAGAGAAAGGCACCAAAGTCCAAGAAAGGTCCCAACCTTGAGATTCATTCGAGGAATACAGGCTTTGATGAAGGATCGAACCATGACAATGGTTGTAAAGAAATGGAGAATGACTGTTCAATTGATAATTCAACTGTGACTGGCCCACCCTCCTCCTCTGGAAAATCTATTTTGCACTCCATGGCCTGGGAGCGTATCGTACTTGATGAGGTAAGTGAGATGTGTTTACTTTTTGTTATGGGCCTGTTTTACTCATGTTTTATGAAACTCCATCTCCTTTGAGAGACTAACCATTATATACATGTGGATTGAAGATAGGCCATTAAATAACTTTCTGTTGTCATGCTTCTCTGCTTGTTGGTGGATATCGATGCCTTCGTTTTTTTCTTGTAATATTCAGCAGTTTTCCAATTTGTGGACCAGAATATTTCATGCACATGTTTAATGATGTATTGATATAACAAATGAATGATGCTAGGTATCTTTTATATTATTATCTCTAAATTACAGCATATTCATATTATATTATTATTTATTATGCAATATTCTTGTTATTAGTCTTATTTATTTATCTTGTTACAGAACAGTTTAAACTATTTAATAAGTTAATAACAATGAAAAATAGTGGTGAACAGGGTGTGACTTTTTTCACCGTCTGTATATGAGTGTGCTGTTTTTATTTCTTTTGTCACATGACTGGTTGAACTTTGTTCAGTCTCTTAACTTCCACTTCGTTATTACTTCAGTTATGGTATGATTTTTGATAGGAACTATTGTCATTTAAAATCTTTCATTCAGTTTCTGCTTTATAGAAATTTACTTCTGCACTATCTGACTATTTATGTGCAGGCTCATTATATAAAAGAAAGACGCAGCAACACAACTAGAGCTGTTCTTGCTTTGCAATCTTCATATAAATGGGCTTTAAGTGGTACTCCCCTTCAGAATCGTGTGGGAGAGCTCTATTCTCTTGTAAGTTATTGTTGAAGAGTATCATCCTGCTCCAATGTTTGGTTTTGTTCTAACATGGTTGTAATTCGTTTCAGGTTCGCTTCCTCCAGATAGTTCCTTATTCATATTATTTCTGCAAGGATTGTGATTGTCGCACACTTGATTACAGGTATAGCTTAAGCATATTCATGATGCTTCTAGAGCTAAAGGCCCCTTCTGCTTCATTTTTCTCCTTCTCCCTTGCCTCCCTCCTGTCTTGTTGCACTGGAGGTGAAAAAATTGCAAAATAATCCATGAAAGGGAAAAAAATAAAATAAAAGGGATAGAATAGATATGTGTGAAATTTCATAATGAATCTGTAATTTGGGATGATGTATATCGGGTAGACTTATGATGGTTAGCCGAATTAAGCCATAATTTCTGATATTTTTTGTGCAAATTTTGGGTCTCTACTACCAAAATTCTTTTGTTCTTTCCGCGCACTTGCTTGTTTAGTGCAGGTTTCTGGCAGGAATCCTGTTACTCAAATACCTAGGTTCAGGTGTTCGTAGTCTGCACAAGTATGTTTTCTTGGGGATATTATTGATGGTACAAAAGCTATGAGGAGGAGTGGAGTAGAGGGTGCAGGTGCACATTGTCTTGTTATGTTTGGTAGGAAGGAGAATAGAAGTGGAGAACCTTTCCTTATGTACACATTCCAATTCCTGGAACACTGAGAAGTTGGAAGATGCATTGAGCAAAATATCCAATTTCCTTCATGCCCTTTTCCTACCAAGATACCATGTATATGGAGAGTTATTTGCAGCTCTGCCCCTGGGTGAAATTGGAACATTGACCTTTGCCTTTTCCACCTTTTCTTTCATCCCCTTTATGGGTACCTTAAGAGTATCTTTATTATAATATTTTGTGCCTTCTTTTGTTATTTTATTGTTAAGAGCTATGTTTTTGCTTATATACATTAAGATTCACTCTAGTCAAGGTGAGTAATTAGTAACAGTGAGTCCCTAATACATCATGAAAGAGATATCTAACTTCAGTGATCCCCTTCCCTTTCCTTTTATCTTCTCTATGTCAGTCTAAATTGTGATTCCAATTCTATTCTGCAGTTTATATATTTAAACCTTGTGTATTTTACAGTACCTCAGCTGATTGCCCTGGCTGTGCTCATAAAAATGTTCGGCACTTTTGCTGGTGGAATAAAGTAAATATCTAAATCGATTGATCTTTTCTGAGTCCATTGTATTTAAACATGACATGATACTGAGACTGCAGTATTTATCCTCTTTAGTATATTGCTTCACCAATCCAAGATTCGGGGAAGACTGGGGGCGGTAGAGGAGCAATGCTTTTGTTAAAGCACAAAATTTTGAAAAGCATATTGTTAAGGCGTACCAAAAAGGGCAGAGCAGCTGATCTCGCGCTTCCACCTAGAATTGTATGCTTAATATGTTAAAACCATTTGAATACAATTTTATTTGTTTCAGTATATTTAGTTTATTATATAATTGCTGTGATTCAGGTTACCTTGAGACGTGATTTTCTTGATGTTGTTGAAGAGGACTATTATACAGCACTATACAATGAAAGTCAGGCACAGTTTAATACGTATGTCATCTATTTCTTCTTATATTTTTTAGTTATTACTTAATTGCTTCACTTACAGTTTAATGCTTTCTCTGATGGGGCTATATTTTATTGCTTAGGACTTTCATCCTTTTAGAACTAGTTGAGAGGCCTATCATTCCACTTGACCTATTTTTATGGGTTCCTCACCTGACTATTGAAGTTTCACTGGATTTGTGTTTGTTTGGCCTTCTGAGATTTCTTGATATACTCTTTTATATTGCCTTTTGTTATTTAGAAATGAAAATCCAAGCCATGCTGTTCCTGGTTGTTGTGGCCATCAATTATGCATGTCTTTTTAGGGAACTCCTTTATTAGTTTATACAAGTCGTGATATTACAGTGGTCACTACAAACAATTATTCTTTTTTTCCCCTTTTGCGAGAAGGCTCTCTTGTAGAGTGTATCTAAGTTAGTAAAGGTTCACTTCTGTTGATATTCCATATTATTATCTTATCTGCAGATATATTGAGGCAGGGACAGTGTTGAATAACTATGCACACATATTTGATCTCCTGACACGCCTTCGACAGGTTTTGTGTCATCCTTGTACTAAGATCTTATGGCATTTCACCATGACATATCATATTTGATGCACATATAAACTGAATTTGCCATCTGATCGTAGCATGTAAATGGATTTAAAACTTTATAACATTTGTAGTTTAGTAACTGTTTTATCTTTTTAAGATTGGCTTCCAAGGTAATGTGAATCTGATGGGAATAAATATTTTGAATACCAAAGTCTAATAAGACAATTTGGAGATAAGGGTTGAATAAAAAAGCAAAGATGAGAGAGAAACTTGTTTTCAGTTAATAAGCTTATAAGCGCTAATTCTCTCAATACATTACCTCACTGTCATTTTCAATCTTGAATTTGTTGGTGAATATTTTATTTTTGGAAGATGCTTAAAGTTCAGGCATGGCAGCTTCGATATCATACCAGGTGTAAAATTGTTGTATGATTAACTTGGTGTTTTGTTTTTTTGTTCTTTTTCCTCAAATTGAGCTCGTTCTGCTTGCTTTAAAATACCCCTCTCCCCCCGCCCCTGGGGTAATTTTTCTCTCTTCACTCAACTGCAACTTAAAAAACCATGGGGCCTAAAGTCCCAATGTGGAAACATGCATATGAGGCTAATCAGTATCACTAGTGTCCATTACCTATTGAAGTTGAAAGTTGGAACTGATAAAAGAGCTCCTTCACATTCTTATAGTGTCAAGCATTTTGTGGCTTTGAGTTTCCTTTTGTTTTATGGTAAAAGTATGAACAAGAACCCCCAACCATTGTTGCTTTGGAAAGTTCAAATCTTAACCAGTGCCAATGCACTACTAATTGATTTTATTGCCCTTAGCATAGTTTTTAGGGGTGAGAGGCTCACAGAGACAAAAGGGGTGCCCGGCGCCCGAGGCATGCGCCTCTTGAACAAGGGAGCACAAAGCAGAAAAAATAATTTAAAAAGACAAATCATGTAGAAATCATCACACTAACAAATTTAAAGTTCCAACCACTTAAAAGTTCAAACTTCAACACCCTAAGTTCATCATCATCATTATCCAACTACTTGAAGAGGCTCTGTTTTGTATTCAGTTTCCTTTTTTCTTTCCTCTGATACTTTAACTTCTTTGATCTGTAGTTGTTTAAATATGTTTTGACTGTTGTATAGTAAAATATTAGTACCATTGGAACTTTGGAGAGAACTGAAAAGAAAAAATGTATTTGTTAATGTTAAAAAAATTATGAATGTGTATCAGAAAAGTTTAAAAAAAAAAAAAAGCAAAGGAAAAAAAAAGAACAATTGAGGGTTGTGCCTCAGGCGCATGGGTAGAGGTGCAAGGAGCCTCTTTAAGAGCACCCACCGCCTCACCCATGCAGAGGCGCAAAGTCCATCACCCTGGCCTCATGTGTCTTACAAGTATGGCCCTTTGGACCCACAACTAGCTTGAAACTGTTAATTGCTTGGAATATTGCATGGCACTGCCTCCTGTTTTTATATATAAGCAATTGAAGGGGCAATGCTAGACTGATGAAGAAAAACATTGTTGTTTTGATGGCTGTGAACAGTAATTTCTAGAGAATTGCATCATTTGTCCGACTTTGTGGGGGCAGGCATTATAATGTATCAACCGATAATGGGAGAGGATATTTTATAAGAGGGATTAGAAACAAGAAAGAATACAAAGGAGAGAGGAAACATTACTAGGTGTTAGTAGGAAGAGTGGCAAGTTGTACCATTTCCTTTCAAGTTTCTTCAAAACCTTTTTCTTAAGGATAATAGATTATGCCGTCTCAGCCTTATACCTTCTGAATGTTCTAATATTAATTTAATCTTACTGCAATTCAGGCAGTTGATCATCCTTACCTTGTGGAATATTCTCTTACTGCAATGGAAAGAAAGGGTAAGACAGTTGATACTAGAAGCGATGCAAAATGTGGTTTATGCAATGACCCAGAAGAAGACACTGTGGTAAGTTTTTATCTAGCTTGTTCTATAGTGTTGGATATACCTAAGCAATAAAAATCCCTGCTAAGAAGTTCAACTATACAACCTTTGCAGTTCTTTCATGTGTCCAGAATGTTCTGCATTAGTAAAAACTAGTTTAAGAGTAGCTACTGAACTACTAGGCTTTATGTGCCTGGTCCTTGTAATCCTAATTGGTCTAGTTGTCAGGATTTGTGTTTTATGAGACTTTCGATAAAGAGTAATCAATGCTCATGTTGAATAGCTGCATTCTTTCAAGCATCACATGGATTCTAGGAACAAATATTTCTTTTTCTTTCTGTTCGACTCGAGGGCAGAGGAAAACCCCCATTTATTGTTATATTTAATTTTTGTAATTCCGAATAGAAAGGGATTCCACTATATTCATATATAGTGAAGTCTTACCCTGTAAATGTGAAAAAAGGATTCTCTCTTTTGATGCCTACATCTATGTTTTAGTCTTGGTATTGCCAGACAGAATGTTGTTGCTACATTTTGGTGCTCTAATGTAGATATAGATTTGAATTTTAATTCCAATAATGGAAGTATGTTACATGTCCGGTACAGATTATGTTGAGCATTCGTTATAATCATTTATGATCAAATACATCTGATAGTCGAAAGGTTTTTTTTTTTCCAATCATGTTGAAAATTGAGATAGTTAAATAAATTTTATTTGGCATTCTGAGCTTGTTGCTTTGTATTATAAGTTACAGCGATATACATCATTGTATTATCGAATGTGTCTGCATTTTACTTGTTTCGTATCTTATCTCCACTGCATTTGGTTAAAAACACTTCCGACTGTTCATTTTGCCACCACTATAGGTCACATCATGTGGACATGTCTTTTGCAAATCCTGTTTGATTCAGTTTAGTGCTAGCATGGGTCAGAACACGTGTCCCAGTCCTTCTTGTTCAAAGCCACTTACTGTTGATTTCTCCGCCAACAAAGATGGGAAGGAGCAGAGTTTTAAAACAACCATTAAAGGGTTCAGATCAGCAAGTATTTTGAATAGAATTCGTCTCGACAATTTTCAGACAAGTACAAAAATTGATGCTTTGGTATGTGCCCCTTTCCCTATTGATGAGGAAAAAATAAAGGGAAATAAGAAGTGGCTTAGATTTTGGAATATGATTGCACACTCACATATGCTTTTCCATGTTTGATTATGTCATAGTTAAAAAGGTTTCCTTTGCTTTGCCTTTTCTTTTATATTTTGTCTTCTTTGAGATATCTTTTTATTAGTGGAACAAATAGGTCCATTTCCAAAGTGGCCAATGAAATTGAGGCTCAGCATGATTGTGGTTGTGCTCCTCTTGGCACAACAAGTGTCTCTGCTTCTTGTCTCTATGTTTCTGTTGGACATTTTTATTTATTCTGGAGAAAATAATGTTAAAAACTGAAAATATTAATATAAATCTTGGAAGGAAAATCAAATTAATTATTAAGCATTCTTTTAAAGTTATGTCTACTATTGAACATTTTCTTTATATTGCTCATCAGAGTCTTCCATTGTGTTTAATAACTTTGGGTTATCAACAAAATACTTTTTAAAAAAGGAAAATATGAATAGATTTTATTTATCTCTAATTTTACGTTCTTACTGTATGTATGGCTTCACTGTGTTCTAAATTTGAATCTGAAGTTATAGTTCATATTCGCAGATATTGTCATGACATATTTTTCGTATTCTTCAATATGTTGATCATGTTTTATGGGATTGTCCTAATAATGGTTAATCTTGACTTCTTAAATATGGTATGTGTGTGTAACCAACACTAGTTGAAAGGTGCCACTGATGAAAAGTTTTTATTTTTAGATAATGATTAGAATTTTGTTGTTTTTTTTAGTAAAAGTTATGCATGGTGCATATTACATGACTCTGTAGTCTGTTACATTTGGTTAACTGTGAGCTAGCTTTACTACAGAGGGAGGAAATTAGGTTTATGGTTGAAAGGGATGGTTCTGCCAAGGGAATTGTCTTCAGCCAGTTCTCATCTTTTCTGGATCTCATACATTACACCCTTAAAAAGGTACACTGTGAAAATTTGGTCTTATGTCATCTGTGTATTATGACAAAAAAAAAAAAAAAAAACTGTTTACATGGTTTGTGCTTCTGTTTAGTCCGGAGTGCAGTGTGTTCAGTTAGATGGGTCTATGACTATGGGAGCAAGAGATGTTGCTATTAAAAAATTTACTGAGGATCCTAGTTGCAGAATATTCCTAATGAGCTTGAAAGCAGGGGGTGTGGCCCTCAATCTCACAGTTGCATCACATGTAAGATGATTTTATTAGATGACGGTTGTTCTTCTCTTGTTCGTGCACTTTTAACGCTTATTCTTGCACTTGTTACTTCATTGGTTCATTTTGCTTTCTGTGGAGGGTAATTATGCCTTTATTTTTGCTTTCTGTGGAGGGTAATTATGCCTTTATTTGTTGCTTGGATTTTTTATGTTACTCTCATATCTAGAGCTCACACACAAGCACACACACATTCCTCAGTTGGCTCATAGTAAGAGGGAATGTAATCTTCTTCCATCTTCCTAACATATCTGGATTAAATCTTGGAAAAGGACAAATTTTGGTTCTCTACTATTTCTTTTTCCTTGGGATTTCGGTTTATGTATTTTTATTTGAGAACACGATTATTTGGTTCTGATGTATATTATATGTATGCATGAGTATGACGTATTTGATGAAATTCATGACTAAGGTTTAATGACTATCAATTGCATGTCCTAAGGTTTTCTTGATGGATCCTTGGTGGAATCCTTCTGTGGAGCGGCAGGCACAAGATAGAATTCACCGAATAGGCCAATATAAACCAATTCGGTAAGTTGGAATTCCTGTCGATTTTCTTTATTATTTAATAGATTATTAATCTTAAGTTTATGCAGAGGATTAATTCGGTTCCACATTCTGTTGTTAGGATTGTGAGGTTTATTATTGAAAATACTATTGAGGAGAGGATCTTGAAGTTGCAGGAGAAGAAGGAATTAGTGTTCGAAGGGTAAGTATAGATTCTCTCAGCAAGTCCTTTACGCTACTTTCGATCTATATATGTAGTTCTCTTTGCTTCTTCTCTTGTGCTTTTGCTCTTGATGCTGCTTCTGGAATCTTCTCACCTACAATTAATCGGGTTATTCTACTGCAGAACGGTGGGTGGATCTTCAGAGGCTCTAGCAAAACTAACAGAAGCCGATCTGAAATTCCTGTTTGTCACTTAAGCTGGATCGGCCCCATCGAAAAATGCCTGGATTTTGTGTAGTTAAAACCTCCAATTGTACAGATGTGGATGATTTCTTTTGACAAATCAAGGATTGATATTTTACAGGTCATCCAAGTAGATGAATTCGATATTTTGGCCTATATGATCTGACCTCATCATCTCATCTATTTTAGAGATCGACGATCAATGATGATGGGTGAGAAAAAGAAGTAAAAAAGAAAAGACAGATCTTTAAATGCGTCATAAGAACTTGATTTTGTTGGAGATGAAATATGACAAACGTGGTCCTTTAGGACATAATTTTGTGTAAGTACAAGTGAAATGAGAATTCCATTTCCGTTGTTTGTGTTTATGGTGGAAGAAGATAAGGGGGCAAGGGGTCCTAAAATTCAGTGAAGATGCTGATAGTGTGAGAAGCTTCAAAGTGCCTTAGAAAGATGAAATCACTAAGATTACTGTGATTCATGCATATTTGGTGAGGACATGAATCTAGGGTGCTCACATAAGTACACTTTCTCACTCATGCCGTTCTAGATATATGACATGTGTATATCTCCTTTATAGTATCTTATTTTCCTCATATGTCTAGGTGGAATAGAAGATTTGAATTCAATCAAATTGATGACACAGAAATGGGAGGTTAGCTAGAAGATAAGAAAGATCTTTCTCTAAGGAGGAAAGGGACCTTTATTTAGAAACCAATGCTTAGTGCATTTTCAACTTTTATAAACAATTAAAAGTTGATAAACTTTTCACATTTTCGCCTCCTCTTTCCTTTTTCTCCTCTTTATATATATCGAGATAAACTTTTCACATTTTCACCTCCTCTTTCCTTTTTCTCCTCTTTATATATATCGAAAAATAGCAGAGTCATGACTATATCCTCTCCAGTTGGGTGAAATACTCATTCTTTTTCACTTTTCTTTCTCTCAAGTGGTTGTAATTGAAAAAAATAATTTAAGGATAAAAAATCAAATTTATTACATATGAGTTCTAATAATTCAATTTTGAATTTTCTAAAATAACCGCAACAATTATGAAAATATCAAAAAAACACCCCAATTTTGTTGGAAAATTAGTTGGAGGTTGCAATTTGTAAAATTCGTAAACTTCAAGTTGCATTCTGTCAAAAATTGAAGTTTAGGTTGCAATGTGTAAAAATATGAAAAGTACGGGTAGATTTAATTATTTAACCCTAATAAAAATGATTAAAAAAATCCCCAACTCAATGGTTAATCTTTGGTGTTCATATAAATTAGAGTTAATTACCTCTTTTTTTACCCATTAACCTTTTGGTTCTGGCAATTTTACCCATTATATTTTCAGGTTGACGATTTTACCATATATTTTCTGAAAATTCAGAAATTGACCTAAATTCAGCCTAAACTGCAATATTGAACTAAATTTGTACGTGACTAGCACGTGCACCCTAGTTTTGACCCTAATTTTGCCCAGTAACTTATCTGATTTGACAATTTTACCCATAACTTATTTGTTTTGACAATTTTGTACATTAACTTTTTGAGTTTTCAGTCCTTATAGAGTGTTACATGCCAATCACATACGAATTAAGCTCGATTTAGCTGTTTGGGCTTAATTTGAGGTCAAATTTCTGACTTTTTAAGAGATAAAAGATAAAATCGTCAACCTGAAAAGATAATGGGTAAAATTGTCGAAACCAATTAGTTATTCACAATTATTTCTATACACCAAGTGCATGAGTCATGACCCATGCAATCCGGGGCATATGACCCGAAAGGTGAAAATCACGCTCAGAACGTGCTGGAACGCGTCCCCAAATCACGCTCAAACCCTAATTTTGCTTTATGACCTTTTAGTTATTTCACCTAACCTTTTAGTTATGCTCATCTAACCTTTTCGTTATGTTCACATAACCTTTATGGTATATCTGCATAACCTTTCTATCCTGGTATATTAATATTTTATAGAGTAAGATAAATATATATTACCTTTTAAACCTTTATGTTATAATAACTTAACCTTAACGTTATAATAATTTAACTTTTATATTATAATAATATAATCTTTATATTTTTCAAATGTTATGATAGTTGTATATAAAGGTTATCCTTTAGTATCAATATAACATAAATGTTAAGTTAGAATTATTTCAATCATGTAATTTCAGTTATATTACATGATTGAAATAATTCTAAGTATATAATTTTTAGGTTTTAATACCTTTTAAACCTTTAAGTTGTAATAATGTAACATTTACGCATAATAATATTAATTTTTATGTTATATTAACACAATCTTTATGTTATTCTTTAAGTACATAAAGGTTTATGATATTCATATATAAAAGTTACGTCAACATAACATAAATGTTAGATTATCATAACGTAAAAGTTTTCACCTATATTAATTTACATTTTATATTGAAAAAAGTCTAAGTATATAACTTAAAAAGTTATGATATTTGTACAAAAAAGTTATATAACATAAATGTTATACTCATATAACATAAAGATTATCGCATAAATTAAAAAATGAAAACAAACTTGGGCACGGATCCGGCCCGACCTGCGGGTGCCCAGTTGCATGGATTATGGATCATGGATTATGGATCTAGATCCATGCAACTGGTGCATAGGAACAATACTCTTAGTTAATAGGTAAAAATATTAATTAACTCTATAAATTATATAGTATTATAATTTCGTTTGGTAAACCATCATGATTTTTAAGTACTTTGGCTGATATTTATGGTTTATTTATGGGGCATGACATAATATGTAAGCTTTTTCTGAAACTTTTCTAAATTAAAGCACTAAAATACAGTGTATAGAACGTGAAAGTTGCTTCAATCTTCACCCATTACATAAGCTACGTACATCAATCTTTTCTTTAATTCTTTATTGATCTTCATATAATAATAATAAATAGAAGAACATAAAAGTTGGTCATGGTATGACCTGCGTGAACCCTCTTACAAGCTCATAATTTGGAAACACTATTTGAGAAATATTGAAATTCACTACAGAAAAAAAATAAAACATTGAATATTTTACATCAAGATTTTTTCCAAGAATTTTTTTTTTCATGAAACAACGGTGATCATTTCATTGTAGTGATTTCAAATAACAATAACAAATAATAATAATAATAATAATAATAATAATAATAATAATAATAATAATAATAATAATAATAATAATAATAATAATAATACCTCCGTCCCCCTTATCTTTGCCACCCTTGACCGACACGAATCCTAAGAAAAAATTGTTGACTTTGATGTGATGTGTTATTTTAATGTTTTTGAGTGACAGTTTTGTAATTAATGTGTGCTTTTTGAGTGTAAAGTAAGTAAAATGAAAGAAATTGAGGGATAAGGTCGTAATTTTTTTGTTGCCATTTTTGGGCTGGCAAAATTAGCTGGGACAACAAAAAACGGAAAGTAGGCAAAGATAGCATGAACAGAGGGAGTAATATTGTAGATCCCTATTAGCTACTTGCCCAATCATTTAAACAATGGCTTTTATTGGCTGCATGTATAGTGTTTTGGATGATTACTTCTCTTTAAATTGGAAAATCATTATCGTGCAAAAGCTAGCAATATGTAATGATTATTCCAATGACAACTTTCAAATTATAAATGTATAATATTGTATAAAATAAAATAAAAAAGTCCACCTAAATTCAATCTATGGAAAAAAAGGATTTACTAAATATAGCAAAGATAAGGTACTGTATCTTAGCGAGATCTCGGACAAAAGTAGACTATATTATTGTCTTCTACTATATATCCAACACCACTTCTAACTTTTTCCTTTTTTCTTTTCTTTGTAAGAATGAGTTCGTATACGAACAAGTGGATATATACTCACACGGAGAAAAAATTATTTTTTTTACCCAATAACTTTTCTATTTCGGCAGTTTTACCATTATCTTTTTGGGTCGAGAATTTTACCCTTTATCTTTAAAAAAGAAGAAATTTGACCCAAATTCAGCCGAATGATCACCAAGCTTAATTCACATGTGATTAACACATGACACCTGTAATGACAGATAACCCGAAAAGTTATTCGACAATGCTAGTACAGATAAGTTACTAGATAAAAATAATTCGAAAATCAAGGTGCACGTGCAAATTTAACCTGATTTGGTTGTTCAGGCTAAATTTGGGTTAAATTTCTGAATATCCAGAAGATAAAAAGTAAATCACCCGTCCTAAAAGATAATAGGTAAAATGTCACAGAACTGGAAAGCAAAAATAAATAATTCCATAGAGAAACAATCCTTAATCATCTACTGTACAATAACGATGGAATTATAAAATCGAGCACATTGTACATTTAAATAATACAACAAATCCCCAAGACCAATATTATTATTGCAAAATTTGATCAACATGAAATCTAACAAACACATTCACAAACCAAATGAGCATACATTGCTAGCTAGGTTGGAATAATGCATTAATCTAAAGGGTCCATTAATCTAGTACTAGATAATGTCACAAAGGGGAAGTTCTTGATGAAGTAACACAACAATATTCGATATTAGCTAGACAAGTCTATAATTAATCCATCAAAATAGGCAAATTCAAAGTATGATTTTTCAATATTTTCATCACACTCAAATTCTTGAAGGTGCATTAGTACCAGCTTTAGTATATAGTTGGCATGTTATTCCAAAGGCAATTAGATGAGCCAAAGTTCCGGTCTTGATCTGCTGCTCCTCTCGAGTTTGTAACTGGGTTGTACTCTGAAGAGTCAGGTTGACTTTCTACTGCATTGCTTGTACCATCCCCACCATCCCAGTCTGGAATTGGTACAGATAATGGAAAATTGTCAAGAAGATTCATTAGGTCATCGTCCATGGCAGCAATGCCCTCTTTAGAAGCCTTTGTTTCGGGGCCTAATCCAAATCACACAATACAAACATGAATAAAGACATGAGTCCATAAAATATGAAATTGTTAGGTCATGAGACATGAACTTATTGGACCAAACATGTAATTGATGTTAAAATATAGTCACATTTAATTGTTATTTCATACTCAATAGTCCTATTTGGTAACGGGGTTATATCGATTAATGATGTATGACGTGTCTTCACTAGTAATAATAAGTTTGTGGGCTTTTACGGTATGTCAATTACTATTATCAATAAATAATTCAATCTCTAATAAATTTTATCCTATACTTATCGGCTGGATTCCTTTACCAGAAAATAGAATTAAATACAGGTTTATCTGTGATGCTTTTCAGTGGGCCCGACTTTGTCAGAACGCGTAAGGTAATAATTATACCACCGGGTTAAATTCAATTTTAGTCCATTTAAAAAGCCACTGTCCAATTTTCGTCCACCATGGAAACGATTTTCAATTTTAGTCCAATTAAGCCAAAAATCATCACTATTTGGTTCATTTTTGTCACTATTTCATCCACCATGGAAGCAGTTTTTAATTTTCAGTTTTCAATTTTAGTCCAATTAAGCCAAAAATGGACCGAATAGTGACGATTTTTGGCTTAATTGGACTAAAATTGAAAACTGCTTTCATGGTAGACGAAAATTGGACAATGACTTTTTAAATGGACTAAAATTGAAATTTTCCCATTATACCACCTCATCAGCAATGCTGGTACTGCACAACAATGGCTTCCTTCCGACGGACCAATCATTTTACAGATGATATGCCTATTGAAATGTACCAGATATCTGATATATGAACCGCCGTAAATCAATTTATCACATTTTGTATAATTTCTTGGCTAATAGAACTTGTAAAACTACCCTAGATTGTTATATTTTCAAAAAAAAAAAAAATCATATCAAAACCAAAATTGAATGAATTGATTTATATTATAGAATAAGCAAGTCTTGATAAAAGTAAGGAGACTCATACCTTCATAGTTATCATGGCAATTGGCAACTCCATGGCCAAACCCTAAAGCTGCTGATTCATATTCCACACTTCCATCTGCAGAAATGAAGGGCTCTTCTGGTTTTACAGCATAAACCAATGCTTGAGATTCCTGGAATAAATCTTGCAACAAACCACTTCGATTACGTTGTTGATCGAATCCGGGTTCAAGCTGATCATAATCCTCAGCACCCTCACTCGATGTTGTAGCCATCACAAACTCATTGGAAGAAGCCCCGGATTGGGCTGAGCTCGGCCCGAAAACCCCCATTTCCGGGCCTGAATTGAGGAGGCCATAGTTGATGAGAGCTGAATTGAAGCGAGCAAGTGAAGTGATTGGCATTAACCGATTCACCTGGTCGGAGAAAGGCGATCCCTTCAACGACAGCGCTAGAGCAGCCCCGCCGCCGTAGAGGTGGTGATTGAGAAACGGAGAGCTGATCGTCGGTGGAGTGACGGAAAAAGGGGTCTGGCTATTTCTGGGTGGCTCTTGCTGTGCCAATTCGTGAGGGTAAATCGGTAAACCCGCACGTTGGCGCCGCTTCAGCCTGGTGTTCCAGTAGTTCTTGATTTCATTGTCTGTTCTTCCAGGCAGCTGTTGGTCATGAAGAGTTAAATGCATGATGATGTAGAGAGAGAAAGAAGAGAGAGAGAGAGAGGGGTATATACGTACCTGAGCAGCCATGCGAGCCCATTTGTTGCCAAGCTTGGAATGAAGATGAACGATGAGGGTTTCTTCATCAGGAGTGAAGGCGCCTTTCTTGAGATTAGGCCTCAAATGGTTAGCCCATCTCAGCCGACAGCTCTTGCCACATCTCAGCAGACCAGAATTCCTCTGGACAGCGTTCCAGTTCCCTTCTCCATGTTTCTTCACGTATTCCACCAACAACGTGTCCTCACATGCCGTCCATGGCCCTTTCTTTAGGACATGATGATGATGATGATGATCATGCTGCCTGTTTTTCCAATTCTCCGGTGATGATCCACTGCTACTACTGTTCCTTAAACCTCCACTAACATCAGGGGCCATCTCATCTGTCTTGTTCGATCCTGTGATGAAGAGAGAGAGAGAGAGAGAGAGAGAGAGAGGAAGGGGAACCCAGGGCTAGCTTATGATAATTTATAGGTGAAACCTTATACTTCGCTCCCTCCTTGAATGCTCCTCCATCTATATACAATTTCTCTATTAATTCCCAATTGCAAATTATAACCAAGTGCCCTTCAAACACACAGCTAATTCAATTGCATCTTTTTCATGACATCCTTTCACTCCTACAATTACGACCCTTTTCCACACGCTATTCCATCTTTTATTAAATAAACGAACAATAATCGTAATTTCCAGAGATAAAATCACATTTGGTCCCACAACTATTTACCTTTTTAATTTAGTTTCGTAACTTGAATAATTGCTCGATTTTGGTCCCAATGTCCCTGAAAATTTCAAATTTGACCGGAAAATTGTCACGTGACATCTATTTTGGAGGTTTCCGGCGAAAAATAATTACGCATTTAATAAAGATGACATTTTTTTAGAATTTATTTTAATGTTTGGACCAATACAATAATCATCACATCTCATGTCATGTCATTATTTTTCATCGGAAACCCCCAAATTGGATGTCATATGACTATTTAATTTCTAGCCAAATTTGAAATTTTTGACGATATTGGGATCAAAATAGAGCAATTATTTAAATTATGGGACCAAATTAAAAAAATAAATAGTTGTGGGACTAATTGTGAAAAAGATGATAGTTATGGGACCAAATGTGATTTTATCCCCAATTTCCACCTAGTTCGGGCTCAAATCGGACAAATGCAAAGTTATATGAATTGAAACTGCAACTAATTTAAATCTATGAGGCCGAAAAGGCAATAATATTCCAAATTTATGGAACCAAATTATAATGCAATTTTCCCATATATCTAATTTGAGATGAATTGCATTTCATGTGTTACAAATTCACTTTTATGATATAATAAGATTAAATAGCTGCTTACCTTCTACAGAATACTATAATGATTTAATTAATTGTTTTGTGCTATTATATAGTGTTGAAAATATTAAATCTGAATAAGCTGCAATTGAATTACAGTAATACGTATAATTCAAAGTAAAATGATTTAGTTACGATGAAAAGCGTTCTTTATATTAATTAACCAAATTTAAAAAAATCGTATTTCTATTTGTTGAAATCTGCTTTTTTTTTTTTTTTTTTTTTTCTGTTTTCGCAAAATCTCAATTCTATTTGTTAAATTTGCCAGTTTTATAACACCAAAAAACATAACACCTATAGAGTATATATATAACACCTGAAAAACATGTATATAACACCTGAATCCGTGCCCCTATGTGCCCAAGGGTATATAAGTTTTTACCTAAACAAATTAAATCACGTTTATTAATCAATATGAATTTTATTTTATATAAGATCTCGTATAAAATCTCATGTAACACCTATTTTAAGGATTAGCTAACAACACGACCCTTGATTTTGGCCATTATCTATTTGTTGAAATTTCAGCTTCTTGAACTACAAGAATATAAACACATGTGCAATAATACTAACTCCTTTGTGGGGGCCCATATTCATAGATAGCAAGCCCATTATATAACGTAATATTTCGTCCAAGATTTGGTATATATAATAGGGTTAACTTAATTAAAAAAAAAAAAAAACGAACTTAGGGTCCAATTTCAATTGTAACATGAACTTTTAACTGTAATATAAAAAACACTTAACTTAACACTTTTTCAATTCGGGACATGTTTAGGATTTTCAGGCTCCAATTGTTGATATGTATTTCAAATTGTATAAGTTAATTATTGATATATATATTTATATGTAGATGATAACTGATTCCTGACATGTTTGGGTGTCTAGGGCTCCAATTGTTGACGTGATGTTCAAAGTGTATAAGTTAATTATTGACCTATAAATTTATATTAGGATGATGGATGTATTCTAACTTACATGTTTGCAATTAACACATATAATTTTGGCTCCACATTAATAATTGGAGCTCGAAAAAACTCAAACATGTCCCGAGTTGAAACAAGTGTTAAGTTGGTATTTTTTGTGTTATAATTAAAAATTCATGTTGTAATTGAAACTGGACCTATAGTTGATGTTTTTTTTTTATGTAATTTAATATATATATGCATATCATATGTTACAATATATTAAATTTTACTGATTAGCTGAATGTATAGAATCGTGTGCACAATTATAATGACATGCTTTTACTCCTACCATTATACAACAGTTTTCCACACGCTATTCCACTTTTTTTCTCATTCTAATCGACCTTCATTATTTACAACAATATTTGCATCTTTTCACTCATCATTTTATAACCAATATAGACCATTCGATGTAAATTGATATAATTTAGGTAGTGATAAATATAAGGAAAAAACTTATATGTTCCTGGAGTACATAAGCCACGGATTTAGGTATTATATACATGTTTTTCAGGTGTTATATATATACTCTATAGGTGTTATGTTTCTTGGTGTTATAAATATACCCTACAGGTATCGTATATATACAAGAGTATTCATGTGATACCTGAAGAGTGTATACATGATACCTGTAGAGTATATATTTAATCATATGATGATTCATTTGGTGCCCCTGGAGCACACAAGTGTCACTCTAAATATAGTCATAACATTTTGAAAAAAAAAAATTGTGTGACTTTGGCAAAAAAAATCTCTTAATATATATATTTACTTTTTGTTTAATTTAATATGTGGTGTAAATTAAAATCAAAATTAAATTAAATTATAAATTTTATATTTGGAAATGGAGAAATGATTTAAGTAAAAAAGTGTAGTGAAGAAGAAGAAGAAGAAAGTTGCGTTCTTTACCAAATTGGGATCTGCAAACCCTAAATCAAAAGAGAAGAGATGAGTGAGAGGCCGGTGCCGAGAAGGGAGAGTCCATGGGGGATCTCTGGAGGCCCTCACCCCGAACCTAAAGCCCATAGATGCAACGACCGTGTTGAAGATATCATCCAGGTTCTTAGTTTCAGATTTTATGCTTTTACTGACAATGAAACCCTTGATTTTCATTTTGCTTGCTCAGTTGAATGTTTGCAGAGAAATTCCCTGATCTTGATTCATCTTAACACCATGTAGGACTCTTTGCTTTGTACAAGTAGCATTGCTTTATGGTTTCTATTCGTTAAGCTCTGTTTCTGGAGTAAATACTCATTTTTTGGCCCCTTTGCAGAAATGTGTGTGTGTGTGTGTGTGTGTGAGAGAGAGAGAGAGAGAGAGAGAGAGAGAGAGAGAGAGCACTATTCAGTTCAGTTTGTATTGTGGTATGAAAATTGTGGTACCTTCACTTCAGGTCATCTATAATAATGCAACTATTCAATTGAAATGAATGGTTGGAAAAGGGTGCGACGAAAACTGAATGAGTCACTGATAATCTTTTATCTGCCTTTCTCATAAATCTTATGGAAATTGATCTAGCCTCTAAGCTACCTTTTGCATGCCAATTGAGAAGGCAGCGTTATGTGTTGATTCTGCTTGGTAATTGGGGCATGAAATCGTTGGAAAATATCCCGTCCTATATCTGAGTACACTTTATAGTGATATTAGACTTTGGATTCAAGGTGCACTTTAACTGTCTCAAAGTTTCATTGCTGAGTCTATCAATTGTTGTATTTTGTAGGCATTGTTTGAAGGCAACCCATTCAAAACAATTCCAGGGCCCTTCAAGCTATTTATGCAGTGCATGCGATCAAAACCGGGGTACGTTATACTGAACTCTGATCATAACATCATTTGTCAGTGTGTTGTAGATGCTTTGTGAAGCATTACTCCCTATAATTAACTATGAAATATACTGAGCTTATTGGACAAATAAATCGAATAAAACAAATCAAAAGCGGCTTGGGAATAGGAATTCTGGCATTTAGTTCTCTTGTGCTTTAGAAAAGATCAATGACAAGGTTTCAATACTGAATCTTTCATGATGTGCTTATCTATTTATGTGCTTATCCTTGCATTTCTGATGAACTAGTTGCTGAGAATTTAATTGTAAATTTTTTATGCAGGGAAGAGCCTACTGAACCTTTCTTCTACTGGAACCCTCCAAAAGATGTGTAAAACACAAGGTCATTAAAAAATCTGAAAATACATTCAGTTGTCCATCAACGTTAAGATGTTACTGTTATGGAGAGTGATCTTTGAGTTGAGGATGTTCGTACTTTTGTGTCGAATAAATGTGACCATTTCCTCTTTAGATGCAATATGTTCCATAATAGATTGCAAAACCACCTATTTCTTATAGATAGTTGTTATTCATACTGAAGAAAATAATGATGATAAACATAGCCTTTCTCCCATAATATGTAGTGAGCTACAGATCAAATCTCATTTATCATGTTTGGTTTTTCTATAATACTTGAAGCATATATTCTACTAGTTTCATCCAAGTCCTTTTAGGACTTTCTAAATAGCACTCTCTTGCAAAACCCTAGAACAAAATGAATACTGCACATTCTGGCTATTACATTGAGAGGGATAATATATTATTCACAGTTTCATTGTATCTTAGTCGTGTACATGGGGAAGCTGGAATAAGATCTGTTTCAGCCACTCTGCCCATCGGAGCCTTGGCTTGCAGGTTCACTCTTGGATTCTCTACTCTTACCCCTGATCATCCCTTTGATTTCTTCTTCTTTCTTGTCAACGAAATCGAGCAGATTCTTGAAGCTGGTTGTGTGCAAGGTGCCACTACCAGAGCATGCAGGTTCAGCTTGCACGATGCTCGATTGCTCTTCTTCTGGGATATATTTGCTGAATTGCAGACATACTCTGCAGAAAAAGATTGTTAAAGCAAGGAAGAAGGCAATGCCACATATGAGAAACAGGCCCCAGAAGCTCTTGAGAGAAAGCCGGGCATCATCAACAGGGTTGCTTTGACCCGAGCATCCATCAGGAGGTAGCCATTTATCGTGAATCCTTTGAAGTTCCCCGTTCGCTGATAGCTGGAGGATGGCCGTTGATAAATCTACTGCCAGTGGAGAGTCTCGTTGGAACGCCTAGACAATGTGAAAAGTATTGTGAGGTTAGGTATCGTAAGTTGCTAGTGGGTATTATAGCTTTCAAAGGATACTTACGAATCCCCATCCACTTTTCGTGAACTCACGTCCCACAACGGTGAATGTGCACTTCATGTTGGATAGGAACAGCTCAACATAAGGAAGCTCATCGACAATGGCAGCAACCCCACCACGAGCCGGGCCTTGTTCTAGCGCCTTGGCGTATTCCTCTTGGCTCTTCAATACTCTGAGCCTCGATTCTGCTATGTTCAGCTCGTTGATTAGATACCTATATGCAAATGATCCATCCTGTATCCCTATAGGTTCTGTACTCGATATCAAACTGTCCATTCCTTGAATTCTTGAAGAAAGCTTCTGAACAGTGAGGATTGATGTCAAACTTGCCGTATAGCTTGAATTGATAATCAACACGACGAAAAGCCACAAGATCAGCACCAATCTTCCCAGTGTGCTTACTGTGTTTTCTCCTGCCAAAAGTCCATTCTATATATGGTAAAACTTGAAGATGAGATCACTAAGAAGAAAACAAGAATGAGGTAAATGAGTAGACACTTACTATGTGAGAAAAACATCGTTGAGAAACTAAACCTGAAATATAACAATGGAGACACTGAGAACATCAAGACAAGGGAAGACTAGGTTATACATTACATAGGACTAGTTTAAAAGTGAGAACACATGAACAATGCTAACCAGAAGACTGTGGCAAGCTGTTGGCTTGGAGGGCCACGGAAGTCGGTGTTCAGCCGATGCTCGAGAATCCAAACAACAGATCCGATGAAGAGAAAGAAGATCCCTGTCATAGCCCACATTTGCCAAGTAAATGGCTTGAGGAAAGCCCATGCACTGGATTTAATCTGCTTGACAGTTGCAACGACAACGAGCCCCGACTCCATATAAGGTTGTGTAAAGTCGACCAACCTCGTTCTCTTTGTGGTAATAGTGACATCCCCAACTGCTGCATCATATTTCTATCAAAAGCAAAAATGAAGCAATTTCCTCAACAATTTCACAGAGAGGAAAACATGGTGACATGTAAAACTGGAAAGAGAATGCTCACATTTTGTGCCACGTCATTCACCAGATTGTCGTACGAAGGGTTTCTACGACCATCTCCATACAAGATATATTGGTGTGGAACAGGGTAAGGCAGTAATTCAATGGCAGCTTCAAATACATCAATGCTGTATCCTTTAGCCCCTAAGGGTCCTTCATCTTTTGTCACGAAACCTGGAAATGTGGCTCTGTAAGGTACTACAATTTGTAGAGGTTTTCCATTGCTGGGAAACACCCATCCTCGGGGTATTTTCGTAGTTTCACCTGGCCATATGACACTATGGAGATGTTGGCTACTGGTAGAAGTGTTTGGTGGCTTTGTGTATAGAGTTTCTGGAGAAACAATTGATAGACCTGAGTAATTCGACCAGTAACCAAGTCTCCGAAAAGCAGCTCCACCAAAGTTTAGAACATCAAAGGCTGGATGAATCAAGTTCTTGTCTGAATCAAACTGAACACTTCCAGTTAGACCAGTGAAGTTCATTCCTGTAAGAATCTGAAGCAATCTTTGGCCTTGGTCAAATACTCGTAGGGATGTGAAATGCATGGCGCTTCCATTGGTGTCACGTAATCTTGAATCTTCCGAGAAGCTGATAGTTCCTCCGCCATTGAAGAATTCTTCAAGTGCTCGTGCTAGAAGCCAGACAGAATCATAAGCATATAGAGCATAGGAATTGAATCTCGGTGTTTGTGTCTTGTTGAAACTTCCCCAACGAGAAGCAAACCTCATTTTGAGATCAGAATCTGGAGTGTGATGACGAAGTGCAACGACTCCTTGTATAAGACTGGCTATGCCTGGATCAACTGTGTTTGAAGAATCAAGAATAGAAGAAAGCCAATCTGTAGCTATCCAAACATAACCACTGCTCATCATTCCAAGCCTCTTTGCCATTGAGAAGATATCGAGACCAGAATCAGGATTTACATGTACAACAAAAATCCGAGATTCCAACAGGTTCACTGCCACCAACAAGCTGTCAATTTCACTTGTTGAAGCTCCAGGAGTTAAGGCTGCCTTGTAAGAGATCTTACCACGTTTCTTTGCAAGGGCGTCTCCTAATACAGATACCCCATTTCTACCATATTCATCATCGACAAAGATGGCTACTACTTCTCTCCACTCAAAATATACTACCAGATCAGCAATTGCATGCATCTGGAAATAGTCATTTATGGTGGTACGAAGGAAGTAAGGGTATTGTAGAGATGAAAGAGTGGGATCTGTAGCAGCAAACGACAAAAGTGGGACGTGAAGTTCATTCATAATGAAGGAGATCGTATGAGCTATCCCCGACGACTGTGGACCAAGTACAGAAACAACATCTTTCCCTATAAACTGCATAGCTACATGAGTAAGATGGCCCTGTTAAAATTTCTTTATTCTCCATATTTCCAATCATAAATCAAACGCACTCAAAGGAGAAGCAGTTCTGTAGAATTTCAAGAAATTGGGTGTCTGAATTACATTTCACTTTCAGCAAAGTATCCAGTTTTGCTTGTATCTTGTAGTGCATTTTTTCACCACTAATAAGTTTATAAGCAGATCTGAAGTTGCTAAAAATCAATAACAGAAGTTATAAAATGCATTTGACATCATCTGCTGGTGAAAATAGAGAATAAAGAAATTATGAACTTCATGTGTCTTAACTCCCAAGGCAAGGTGCTTTAGAGATCCAACAGGTTCGAATACATATTTACGAATTCATCTCTCGAACGGTTCTTAAGGCATCAGAATTTTGTAAACACGGAATCAGCATTGATACATCAACTACGGAATGGAAGTGTGTGTTCATAAAAACACAACATAGTCCTTTCCTAAGATGAAGGATTCATGTCAACATTTTTGAAGTTGTTGTACTAATGCTTTTGAAAGAAAAGTTGCAAATTTTTATCTTGCAAAAAGGGCATGAATATGGAGGTGAATTGCTCGTGGCCTCCTATGAAGCCTAAAAAATCAAAATTTCCTCATATAAATCAGACCAAAACAAAGTTGTGGAAAAGAATGCAAGTTTGGTTGTCACATTCCTAACCACATATAAAGAAAGAAACACAAGCATAAAAAAAGCTAAGTAAATCAAGAATCAAGAAAAACTCATCCACAATACTAATATTTTACCTTCAACTGTTCCAAGAAAACCACTGCAATTAGTGTCCTGCAAGATGAGATTGAGCTTGGTGTTCTTCAAAATGCTACCATCAGAATTCACATCTTCAACTGCAGCTACAAGAGCTGGTCCCACAGACCTCCCTATAGTAGAATTAAATGTGAAAAATGCCCCAACATTTATCACTTTATTCACTTTTGCCCCATCAAAACCAGCACTGTAATTTCCTCTCTTGCCAATCACTTCCATGGCAACCCACATACAAGAAATCAAGAATACCAAAGCCCTCCTCATGTATACATGGGCCCTCATTTCCTTGCAGCAAAACCAATGACTCAGCAATTTCAAATCTTGCAGTTACTTCACCATTCCATTTGGGCAAGAAATCAAACACCTAGCTCAAAAACCCATTAACTTTTGACTCAGAGGTTTAAGATATTTTGCAAGAACAACACTTTGAAAAATAGATGCAGACACAAGTCAAGTTGCTTGCACTCATATTTTGAATCCCAATATCCCATTGGTTGACTTGAAAGCAATAAAACAGCCCAAAATGTCCATGACCATGATAATAACATGCAAGAAGTACAGCACAGAACCAAATTAAATCATCTATAAAATACAATAATTGTTAACTACTCACTTCATCAACTTGTTGACTTGTTGTTGAGGGTCTTGCACATGGATAAATAAAACAAATCAGTGGGATTAATTATCAGAAAACAAGAATCTAAACACCATTAAAATTAGCAGCAACTGTTAGCAAGTTAGTAGTCATTTGAACCACTTAAAATTACCTGAAATTTGAACAGTTCCAAAAGGGCAGTTAGTGTGTGTGGCCTGCCTGAAACTAACTATAAATAGAAGTATTTATAGAATCAAATGAAAGTAAGAGAGATTAAAAAGCCTACACACAGTCTTCTTGCAAGCTAGGAAAAGAATGATTCTTTCTTGCCTGTTTTTACTTAACTTCACCAACTAGCTCTCAATATTTTCACTTTAACTGCTAAAAGTCATATTTGCTTCCCAAATACTCTCATTGCAAACAGTAACTAATGCTCAAATGTGGGACTTCTTGCTTTTTAAAGAATCGGTTATTTTAATGCTTCATTTATAGTTAAATAATATAAGTCAAAATACTTTACATTAATTTCATGAAATTTGAGTTGATATATCCAGCCAAATACTAAATTACATTAGCACTTTCCCCACAAAATATCATTGTGTTCTTGAAACCTTCAGAAATATCTATTTGTACATCTTGCAATTTGTAAATCTTTTTCTACTCTTGCTGTGCCCAAAATCCACGAATTTTTCACTTTGTAACTTAAACTCGTTTTATGGTTTTATCTTGAGCAAGAAATGATAGATGGTAAATGCTTTGTCTCTGGGGCCATATGTTTTGTTCATGAAACACGTGGGTTTTTAATATAAGCCCCTCAAAATGGTAGTCATTAAGGGATCTCTAATTAATCAATTTAAAAGCAACCTTACAAAACAGTTCGTGATTTTGGGATAAAATGTTGTATAGAAGTGAAGGATAACGTAAACATCACACACCAATCAAGAATCAGCAGCCAAGACTTGACTCATAATTTGTATTTATATGTACTTTAGGAAATGGATTTGAAATTTTTCCAGCCACACTTATTTGGCCACATATAATGATAATTGGTTCAAATATATATCATTGTATTGAGTATATTTAAAGTCAAAAAATTCAAATAGTACAACTTGTTGATAATATGAGAATTCAAGATGAAATAATACTAATTTTAGCAACAAAATACAGTGCATAATGGGTGAAACAAAATGACCAAATCCAAAGCCTGATAAAATTATCTAACATTTCTCAGTGTATGAATACAAGGCCGAATTTTATTACAAAAAGTAGCACTTGATGCCTTTGGGCAATTTGCATAACCTCATAAAGGAAGCGATAAAATTGTACATCCCCATCAACAGGATGAAAAATAAAATCGAAATTTATTCTCAAATTTTACAATTGAGAAACTGCAGTTTGATCACTGATGAGTCTACTTGCTTACTGCTTAGTGAGCTGTCGAATTACGTATGGAAGGATTCCGCCATGGTTGAAGTAAGCCAGCTCGACCTAAAAGACAAAAGCATCAATACAAACAAACAATAACAGGTGCAATTTCGTATATGCATCTTGTTTATAGAAGGAAAAAATATTAGTCGAAGATGAGTTATTTACCTCGGTATCAAAGCGGGCAGTGCATGTGAATTGCTTTCCAGTGTCGGTACAAACTGTAACGTCTTGGCCAGGGCGGATATCAGATATATTGCTTGGGAGATCAATGGTGTAACGTTCATGGCCCGTTAAACCTAATGTGTCTGCATCCTCACCAGCCTTGAAACACAAAGGAACAATGCCCATTCCCACAAGATTGCTGCGATGGATTCTTTCAAAGCTTTTCGCAATCACTGCTTTAACACCCTGTTGTAATAGTAAAAGATCAGCCAATTTATTCTAGATTTTCTCATTTCTTTAACATCATTATTGTGTGAATTGAAACAGATACTTACCAACAACATCGGGCCCTTGGCGGCCCAATCTCTGGAGCTTCCACTTCCATACTCTGCTCCGGCCAAGATAATAGTGCTCTGACCCGCAGACTTGTATTTCTGAAAGATGATTCAGTCAAAATACCGTATAAAATGTAACCGGTAAAGAGAGGGCTTTATATCAAAGAGTAGATAATATCTTAATGATAGAATAAAGGGTTAGAAACATTTTCCCTTCTCAACTATACGTGATTTGACCTTTTTTGTATAAATTTGATTGATTTGTCAGCTATCTTAATATGCATCAAATTTAAACTTCATATGTTAAAGTAGAACATTTCAAAATTTATAAAAGTGTAGAATCACGTATTAGTTCTAATAATAAAAGTATTTTTTAACCAGACATAAATTGAGAAAAGAGTTAAAAAGATTACCATTGCCGCCTCGAACACATAAAGTTTCTCTCCTGTGGGTATGTGAACGGTCTTGGGGCCAACTTCCCCGTTCAACAACTTGTTTACAATACGGATGTTTGCAAAAGTTCCTCTTGCCATTATTTCATCATTGCCACGTCGACTTCCATAGGAGTTGAAATCCTTGCGATCAACTCCACGTTCCATGAGATATTTGGCAGCAGGACTATCTTTCTGAATGCTTCCAGCGGGAGAAATGTGGTCCGTGGTAATACTATCACCAAAGTTTAGCAAGCAGTAGGCATCTTTAATGCCATGTGGACCAGGGGGGTCCATGGTCATATTTTTGAAGTACGGAGGCTCGTGGATGTAAGTAGAGTTTGGATCCCATGAGTACAGCTTTGAAGTGGGTACTGATAGCTGATTCCACATGGGGTTACCTTTAGTGATAGCCTCGTACGTGCTCTTGAACATATCAGGCAATACACTGGATTGAACCACCTAAATTGACATTTTGTCTTTTAGCTCGACACATTTTCCAAATCATGAAAGGAACATGAAATACAAACATTTACATACCTGAGCTACTTCTTCGTTTGACGGCCAGATATCCCTAAAATATACTTCTTTTCCGTCCTTGCCTACACCAATCGGCTCTTTCTCGAAATCAATATCAACCTGTCAAAAGTAGAAAACTAAATCTTATGGCAATGTAGGAAACAGGAACGATTTGAGAAATATAGTAAACTTTTTGAAGATCAATATAATATTTTATACGACCCAAAAAAATAAAGGCATGAATAAAGAAAATTTATTTGATTACTCAAAACAGATTATAGAGATCAGTAGATATAAATAAACCACCAACCGTGCCAGCAAGGGCATATGCAACAACTAGAGGAGGTGAAGCAAGATAGTTTGCTCTTGTCAAGGGATGGACACGACCCTCAAAGTTACGATTCCCGGAAAGTACAGCAGCTGCAACAATGTCTGTATAACAAAATAACAATACAATTAATAACACTCAATGCATAAGACATGTGTCAAAATACTGACTCTATAGATCAAAGCTAAACTTCAGAACAGATTCTCATAAAATACACAGACTGAGACTTCAAAATACCATTTTCAGATATAGCAGCACCAACTGTTTCATCAAGGTCTCCAGAATTTCCAATGCATGTTGTACAACCATACCCCACGATATTGAAGCCTTGTTGATTTAAGTATTCCTGTAGCCCACTGCATCAAACAACGCACACACCGCTCAGCTGTGCACACAGCAAAATACTATGCCTAAAACTAAAAATCACAAGCAATACCTCTTCTGCAAATATTTTGTAACAACTCCAGAGCCTGGAGCAAGACTTGTTTTAATCCATGGTTTTACCTGACAGATTAGCACCATTAGTTTAAAATTCAAAACAAGGTTTTGAATAAAAGGATTCAGCTAAGTTCATGATGAAGTAGCAAACCTGAAGACCCAGTTCACAAGCCTTTTTGGCAACGAGGCCAGCCCCCAGCATAACACTGGGGTTTGATGTGTTTGTACAGCTTGTAATTGCAGCAATCACTACACTTCCATGCTTAAGCTCTGCAGGTTGTCCATGGAATTCAAACTTTGCTACTTTTTCCTGCACTTCCTCTGGCACAGCATAGCCCTACAACAGTCAAATGATTTTAGGAATAGCAGAGCAGAGAGTTGCAATGAGACACTAACATGAAATTTTGTCAGATACTCACCTTGAATCCAACCTTGTTATTAAGGCAAGAGTGCCAATCAGCTTTCATTTCTTTCAGAGGGACTCGATCATGAGGCCTATCAAGAGTGTATGATGGACATCACCAAAACATGCAATCAAAAAAGTTGATTGTGAGTGTAAAATCCTCGGGACATACCTTTTTGGTCCAGAAATACATGGTACAACATCTTCCAGGTCAAGTTGCAAGTAAGATGAGTATGCCCGTTCCTGTTGGGGCTGGCATTTGGAGAAGCATGAAGATATATTCAGAAAAACCAATAACAAACTTTTTTTTCAGAAAAATATCTCAGCAAAAAACATAGGCTTACCTCACTGTAGTCAACGAACATGTTGTTAGCACGCAGATAAGCTTCTATCATTGCCACCTAAACATTGGTGTACTGGAAATTAGTTCATTTGCACGTGAAGATAATATAATGGGATGAATAGTTTCTTTCATTTAGCACATGTGGTAAAATGTACTTACAGTCTCATCACTTCTGCCTGTTAGTTTTAGATATTGTAAAGTGACATGATCTACTGGGAAGAACCCCATAGTGGCACCATACTCTGGAGACATATTTGCTATGGTAGCTCTGTCAGCTAATGAGATTTTGCCCACACCTTCACCTGAAAACAACAATAAATGCATTAGTATTGTTATTTGATTTATACGGATAAGGTGTTAAAAGCATTAAAGAGTGAGCAATAGTACCATAAAATTCGACAAATTTTCCTACAACACCATGCTTCCTCAGCATTTGTGTTACAGTTAAAACCAAGTCGGTAGCAGTGACGCCATCCCGTAATTTCCCAGATAACTTAAATCCAACAACCCCGGGCAACACCATGCTCATTGGCTGTCAGATAGATAGGAGAATTAGTCAAAAGTGCACATGCACCTAAATATAAATTTTAGCAAAAGAATATCAAGATGATTTCCAAAAATAAAGTTTGGTCACATGCAGTAACTTTCTAGATCTTTATAAACACTTGGAAGGAAGGATGAAAAGTACACAACATGAAAGCAACTGTTAATACAAGAGGTGGATGTTGACTTAGAAAAACCAAATAGTCCTATAAACTTTTCATATTTCATAGAGTAGGAACTGGCAAACAGAAACAACACACAGGTAACCCCCTGCTATGAAAGCCACACCGTATAGATTTGATTTAGTACCTGACCAAGCATTGCGGCCTCTGCTTCAATACCTCCAACTCCCCAACCAGCAACTCCCAACCCATCAATCATGGTGGTATGAGAATCAGTGCCAACCACACTATCTGGATAGAGCATCCCATCAGTATTGAAGACAACCCGGCCAAGATATTCAAGATTGACCTAAAAATGTGGCACAGTAGACAACTTAATATTAGCATCAATACCAATGATAAGCTACAAAACAATAATGATGCAACTTAGTTTTATACCAAATGTTGTGAAAGATATGTAAAGTCAGAAACACAAGGACACAAGAATATTGTGGTGCACACCAAACAAGTTCATGCACTGCTATAAAATTTTGATGCCATTGTTTCATGCTCAGATACCTGGTGCACGATACCCGAACCCGGTGGTACAACAAGCATGTTTTGGAAAGCAGTTGAACCCCACTTAAGGAAAGCAAATCTCTCCTTGTTTCTCTGGAATTCAAGCTCCATATTGGCTTGAACGGCATTTTCAGATCTTGCAACATCAACTTGAACAGAATGATCAATAACTAGATCTACTGGAACCTGCAATTTAACCCAGCATATTTGTATAAAACATTAATCAGAAGGCAATTATTTAAACTCACTTTTTCCTATATTCTAGTTGTTTTTGTTTTTGGTATAACGTCGTCATTTATTCCCAGGAAATTCAAAATAGTTAACATTGGACCCTTGTCATTAGACTATCAGTTTTGGTAAAATTTTAATACACCTCATTGCTTAATCACTGCTGCATTTCTTTAAGACATACACTAGGGTATCAGGAGTGCCATGGTGGGAGGGCTTGTTCTGTCAAAGCTAATGGACAAATAAAATCAAAAATGAAAAAAAAAAAATCTCGGTGAAAACAAAAATAGATTGGATCCAGGAGCAGTGTTCATGCCCTACTACTTATTACACGTACAATTCTCAATTTATTGATCGCAATTTCATGTCATAAGACTCGATATTACCACTAATCAGAGTTAGATGCTTATTTCATCTCCATCATCACCCGTAACCTATATAAGAAATATTGCTAATGATCTTTACAACTTTTTTTTTAATGAACTTGGGAGGAGTGGAAGGGAGGGGATAATAAATACGAGAAAACTTGCGTGACCTGGGTTCTAACCAGGTCATCACAATCTGCACCTTTACAAAGGTGGAATACCACTCGAGTTACAAGACTCGTGGCATCTTTAGAATTCCATTAATTTGCTAGTTTCATGTTACGTAGATACTGAAAGAAAAACGAAAAATACTATGGCGCATACCAATGGATTGATCTTGTTAGAATCACTGCCAAGCTTGTTCATAGCATCACGCATGCAAGCCAGGTCAACCACAGCAGGTACACCGGTAAAATCCTAGCATCAAAAGGAAAATTTACAAACCTGCTTCTTCTTTTTAAAAAATTTATAACAGAGGTACAGAAGACAATACTGTGCAATTAAGACCAGTACCTGGAGTAGGACACGAGCAGGCTTGAAGGGTATCTCAACTTGCTTTGGAGAAGTTTTTTCCCAGTCAATGATCTTCTCAACATCTTCCTTTGTTACTTGGAAGCCATCACAATTACGTATTGCAGATTCAAGGAGGATTTTAATAGAGTATGGAAGCTTATCTGCAATTACAGTGTAGGCACCATAAACCAATCATTATAACATAAAAGATAATATGATATTAACTGCTAAAAATATTATTTGATACTAGATAAAAATGATTCCATCAATATCTACTTAAGATAACAAACTTTATATCAGTATACAATACAAATGGGAGCATGTTTCATAAAATGTAAATTCTCGACCATATTAAGAATATTACCTATCCTCGGATCATTAAGAGCAGTCAGACTGTAAAACTTTCCAAATTCACCACCGCCAGGCTTGGGCAGACTAGTGAAGATTCCCTTGAAGGCATTCTCAGAAGCTGAAACCACATATCATGAGGTGTGAAGCTTACTCAACATAAGAAGACAAATTTATTCTTCAGAAATAAATATATCTTAAAAAAACAGAAAAAGATTGATTCTTTCCAGAAAACCTTTTTCCCTTGATAATAAAGCACTGGCAAAAGGCAAGCAAAAGGAACATTAGTACTGAAAATAATATTTGCATGATACAATGATTAAGTATGACTCATATTTTTCTTTAGTCCAAACTTCTATTCAAATGTTTCTGATATGACGTTGTCAAGTGATTTGAGTATAAATAAGATATATTAAAAAAATCTTCAAATGTTTCAACAAAGATAAATAAGTAAAGCCAAATTCAATTCACCCTACTAAAATAAACAAGCAAAAATAGACCAGATGTGAGTCAACTTCAATACCATCACAGAACACAACAGAAAGTCAATTTCACATATTAGAATTGCAAAAAGAGACATTTGTTCTCAGATTTATTAAAAAGGGAAAAAAAAAGAACCTTAAAAACAATTACATGATTAGCAACTCAACCAAGAATTGAGAATTGTCTTGAAAAAGTCCAGAAAACCAAACACTTGTAACAGAGACCAAATTAAGCTGATCAATATAAGAAATCAAAACCAATAAAAATCCGACGATTAGAACAAACACTCAAACATTCCCCTTTCCAATCAGAAAAACATACATATCAAAAACAAAACAATACAATCCGAACAACAAAATTGGAGCTTTAGACTGTAAAAGATCAGCAGGATAAAACAGAAGAAGAAGAAGAGAACCCACCCATCGTAGCGATCTTGCGATGCAAGAGAGTGTCAGTAAAAGCAGAGGCAATCCTGATCTGCGCGGCGAGACTGGCGGGCGATTTCCAATCAACGCCGTGGCTCCACCGCGCCGCCGACAGAAAACTGAGAGATCGGTGATGCTGATGGGCAAGAGAGTTGGAATTACTGTTACACGAGGGAGAAGACGAGGCGGGCTTTCTAGAGAGAGAAGTGAAGGCCCTTTTGGCAGCACGCGAAGAAGGATGGGAAGCTCTCCTGAGAAGAGAAGAGGTGCCACTTGTTATATACATGATGGGCAATTTGCACGAAATCACATCCAACCCAAGATTATGAGAGCAGAGATAAGATTATGGGATTGATTGCAGGCAACGTGACGATATATTGTTCGGGGTGTGTGCCAGAAGATGAGGAAGAGAGAGAGAGAGAGAGAGAGAGAGAGATGGCGATGAGAATTTCTGGGAAAGGGCAGCTCTTGTGTGCTTGTGGAGGACACATGTATGTAATTAAGTTGGCGACTTTGATTTTTTCTATCCCCTAAAAGCCCATCCTTTTCAATTATTGTCCCACTTTTTTTCATGTATATTAAGGGACAACTTTGACTTTTCGATCCTATAAAGTATAAACCACATCGATTCTATTGTATTGACAACATGCTATAATATACTAAGGCCATGTTTGGAAGATGTTTCCGACGGGAGGATATTGGACTTCGAAATCTCAAAATACGATTGTTTTCGAATTTAAATTTGGATTACAGAATCCTAACATAATCATTACTATCTATATTTAATCATTCAATCATTACTTCTGTTTCATGAATGAGCAGTATGAGTTTTTGCATTTTATTACATGTAGACGAGGTTTTACGTAGCAGGTACAAACTTTTTCGAAACAAAATGATATGAAATAAAATAAAGAATCAGAGGATATGTTTGTTGGGTTGGGATAGAATAAATAATGAAAGGATTATGGTAGCAAAAGATGCCTTACACTAATAGTTAATAGAAGTACACAAAAACTCATATGGTCTCACGGATAGTTTCCGTGAGACGGATCCTTATTATCCATAAATCAAACCCACATCCACAAATGTTCGTATGAATTTCTAAGTGTGGGTTATGGGTTGACCCGTCTCACGAAAAAAGATCCGTGAGACAGTCTCCCACAAGACCTACTCATAGCCTTATAATTGATATAATAAATTCGATTAAATGACCTTTGACATTAGCTTTATCCACTTTTAATTAAAGTAGAATAAATAATGTACCATGCAATCTTATTTTATTAGCCATCGTCATCTTCATGTTGCACAATTTTAATGAAATAAAATTAGGTTGCTCTGGAAAACTTGGCTTCCCCTTTTGAATATGTGAATAGTCAAGAATCACGTTTCCAATTTTATACCAAAATATTTAGGAAAAACAACCCCAATTTCTTATCTTGACTCATTTATTGGCATATTATATAGTAATTCAAAATTTATTAACTCGTAAAATGAAACTTGATTATGAAAATAGATTTGAATTTTGAGTAGTGATTAATGTTCGAAGATGCAGAAAAATGGATGGTGACCCACATTTAATGAGAAAAGAGACAGAGACCTTATTTTATTTTATTAAATAAATGTTGAATGTAAGAATTTTGAACCTTAATTAAGGAAAAGAAAGAAGAAGAAGACTTGTTGTTGAATATCTTTTTTTTTTTTTTTTTTCAGTCCTCAACTTTTTACGTGTTGAAATTTATCATGTTCAAACATATAATGAATTGATGGGTTTGATTTTTTTTTTTTTTTTTCAAATCGAGCAAATCATTTAAGTTCTAGTTGAAATATATTTATAATTTTATCATTCCAAATTGTATATATATTAATATTCGACTAAAACCAACTTACATAGAATAAAACCTTAAATTGTGTATATATTAGTAGTTATACTACTAATAGTATATACTATTAATATTTATGAGGATAATAGTATATTATTAATTAAAAGGTTTTCTAGGAGTTTCCCTCATAACATAATATATATATATATTTATTTATTTATTTATTTATTTGAAACCAAACAGTGAACAGATAATAATTAGAGCCAACTTATTAATTTATATAGGTAAATTATATACACATTTTTTTTTGAAGATAAAAAATAGAAAATATGTATACTTGCTATGTTATGGTCTCAATATCATACTTACATTTTCTTTGAATTTCTAACTATATGTTGATTAAAATTCATTTTATTATCAATCATAATTCATGATATATCTTTTATATAAATATCGCACAAACTTTTAATTTTGTATTCATTATTCATGGATTTGTCAGGCTCAATCAAGCTCATTTAGGCTGATGAAGCCATTTTCGTTTTAAAAAACTTCACTCGAGCTTAACTTAATGATGATAATAAACAAACTTAACTCGACCAAAACTCAGCTCGATTCAACTCGACTCGTTTATAACCCTACTCATTATTTATCTACAAATACATATATGCATGTATTTCACCAAACACAACGTCTAAAAAATAAGTTGAGACAAGGAATAATGCACAGAAGAATGTTTTACTTTAGTCCCTTAAACTGTACATCCAGCGCACTTTAGAACAGCATAAAACAGGCCTTTATTCATAGAACAGAGAAAAAGATACCATCCAAATGTTACACAAACTCACAAATACCCATAGAAAGTTCGACGTATTTATTGTTCTCACAAGATATTAGGGTACCATAGAGCTCAGTGAGACAAGAAACGGGTCATCCATGCACGAAAACGGGTCCATGCCAGCCCAACTGCAGCAGCATCTTCATCGTTCATTCCCATATTTTTCCTTCTCTGTATTCCTTCTGGGGAAATGTTCATGAAGGCATGGGCTAATCCTGGATATATGTATACCTCACTGGGCGCTCCTGATGCCTTTAGCTTCTCTTCTAGAGTTTTGGCAGTCTGGATAAAAAGTTGCAAATCAAGAAACGCAAGATTTTGCAAACGATTGATGTGAACTTGTATGTTTCAAGAGTTGTGTGGATGATATGCACCATCACAGAGGTCAGCGGGAACACCTTCCATGAAGCATGCATCTAGCATACATATAACAACATCTACATTTCTTTTTTAATGAGAGAAATTAAATGTAAACACAAAAGAAACTTCAAAGTGCAGATTCGAACTAAAAGAAAGCAGAAGATGAGGCGAAGTTTTCCAATCCACATTTAGAGCTAATGCTTCAAACAACCAATTCTTTGTGCAATCCAATGGCATATTAGTAAAGATTATTAGTAAATTCTCCCATTGGATATGCAAGATTATCCGATCTATCATTCACTACTGTTCTTCAATCGTGCTAAAGCTCGTTAGAAGGAACCTAGTTCATACTTTCACAACAGAGGAATTACAGAGGATGCCCAACTTAGAGGGTGTTGGATGAGGTTATAAGCTCCTTGCAACATCTTAAGATGTTTAAGAGCTTATAAGTAATGTTAGGTGAATTTTTGAAAATAAAATCTTATTTCATCCTAAAATAACATGTTGGGAGCTTATATTTTTTTTCTTTTTTTAAGGAGAACACAACTTATTTCTAAAGTAAGATCCCAACCTGATGAACTTCTTTCAATTACAAAATTGTCATTGTTGACATCTTATAAGCTCCATTATTTTATTTACCCTAACACTTCAACAACTTACTTTTCAAATAAAATAAAATATTTTATAAAATGGAAGAGCTTATAAGCTCTTTTAAATAAGCTTAGAGGGTGTTCGGCGACTTATAAGCTCCTTAAGCATCTTATAAAAAATTTACGTGCTTATGGGCTTCTCAAGAGTGTTTGGTAAAGGTTTAAAATGAAGATCTCATTTCATCTTAAATTAAGATGCTATGTGCTTATAAGTTTATTTTAAGAAGGAAGGGGATCTCATCTTATTTTTAAATTAAGATACTACTACCTCCGTCCCATTATTTTCAGCCTACTTTGACCAGCACGGATGTTAAGAAAAAAGTGTTGACTTTGATTGGATGTGTTATTTTAATATTTTTGAGTGGCAATTTTGTAATTTAAACCAACTTTTTGAGTGTAAAAGTTGTAAAATGAAAGAAATGGAGGGGTAAGAGAGTAATATTTTCTTTGCCATTTTGGGGTTGGAAGATTTAACTGGGACAAACGAAAATAGCAAGTAGGCTGAAAATAATGGGACGGAGGGAATATTTTTTATTAAAAAAATCAAATTTGATAATTTAAACTACACAATTGTCATCATTGATATCTTATAAGGTCCGCAATTTTATTTATCAAAAATATCAAACAACTTATTTTAAAATAAGATTGAACACCTTATAAGATGAAAGAACTTATAAGCTCTTTAAATAAGTTAAGCCAATTACTCTCTCAAACATTTCACATTGCAAGGATCTGAATTTTTTGCAGCGAGCACTGAGTTGTTTTGGAATTGTAAACAACATAATAATATTTTGAAAACACGAAGTGGATGCATAAAATATAAACTTAAGTAGAATAACAAGTATCATAAGAATCTCATGATCATACCTTAACATCTGAAAAGCCCGCAAAGCTATCAAGTTCACCAAAGTGAGCCTGCACTGGTGCCTTAGCATTGGCAGGATCTGCAAGCTCTGATGAAGGTACTCCATAGAAACCCACCACAGCATCGACACCAGGGACCAACACAGAACTTGCAATAGCAAGAGCCCCACCCATGCAGTATCCAGTTACACCAACCTATATTAGTAAATCTCGTTGGTATGTTACTATGGATGAGTAAATTGGGTAAATTCGTAGGAATAATGCTTTTTCTTTGTCAAACATCACAAACGAATAATTATTTGAGTACATTGAGCATATAAATTGCAAGCTACATGAAAACATACAAAGAAATTGTTTCATTCACTTGTTTGTTGGTTTGATTTCACTTCATCTTGTCTTAATTCCACCACCATCAGTTCAGAATTTAACATGACCTAATATTGATTGTCAATATGAAACAGACATCAAGTATTCGAACCAGAGTTGAGGGATTCAAAAGCTAATCGTTTATGACAGCAATAGTAATGTAGATGTACATAATTGACCAAATAAGAGCAATGATTTTGAGAACTGAGATATATGAAGAGCTAAGTTTAGAAACCAAAAACAGAGACCCCTCAAGAGTTACAGTCCTACCTGTTAAGTTGCAACTCAAAGAAAACGAAAATTAAGTCAAAAGAAACACTTTACAGTTAACTGATATATGGCACACGTTCAAAAACTCATAGTTCGCAATCAACTATGAATTACTATAATATACCAACTGAGAAATCAGCAGTTCAACAAAGTGAGATAAGAAATTGCAAACCTTCTTAGAGCCATTTGCCTTAAGCCAGTTGACCGAGGCCTCGATATCCTTCAAAGCACCTTGCCAATCAAGGCCCTCCATCAAATGCTGAGCTTCTGCAACGTCCAAACCAACCTTCCCTCTGTACAAACTGAATTGCAAGAACAAATAGGATAAGACTCAGACAGCAATACTCATATGGGACAAAAGCATCAAAAAAGACACATGGAACTGAATTGACATAACAATTACTGTTCTTACTCTGGGATCAATGCCTTGTATCCAGAGTCAAACTGAGAGATCTTCTGAGCATGATTCTTGATCTCAAAGTCAACACCCCACCATTCTTGAAGCACAACGATCCCAGGAGCATCGTCTTTCCCAATCACGTAGGCATCAAATGTCTACTTCATAATTTCCCCCCAAAACAAGCTATCCATTATTAGCAGTGCGAGTGCTCAACAAATTAATTCGATGCCAAAAATTGCATCAACAAATTAAAAAGATGCTTCCTTTTTCCACCCCAATCGGAAAGATCATGAATTAGAAAAGACCCACAAAAATAAAATGATAATAATGCATAATCCACTCATAATGCAAGTGAAAAGTGGAGGGCAAAGGAGAAAGAGTGGCGGAATGTTACCGTGTTGTCTCTCTGAATCAGGACCTTCTTGAATGGTGAAGAGTCGGTAGCCATTGCACGGAACTGAGAAAGAGAAATGGAGATGAAGGAGAAAGCTATGGAAGAAGTGGTGTTGGCTTTGTTGAAGAGGGTTTTTGTGAAGGATCTAGAACCATAAGATATCATTGCTTCTTGTTGAAGAGGGCTTTGCTTCAAAATGTTTTTTTTTTTAAGATTTACTAGTATTACACCCGTGCAACACCCGTGCGTTGCACGACTTATAATTTAGAATATTTCCATATTAAAAGTGTATATTATAAATTTATTGAGTAATATTCATAATATATATATATAAGTCATAAATTGAAAAGTTTATATTCAATATATGACATGATCTGAAATATCTAATATTTTTATATTATTATTAATAACATTCAAATCATAATTAATTATTTTGTACTAACAACAATAACTATTATTGAAATAATGTTAGAAATTTTGTAGTTTGTAAATACTTTATGATTAAAAAGTGACTATTATATATAGTTGTTAACTTACAAATTTGTCGTTTGTTTTTTTTATATGATTTGACTAATATTGACAATACTTTTTAATTGAAGAATTTAACATGTATTTAAATATATATATATATATATATATAGCTTTAAAATTATTTTAAGGATTTTGAAACAAATTTTAGATTCTAAATGTGTGTGATTTAAACAAATTTAAAAACTTTAAACGATCATCAGATTAATTATTTTTTCTAATTATTTCAACTAATACTCTACTATAAAATTACTTATTAATAATATTTGTATTACGAAATATCTTTTCTAGATGTTATTTATATATGTTCGTAATTTATATATTACGTTATCATTTAATTTCTCGATTTTACATTCTTAGATTCATTCATTTGACATTATTATTTTCAAGATTTTTTATTACTTTTAAGATTTTTTATAGTTCTCAAAATTATAAACTTTTTCAAATTCTTATATATATATATATATATATATATATTCAATTTGAAATTTCTAAATGTATTTTTACAATTTTACAAATAGATGTTCACTATTTGTAATCTTTAAAAGTTTTGACATTTGAATGTAAATTAAAGAAAAAAGTATAAATGAAATAAACCATTTAAATACTTATTTGTCAACACATTTTTGCTTCTTTTCTCAACAATTACTAATTTTCATTTGCTTGTAATAAGTATAATTAATTTAGAACTCAAGAATGTGAAGAGACATATTCTTGAAAACCACTCTTATTTTTGCTAGAAAAAGTTGCCCCTAACCACCCTATATTAACTTTAGCTCTAACTTTTTATAAAATAATATTTTATTATTAAATTATTATAATAATAAAATAGTATGAAAAGTAAACAAATGACCAACAAAAAATTTGTAATAATGACAAATAATAAAAATTATAATATTTGAAAATATTCAAAAGGAACTTTCCAGAAATAGCAGGTGAATTTGGGCGGGAAAATCCTTTCTTGCTATTTATAGAGAAGGTCTTCTTTTTATATATATATAGATTTATTTCTTCCTTCTTTTTTTTAAATGTACAATCTCTTGAAAAATACTTCCTCCGTCCCCCTTATCTTTGCTACGGTTTGACCACACGGAGTTTAAGAAAAAACTGTTGACTTTGATGTGATGTGTTATTTTAATATTTTTGAGTGGCAATTTTGTAATTAATGTGTGTTTTTTTAGTGCAAAAGTTGTAAAATGAAAGAAATGGAAGGGTAAGGGAGTAAATTTTTCTTTGCCATTTTTGGGTTGACAAAGTTAGCTGGGACGTCCAAAAACGGAAAGTAGGCAAAGATAGCAGGGACGGAGGTAGTAATAGTTTTACAGATACAAACTTGTCTAAATTTTATTATCTGATTTAGTTTTTCAAGTATAGTTTATTTGCATATATAAGTAACAATTTGATCTCCTACATTTCATTAAAAACTAAATATGTGTAAATTATACATTTTAATATGTATAAACTAATTGCTAATAAATATATTCATTATAAATTGGGAAAAAAATTAAATCAAGCATATCATGAATAATAATATTATGTACATATATTTTTAAGGTAATGTGAGTATATACATATAATTTTAAGAACAACAAAAATCAGTATACTAAAGGAATAACCACTAGAGGATACATGTCACTCTATGGTTATTTCAAATTTTCACTCAATTTTTTAAATATATGTATATCATTTATAATTTAAGTCAATCAATTCATTTAATGATAATTGCTAACAATTAGTCAGCTATGAAATTTTAATGATAATTAATAACAATTTGTAACATATGAAATTTTAGTCAAAACATTGTAATATAGGAATCGATTGTTATTTTAATGAGGCAATTAATTTTAATATGTATAAACTAATTACTAATAAATATATTAATTATAAATTGAGAAATAAAATTAAATCAAGCATATCATGAATAAGAATATTATGTAAATACATTTTTAAGGTCATGTGAGTATATACATAAAATTTTAAGACAACAAAAATCAGTAAATTCATGAAAAAAATTATTGATTGCTAATTAATATATATTAATATTAAAATTTTGATGAATATATGTTAATACGAATATAGTAATATACATTAAAATTAAAAATTAATAGAAAAAAATGATATGTTAATTTATGTTAATACAAATTAATAAAAAACATACTAAATATAATGTATTTTATGTATTTTAATTTAATTTAAAAATATGGCTAAAGTGTATGTATTACCTAAATGCTACAAGTTGACAATACAAATATTTTAAGTCTGAAAATAGTTTTCGTTAAGTAACATTTTTTGATCTAGCATATGTATCCGATGCATTGTTATTTCTTACTCAAAATGTATTAAAATTTTATATTAATATTTTAATTATATTAATTTTTAAAAAATACCAATTTTGACAAGTTAATGTATGAAGTTATATATATGAAAATGTGCAACTTAACCATGATTTCATTTTTGCAAAATAATGCAAACTTTTGGTATTGTAAGGACATCCACACTGATGCAACTATATCATGTTTTTATTTAACATGCTTAGTAAAACTAATTTAATAAGATTATATATATATATATATATATGAAAATTTGATTGTCTTACATTATAAATAGAAAATAAAATATTTAATTGAAGTAAATAATTTCGGTTGATGAACAATGAAACCAACATGACATAAAGATTATTAACATTACTTAATGTGGGTAAAATTGAGATATTAATAAAATGATAATACAAGTAATGTTGGAAAAACACACAACAACAATTGAGATATTACTTCTTATCATTCAATCGTAATATTTATTATAATTCAAGTTGGAAAAAAAGAAAAAATCATTACAGAGTTATATTTTGTGTTTCTTGTTCTATTTACTGTAAATTTCCTAAAAATTAAAGAAAGTTACTTCTTGTTAGAGTCATTGTACAAAACCTTTTTTATGAAGAGAGAGAATAAGTGGATAACATTGAATCATTGTAAAAACATTTTTTTCTTAATGATGTGAAGGATCCAACACAAGAACAATATTAATTAATTATTCCTTTTTTTTTCTTTCATCTTTTAATCTTTTAATTTGATTATACATTCTAATATGTACACACCCTAGGTTGTTACTTAACTTAATGTTGTTACTTAACTTAATCTTGAAAACTACAACCCACTAATATAAGTATATAACATACAAATGAGTTTCTTCAAAAGCAAAGATATAAATATATAAAAATGAGTCTACAATAACATGAACACACACGAGAAAATGAAATAACTTGTATTATTAAATATAATACTTAAAAATATATGAAGTTTTCAAGGGGAACTCAAGAAATCAGACATATATTATGTCATTATTCTGATAAAATTTAGTTTCTCTCAATTTTCTCAAAGCATGGACTTTGCCAAACTTGGTTCTTCAAACCTTCAACTGCATGGCACCATTTTTTTTCTTACTCAATTTCCATATATCCATTAAATATGGGTGGATTCATCTCTCATTGTCATGGAAAAATTCTGCAAATTTCAGGGAAAAATAAAAAGGGAATTAAAATCCTAATATTTATTTATAAAATTGTAGTTTCTATTAATATTAGACATAGCTTTACATACCAAATGCTGTAATTATTTTTCTTTCTTGATAAAAAAAAATATATAAATAAAGGCAAGAATAAATTTCTATTCGAAGAGGACCAAAACCCAGAAATTACAAATTAAATTCAATGAGAGACACTCTTGATTTTCATACAAAACTATATATTCCAAAACAATTAACCACAAAAAATAAGGGAAACCAGAGTAGCATTATCTACTACGTATATAAATCACATGAAAATGAAAGTAAACTTTTCAATATTGTGTACCTTTTCGATCTTCTCTTCAAGACAAGGAATTGAGGTGCCATAATTTCATTTAGGATGAAGGCTATGTATTCCATGGTAATAATGAGCAGAGAAATGAACGATGTCGTTTAAGGTTCATTGAACCTAGTCAATACATGTTGCATTTGTCGCATAATATTAGGTTTTCTTTAGGTTTTATACCCCACAAAGATTGTCACTTTCTCTTTGGATCTTTAATTTCTTTATAGAGAATGATGAAAAGTAGCAAGCATGAAGCATCTTAGTGTGTTTCTTCGGTGGCATCAGATCACAATACCTTTTTCAATTCTGATCTGTATCCAAAATCTCGACTCAAAAGTCATGTTTCGCTGTATTCGAATTATCTGATAATGATGTAAAAATATAATATTAATAATGGTTACAATTAACAGTTAATGATTTTTTTTTGTCTATGTAATTTTGATGTGGTATATAACGACTCGGTGATTTTAGTACAGAATATTCGAACTAACCTTTTATCCTCTATAATCCTATTCACATGCATTTTGTTTCACATTGTAAAATATGATGATGTATTATTGTGCATTTTAATGATATCTTATATATACAAACATCACGTATTATAAATAGTTAGGGGATCAAACAACAAAACAATAAGAGTTCAAAATTGTATTTTAATGATTAGAAAAGTAGGAAAAATAGTAAAATAGCAACAATTAGTTATGTTTGATTTATATGAGGTAATGTTGCACTACTAGAAATCACTCAAATTCCAACGGATGCAAAATTTCGTTGAAATCAAAAATTCCAACGAAAATGAGGCGACGGAAAAGTGGCCGTTGGAATTGAAAATTCCAATGGAATATTTTTAAACTCCAGCTTAACCTGTTTTGTAGATAAGTCCGACCTAAAGCTTATCAGAAGCTTGCAAAATTATCTAGTATAAAATCTTTTTGTTTTTTTAAATAAACTTAACTTTAAACCTAGAAAATTAAATCAAGAAACATGAAAACTATTATAAAATATTATAAAATATAATCGATATAAAACATTAATTACACTATAAATATGTATAATCGATTAATTATAAATAGATGAGCCTATTAGACCTAAATAGATTGGGCTGAACTAAGCTAATAGATTGAACCATAAACCCCCAATCGAATAGTTTGAACTAAATAAGGAAATGAAGTGAAAATGTTATTAGCAGAAAATATAAGGGCTATGATGCAAATACGCAAAATTCCGAAACAACCGGGCGTTGACTGAAACAAAAAACCTTGAGATTCACGAAACTCAAAACAGATTCAGAACAAAAAGATCTGCAAAAAATGAGCACGCTTTGCAAGCTTGTTGATGCCGTACTCTTCTTCTTCTTCCTCGTTATCGCCGTCGCAGCGCCACTAATCGACGCTCAAACTTGCCTTCCACAGCACTTGTTTCCGCAGTTTCTGGTGGAGATCAAGAGCTGGTACAAGCACAAGTATGGCGACTATTTGCTCATCGAAAAACCGCATTTCTTTGTTGGGCTTGTTTGGCTCGAGCTCATTTTCCAGTGGCCACTCGCTCTCGCGTGTCTTTACGGAATTACTGCTGGCAAGTCTTGGTTGAGCACCACCTGTTTGATATATGGCGCTTCCTTTTTGTCTAGCATGGTACAAGTTTTTTCTTTTTTCTTTTTCCCTGCAATCGATTTTTTACTTATGTGCATCATATCCGTTGTTGATGGTTTAGCTAGGAGGAGAAGAAACAGAAAATGTGTTGTTATTTTAGATTCATTTGAATTCTCAATCTCCTTTTCTGTAGAAATGTTGTAGATTCATTTGGTTGCAAGAGATTTGGATAATGATATATTTATACTTTTGATGTCATGTAGCAAGTTGTGATGTTGTGTTTGCGGTTTTTAGTGGGGTTTTTGTGGTGGGGCATGAAAGATTTGATGAAATTTTGATCCTTTTTAGTTTCAGGTTTGAAGATTTGGATGATTAACTACTCTTTTATTACTGCGTGGTTTGCAAAATTGTATCTTCATCATGATTAAAGCTTAGATAAGAGATTTAACATACAAATTCTTACAGAATTATATGTTCTGTATTATATAGGTATCAACTTGATTGTTTAATTTATTATCAATCATTGGCCCAAGTTCATCTATGCCAGACTCCTCATTTCACTTCTATTAGGATTGTGGGAATGCCCTTGTAGATCTCTTAATTCATCTTTCAGTGGTTGCTGAAAGGGATATGTTATATTGCTTCCGTTTCTTGTGGAATTTTCGACAGGCCTTGAGAATCTTGTTGCTAATATTAGATTTTACGTTGTTTTGATTCCTGTGATTTGGACATGGAGCCATTGCAATTGAATTTCTTCTTTTATTCTTCATTGCTTGATAGGCCAATGACTCGAAAATGGATACAGATGTTTAGTTTATGTCTTCAAGAGTTCAAAATAATATCTTAACTGCTAACTTGCAAACTAGAGTTTGAGAAAGTTATAAATTCATGACAAAAGAGGTGGGTTTAACTCATTACATGTATTGGATTTCAATCACCTAACTTTGTCTTGGTTTCAGGCTGCTATACTAGCTGAGATTAAATTATCCAACCGAGGATCTGATGAGCTGTTGATGATGTACTATCCATTTTTGGGGTTTGCACTTCTGGCTCTGTTGCGCGGTTTGTTCACGGATTCTGGAAAGAGCGTAACAATTGGAAAACGACCTGTCCCTAGGAAGAAGCGGGCTTGAAATTAAGTTGCTCTTTACACAGAGTGGCTGAGGGTGTGTTCTTACAGTGATCAATTACTTCTTGCTTCTTAGTTTAGCAGTTGCTTGATTTATGGACTAGGAATTTAATTCAAATTATTGTAAGAAATTGCTAAACTGAATTTTGTATCAATAAATCGACCTGGTTCTCACCATTTTCTGTGATTCAGCATGGGAATTTTATCCTTAGGATGATGTGTTCATACATGCATAATTTACTACTGGAAAGAGATAATGTGTGGTTTTTTTGAGGAGTATTGAATGATTTATTGTATACTACGATTAATGTGTAGTTATGCTACTAGAAATGAATTGGTTGCAAGGTGAAAGTTGTGTTCAGTTTGATGTTATTACTGGGATTTTTTGGTGGAAATGATGAATATATTCTGCATTTAATGAGGTAGCCACCTAATTGTTTAATGAAGGGTTAATTACGTTAAAAAAAAACTTAGGATCTAATTTCAATTGCAACATGAATTTTTGACTATAAGACAACAAACAAACGCTTAATAATATTTGTTTCAATTTGAGATATGTTTGAATCTTTCATTTTCTAACGATGGGCCCGAACAGCATGGGTGTATTGATCACTTTCATTATTTATTCGCATCATTTTATTTGATCAACAATGTGGCTGCCAACGTGGATAAATTGGTTGGGAAATGTCTTCAGTGGTGATTCGAATTATAAAATGAGGTAAAATTTATGATATATTTCGCTAATTTTTAAAAGATTGTGATGAAAGTGTAATTTTATAAAACCTCGTGTTCTCTTTTGCAATTAAGCCTCATTTTCCCATGCAACTAAAAATATTTCACAAATTAAGGGCATATTATATCCAAGCAGCATAAATATCCCATGTTGAGAATCGCCAAAGCCCAAATATTTTAATACACGAAACATTATAAATTAATTTTTCGATCGGACCATACTATTTTAAAGTTGAATTTTCATAATTCTACATAATCTCAAAACAAACATTCCTTTAAGTTATATTTGTTTTTGGTTTATGTAGGATTGTTGAAATTCGACTTTGAAATCCTGAATTTTTGAATGAATTTATTGTAGTAATTAATGCTGCTAGAATTTTTTATACTCCCTCCGTCCCGCCTTATTTTGCCTACTTTCCAGTTTTGCTTGTCCCAACTAATTTTGCCAGCCCAAAAATGGCAAAGAAAAATTTACTTCTTTACCCCTCCATTTCTTTCATTTTACAACTTTTACACTCAAAAAACACACATTAATTACAAAATTGCCATTAAAAAATATTAAAATAACACATCATATCAAAGTCAAACAGTTTTTTCTTAGAATCCGTGCCGGTCAAAGTAGGCAAAATAAGTGGGGACGGAGATAGTATTTATTTTTGAAACTTTGAGAAGCTCTTTTAAATTAGAACCGTCAATTTATATATAGAAATTGATAAGTCACATCATGCAAGTAAAGGAAGGTGCAATTCACCTTAAAATAATTGAAAGCAAGAAATGAAAGTGTTGCGATTTTGAAATCTGCAGTCTCCTTTCTCGGAACAGATGTGCTATACAATTTATTTGCAAGTTGCAAACACAAAGAGCCAACATTAATCCTCCAATCTTGATCGAACAAGTTAATGTGAACCACACCAATTCAACTATTGAATTGAAATCATTTGATTACGATATATCATTTCCCATTAAAAAAACGCAAAAACTCATATGAGACGGTCTCACGGATAGTTTCCTTATTACCCATGAATTGAATCCATATCCATAAACTTTCATATGAATTTCTAAGTGTGGGTTATGGGTTGACCCGTCTCACGAAAAAAGATCTACACAAGACTTACTCTTTTAAAGATTGTCCCACTTGATTGGACTTCGAAAATAATGAGTCTAAAATCTTCTCAAAGACGTTAATGAAACCAATATCGATCGGACCATACTATTTAAAAAGAAAATTTGAAATATTTTGCGAATTTCATGACTGCATAATGATATAAGATAGGACTTTGTCATAAGCAATATATCTATTTAAACAATTTCCAAATTTCAAATTCTGAGTCCAAATCTCTTGGAATTTAGAGATGAAAGAGATTATATAGAGTTTGGTGACAGACAATAGTTTTGTTACTTTTCTATGACAAATTAGAAATTCTGACAATATTGTCTTTCTGAAAAAATGTAAAAAAATCTTAAGTTGGATATTACATGGAATGTGTTTTTTGGTAGGGTTACACGATATGATCATATTGTGTAATCCTATGATGATATCGTGTAGACAAGGGTGACTTATTTTTTAAATCTTTTATTAGAAGGGCAATTTTGTTCATTAATAGAATTTTGATATGCGTTAGAAGAATAACCAAACTACTATTAGGTAGAAAACAATGTTTTTATGGTGTAATGACTATTATGTCCTTATAAAAACTAGTTATACTAGTTATCATACATTCACCACTTCCAAATCACACGTACACTTAATTAAGACCTAATTAATATATATATATATATATATACATGTTCTTCAGGTGTTATATATATACTCTATATATAGGTATTATATTTTATGGTGTTATATATATATTCTTCTAGTATCATATTTATATAAGAGTATATATATATGATACCTATAGAATATGTATTTAACACCAATATGATGATTAATTTAAAGACACCGTGCCCTCGAACACACAAGTGTCACTCATATATATATATATATATTCATGTCACGGGCAATCTAAATATAAAATATTATAGAAATGAGCACGCGGAAGATTTGAAAAATGATCATGAATTTGTTTTTGAGACACCAAACTCGAGAAACATAAGGTGGATGAAAATGACATGAACGAATAGCATATGCTCTTCTTTATTATTATGCAGACACTGAAAATAATTCAACGGCTATTATGCAATGTCGAAGCTGTATCCAAAGATATCAAGAAAACAACAATTATGATTTTATTTAGATGGTTTTTTTTCTTTTTAAAGATTGTGGGAGATCTAGCTATAATACAACTTGTCACTCTTCCTAACTTCACTGCATCAACTATTTTTTTCCATTTATGACCGTACGATTAATGTGTTGGACTCTTCTCCATCGTTGAAGTTTTATAGTATATTTTTCTTTGGCAAAAATCACATAGTAAGAGAAAAGATGAGGCCATGTGAAAAACAGATGTTTCTTGTGTTCTTATATTGATTGATTTTGATCAGTTTGCATTATTACAAAGCTTGTAAATTATTAACTACTGAAAATTAATCGGGTTTAATTTCGTTATGTTTAAATGTTTGGAATATAAATTTGTAATTTTTTAACTTGTTTTTGTATGCTAAAAATTGGGAAAATTTCATTTTACGTCCACTTAAAACGCTACTGTCCATTTTACGTCCATTTATTTTTAGGGTTTCACATTTAGTCCAATTACAATCAAAATCGACCAATTTTGATCCTTTAGCCGCCGGAGATCGATTTTCAGGCTGAGTTCAGCTGATGTGGCTTATCGAGCATACGTGGCAGCTGGTGTGGTTTATCGGAGCACACGTGGTAGCTGACTTGGCATATTGGAGCACACGTGGCAGCTGATGTGGCTTATCAGAAATTCAAAACTGGGGGCGATTGAGATGCAATCGCCCTCAATTGACCAAAATTGGTCGATTTTTGTTTTATTTGGACTAAATGTGAAATCCTAAAAATAAATAGACGTAAAATGGACAATAGCGTTTTAAATGAACGTAAAATGAAATTTTCCCGCTAAAAATTTGAGATGATCATTTACCGACATAGGAGATATTATAAAAAAATAGATTAACAATGAATGACATAGATGATAATATAAGAATTTAAACCGTCTTGTCATTTCTTTACTTGAAAAATAAAAATACAATAAAATTAAAAGCTAATTCTAATTCAGAAAATTAGAAAATATCACTATGACATCTATTTCTCTTGTAATAATAGTAAATTATAAAAAAAAAAATATTTTACTTTGAAGTTCATTCATCTCAGACAATGATTGGAGGCAAAAAATTCTTAGGGAGGTTCAATTAATTAACAAATAACAATAGTATAGATATAGAAAGTAAATTATTCTAAAAAACTAAATTTAAGATCATAGACTTTGTTTGACCTATCTTTTACAAAATTGCTCAATAATATAAGAAGTATATATAACTATTTAAGATCCTGAAATGAATATAACTGGGATAAAATATAAATCAAAAATTATAAAGAAAGACTGCCAGATGCATGACACTTATACAAAGATTGAACAATTAATTCTCACATTAATTATTTTATTCCTTTTTTCATTTAAATTTAAATAAATTATCTCATAAATAGATGACTTTTAGATATATGTAAGCATTACTATATATATATATATATATATAAGTAAAAAAATTAAATTATTGAGAAAGATTATTGATAACTTTTTCAATTCAAATTATAAAAAGGAATTTGTGCCATAATGAACCAATTTTTTCAAATGTGACAATTTATCATTTTATTCATGTAAGATTTTTTGTTTATTAATTATTAGAAATATGTAATATTAGAATTATATATTTAAAAATTATATGAAATTTTATAATATGTAGACAATATTATTTAGTCACACACATTGAAAAATATTTATTTCAATAGCTAAATAATATATTGATCAATTACGTTATATTTCATATTAAATCATAAATGTTTTTTTTTTCTATATAGATTATTTTTTATTTTATCTACTAAATTTAATCTATTTAAATCTGTATATTACATGAGTCTTATTATCAAAATTACGTTATATTTCATATTAAATCATAAATGTTTTTTTTCTATATAGATTATTTTTATTTTATCTACTAAATTTAATCTATTTAAATCTTTATATTACATGAGTCTTATACTAATATAAAAATATTAGTGAGATAGAACTTGAAGTTCCGAGAGCATTTTAAAACATTGATTGTGTCCATATATATTGTAGGAGTTAATTAATTCGATTTTAGTCCTATTAAATGAGTTGTTGAAAATTAGTTATATTCAATAAACATAAAAATATTAATATCTCAAAAACTTAATGCACATAATTTAGAAAAAGACAAATTGATACACGAAATTAGATTTGTAAAATGGTCTTATCAAAGTTATATTCTAAAAAAATCATGTCACATAATGGGCCTACATTGATGCAAGACAAAATCCACACTAATAAAAACAAATATATATGGTTGCAATAAATTTCTTTTAATAATAATACTTGTATATGTTTAAGGTTTAACAACTAGTACGAGGCTAAAGACGTTCAAACGGTTTCGAAAATTGGAACCGGACTGGTTTGAACCGCCGGTCAACGGTTTCGGGAACCGTTGACTCGGTTTCGTTTCCGAATTGGAACCGATTCGGTTCTGGTTCCAATTTTTTCAAACCGGCGAACTGGCAGTTAAACCGCCGGTTTTTACTTTTTTTTTTTTAATTTTCAGTTGTGACATGTGTACGGCCCAAATTCGAACGAATATAGCCGTTGGAGATCAACGACCTGAATGATCTAGTTGTTACGAACAGGCCGAACCGGAACCAGCGGTTTTTCTTCATTTTTGAATCGTGCGGCCGAGATTGTTTGTCCGTTGGCAATCGACGGCCGAGATCGTTCGAACCGGAACCGGAGCGTGTCTTTTTTTTTTTTTTTTTGGAAATCTATAAATAGGGGTTCAAAATGTGTATTTTTCACACCAATTCTCTTGCTCTCTCTAGCATCTCTAGTTCACTCTCTATGCACAATCACAAATTCTTGTTTGAAGTTTCAATTACATTTCTAGTTCTTATTTTCTACTTCTAGTCTTCTACTTCTACTACATTTCTACTTCTACCTAAATTATGTCTCGAAGTGGAGCTTCTTCATCTTCTTCTCGTGGGAAGGGAAAGAGTCACATGCCACCTCCACCATCGTATGAAGATGACATCATTGATCGATGGTGTGAGTCACTAGATGAAGATATTGATTTGGGAGAACAAATTGAATTTCATTTCCAAACTTAGAATAAAACTCAAACTCTTTCAATTTTTTTCCCTTCTCTTTAATCTTTAGATAGACTTTTGTAATTGTAATAGATATATTTAGTTTGTAATATCTAATGGATTAGAATTAAGATTATAAATTCATTAGAATTTCAATCATTAGGTTAGAAACTTAGAAATTGAGTTCTATTATAACTTGTAATAATTTTCCAATATATAATGAAAACATTTGTTCACTTCGATTTTTTGTACTCTATTTCAATTATGAATTATATCGAAACAAACATTAAAAAACAAATTCGGAGTTGCAAAATCAAAATTAAAAATAAAAAATGCAAAAAAAAAAAGTGAACCGGCCGAACCGTCCGGTTTAGGTTCAATCGGCAGTTCTGAACCAAAATCGGAACCGGCCACCTCCCGGTTCAGTTTCGGTTCCACCAATCCGGAACCGCCGAACCGGATCCGAAACCGCCGAACCGTTTGAACATCATTAATACGAGGTCAATATTGGTGAAGCTCACTATGTCAAAACCTAACTACACTCTCAAAGATAAATTTGAATCACGAACCAATTACTAAGGAAACATCGAAGTATTCAAGTCCAACTTTTGTTATTGAAAAAACATAAAGTCTAACTTAGTCCAAAAATTCCAAAAGAAATGAAAGGATATATACTCTCCCAAAAATCCACAACTACTCCATACTATTCCCCCTTGTTCTAGTTGCCTTTTCCGACCTGCAGACAGACAGCAAATACACCAAACATCCGTCCCAATCCTAACCCTAACCCTAACCCGACTCGAGAGGTCGACCACCGCAGCGGCCCCACCGCCCGTCTCCCTATATATATATACACTCACATGTATACAATTTATAAACACAAAAAAAAAAAAAAAAAAAAACTTCAATTCAGCAGCAACCACAATGGCTTTCTCTGCAAGTCATTCCCACACAACAACAGCCCCAACATTGTCTGAAAACCTACTAAAAAAATCCCTTCTCCTCCCAAAACCTCAATCCCTCCAAAACCTTAGCAAGAAAAATGTAGCACCCCACAAGCCATTGCACATCTCTGCTGCCACCGGATTGGGCTTCGGTTCTAGAACCCGAGAGGCATCGGTCCAATGCAACGCGTACGAGGCCCGATCCAAGCCGGTCCCGATCAGCATCGAGTTCGACCAGAAAGCGGCTCCGAAGCTCAAGATCGGGGTTTACTTCGCCATGTGGTGGACTCTCAATGTGGTGTTCAACATATACAACAAGAAAGTTCTGAATGCGTTTCCATTTCCATGGCTCACTTCCACTCTCTCTCTTGCTGCTGGCTCTCTCCTCATGCTCCTTTCCTGGGCCACAAGAATCGCTGAAACCCCCCACACAGATCTCCACTTCTGGAAATCTCTGTTTCCTGTAAGAACTAATCACTACTGCAGTATATTAATTGTTGTTAATTACCCTAGCTATATACTCCCTCCGTCCCAGGTTATTTTGCCTACTTTGACCGGCACGAAACTTAAGAAAAAACTGTTGACTTTGATGTGATGTGTTATTTTAATATTTTTGAGTGACAATTTTGTAATTAATGTGTGTTTTTTGAGTGCAAAAATTGTAAAATGAAAGAAATTGAGGGGCAAGGGAGTAAATTTTTCTTTGTCATTTTTTGGTTGGCAAAATAAGATGGGACAAACAAAAATGGAAAGTAGGCAAAATAGAGCGGGACGGAGGGAGTACATATTTTTCTAAAAAGAAAACTAAGTGTTTGAACGGATATAGGTGGCGGTGGCGCACACGATCGGACACGTGGCGGCGACGGTTAGCATGTCAAAGGTTGCGGTTTCTTTCACCCACATTATAAAGAGCGGCGAACCGGCTTTCAGCGTGTTGGTGTCGAGGTTCCTGCTCGGAGAATCTTTTCCGATGCCGGTCTACCTTTCTCTCTTGCCCATAGTGGGTGGATGTGCCCTTTCTGCACTTACTGAGCTCAATTTCAATATGATTGGTAACAAGTGAAACTTAATACGAATGTAACAGATGATCCAATCCGTAAGTATTTTATTTATTATGATGTTGATTATGGATTGCAGGTTTCATGGGGGCAATGGTGTCAAATTTGGCATTTGTATTTAGGAACATATTCTCAAAGAGAGGATTAATGAAGGGATCAAAATCAGTTGGAGGGATGAACTACTATGCTTGTCTCTCAATCTTGTCTCTTTTCATACTCACTCCCTTTGCTATTGCTGTGGAGGGTCCCCAGTTGTGGGCTGTTGGTTGGCAAACTGCAATCTCTCAAATTGGACCTAATTTCATTTGGTACTAAACTAATTTTCTCACTTTCTCTTTTATATATGTACTATACTTTTATTTATTATTATATGCCGACTTTACGGTTCTGCCATTTATCCATTATCTTTTCTGGCTGACAATTTTATCTTTTGAAAATTTGGAACTCAACCCAAATAGATAGATCGGGTTAAATTCACAGGGACATCCTGGTTTTCGGGCTATTTTTGTTCAATGACTTATCTGTTCTGGCAATTTTGTCCATTAATTTTTCGAGTTAGTTGCTTTTATAGGGTATCACATGTGAATTAAGTTCGATTTGACCGTTCGGGCTGAATTTTAGTCAAATTTCCGATTTTTCAAAAGATATGGGGTAAAATCACCGACCTGAAATGATAGTGGGTAAAATTGGCAAAATCAAAAAATTAATGGGTAAAAAAAAAATTAATTCTACACTTCCCTTCCCTACAATGCTTTCTTTTTATTGCTTATATATCATTTTGTTTGGGGTCAAAGAAATTTCTAAAAATCTAGAATACATTCTAACATATTAAATGCCACACTGAATTTTCTTTATGCACATATAAGCACATTTATTTTCCTCCAACTAATAAAACATGACTTTGGTATGGATTCTAGGTCATGAGATTGCAACATCTTTGCTTATTTTGTCACCATTTCATTGTTATACTTATACACACATGCATGATATATATTGTTTTCTATTTGTGTGGTTGTGAATATTTTGGCTTTGATGGAAAAAAACAGGTGGGTGGTGGCGCAGAGTGTATTTTACCATCTGTACAATCAAGTATCATACATGTCTCTAAATGAGATATCTCCATTGACATTTAGCATTGGAAATACAATGAAGAGAATTTCAGTAATAGTGGCCTCTATCATCATCTTCCAAACCCCTCTTCAACCAATCAATGCCCTTGGTGCTGCCATTGCCATCTCTGGCACCTTCATCTATTCTCAGGTATATCTATTTACTTCATTAATTCCGTTCTGCTAACCGTGGTCACATATTAATTTGATTACACGTCAGTCATGGACATATTAAGAGTTGCCCACCGTGGCATTTTAGCATTTTCCTTTCTTTCAATTCTCTATCTATATTTCAACTTCATTTAATTTTTTTTGGAAATATTATATATATTGTATTAACTGTGTATAATTTTTTAATAGTTTGGCCTTTTCACTTTAAGACAAAAAAATCTTGTGTTCATGGACCCAATTCAATTCAGTGGGGTCTTTCATATGTTGGTCTAGCAGAAACCATTAGAGGGTTTCAATTGATCCTTTCCGGAGAATTCGATGGTCTTCCTGAACAGGCCTTTTATTTAGTAGGTAATATCGATGAAGCTACCGCGAAGGCTATGAACTTAGAAATGGAGAGCAATTTGAATAATCAAACACGTGAGCAAGCAACTTGTCACATGTTGTACTCCTTCTTTTGCCATCACTTGGATCCCACACTACAATTTTGCAATAACCTATATATATATGTATCATGATATAATGAGTATTAAAAATTTTTACAAAATGGTAGACAAGTAGTATAAATATTAAACTTAGATAGAAATGCTCCATTATTCACTATATATGGTCACAATATTTTTTAAAAAAATCGCATTTCAAACTAGTTGATAGGTTTAGAAATACATCAAATTTAGCAGACAATAATGGACACATTTAGTGAGTATGTAAGCATGTCGGTCTTAGTATAGATAGTAATTGAATTTTTTTTTCCGAATTAATTACTTCTAATATAAAATCAAATTTATTGTCATCTAACAAAATTTTGGTTGTGCAGGCTAAGCAGTGAATAAGATGAAGGGATTTTTGGGAGAGAACAAAAGCAATATTGCTAGAAGAATATATATATATATATATATATATATATATATAATTCAGGCATATTTTGGACCAACAATACATAAGAAGTTATTATTAAATGCGACCAAGATGATATTCTGCTGCAGTTTCTTATAAAGATTTACTAATCTTTATTGGACTCGAAAATGCGACTTCACTGGAAAAATATGCTTGCTTTTCAGCGATTTTATGGTTCAGAGACAAAAATGAATAGGGATTTTAGTATGAATGTACATAAATGTGATAAGAATGAGCAGTTCTTTATTAATGATCTATTTTCTGCGAATTCAGATTTTGCAAATGTTGGGTTGAAATACTTTGTTTAAGATAAATTATTACTGTGATATATATGGATGAAAAGAGTTAATTACTTTTTGGTTCTGACAATCTTACCCATTATCTTTTTAGATTGACGATTTTACCTTTTATCTTATGAAAATTTTGAAGTTTGACCTAAATTCAGCTCGAACTGCCAAATCGGGCTAAATTCGCACGTGACTAGCACGTGCACCCTAATTTTGACACTATTTTTACCCATTAACTTATCTGTTTTGATAATTTTACCCATTAACTTATTTGTTTTGGCAATTTTGTCATTAACTTTTTGAGTTTTCTGTCCTTACAGGGTATCACGTACCAATCATATTCGAATTAAGCCCAATTTGACTGTTTGGGCTGAATTTGGATCAAATTTCCGACTTTTTAAAAGATAAAAGATACAATTGTCAGCCCGAAAAGATAATGAGTAAAATTTATCATAACCAAAACGTTAATGAGTAAAAATAATAATTAACTCGAGTGGATCTTCTGAGCATCTCCAACACTCAATGCACAGAAAAAAGTAATACAACTTTTGTTTTAATTTCAAAATCCCTATTACTATATGCTACGAATGACAAAATCTATTATGTATTTTGGAAATCACTATTTTCTGTTTGTAATCAACATTGCTCATTATCACACATATTCATTGTATATCCGAATAAAGATATCATTACTCAAATTGTCAATCCAAAAAACTTGTCAAATAAAACAGTCTATCTCAATAATGGATAATCAATCAAACAAACGAATGAATAAGTGACCACACAAACAATTATGCAATTAATCTGAAAAAACTGCACTTATAAGAATGGATGGCCCTCTACATGGATGCAAGTATATCTCTCATTTCATTGGCAGATGGAATTGTCTCAGCAGGGTATATTTTGGCTACTAATAGGGCAAAGGTGGTATACTTGTCGAGGAACTCCGTCTGCCATGGCAATCGATACCATCAATTAGATGTTCGAAGAAATAGGTTTCTTCAAGTACAGTGAGAATGAAATAGGAAACTAATACCAAGAAAACCATATTAATATTCACAAACTTAACTTGGGGAGATATTAGTCAGACACATCTCCATATGAAAGAATTTGACAAGAAACTCATCATTTTCACAATGAGAACATTATACGAAAATGACAGATAAATTGAAACAAATTTCAATTTTTAAAACGACAGTTCCATAGAATAATTAGTTATTTTATAATCAATGTTACCATCTCACTAGAAAATCAGGAAGAGATAAGTTTATCACACTATTTTTAGAGTTGAGTTTAGAGTGGAAGGCATATTGGACTCTCTCCCCAACACTTAGTTTGACAAGAGTACAATAAGGTCCACTACCACGACTAATGTATATGGTTGCTAAACAACACTGACTCAATTTGTTCGATATAGTAAAATGCACCTAATTTAAAACTCATACGGTAAAGTTAAAGAATTCAAAATTTATACAAAAAAAGTGTCAAATCACGTATGGTTGGGATGAGAAAATATTTTTGACTCAAAAATTACCTTGCACTTGTCCCATAATGAAGGCAACAGTTCATCGGTGGTCAAATTTTTCTGTAGTTTCTTATACATAGTACTGATGGACTTGTCAACCTACAACAGGAAATGATTTCAGAAAATTCTGATCATGCATGCGAGGTCCAGATACTCATAGTTAGTAGCACGACGTACCCCAGATAAGCTCGATTTTATGACCTTCCGTAGATCTGCTTTTGACAATCCAATCTGGAATGGTATCTGCAAAAAATGCCATACTTCATTGTACTCCTGGATAACTTTATTAAACTCTTCAAAGGAGAAAATGGAAACAAAAGCTGGAATGACATCATTTAGAACTTGAGCAGATTATCTTTCACATCAAATCAAAAGAAAAAAGTTGTAATTTATCAATGGCTGTTATAAGTTGCAACCTGAAATTCGAATTTTAATATAAATAACTTTTTTATCGTAAGAGCAAACTAACCTCTTCTGGCGTAATTGTGGATATCAAATCCTCTATTTTGCGAGCAAACTGGAAAAGTCGTTCAAATTGCTGCATTCAAGAAAGTAATCCAAATTTTACAAAAAGGTCAAAAAAGAATCTCGTTAAAAGGGTAGGCAAGGGCTAGTAGAGATCAGTATAACAAGGTTGGGTTTTGATATTGCAATCGATGATCAATGCCACGTACAGTGACGAAACGAAACCGTCGCGAAAGAGAGTACTTACATAGTATATGATTGTGTTTATATAGCGAGAGCAAGCTTGTTCATAAGCTTCACTTGCTTGGTGATAAAATTTAGCTAGAGTGGGAACAACATTGGCCAGGTCATACAGACTGTGTATTCCAACCAGTTCATGAATATAATAATCAAGAAAGAGTATAACACCATATATTAAACTAAAGTTCAGGATTTTAAACCAAAGAAAAGTAGATATAAATACGTGAACGAGTTCGCTGAGAGGTGATGGTACCTATTTTGAAATGCTGCATAATTTTCTAAGAGCAAAACATCTGAATATTTTGTGTCTGCTTGAGCAATTTTGTCCAATGTCACAAACATTATGGAGACCTGCCAATTAATGTTTTCAAACATTTATGGATTGCAGATATAGTCAAGAGTATCGCTGGCAACAACGAGTTTCATTACTGAAAACATATTTTTTTTAACAATGTTAAGAGCACCCACAAATTTTGTGTAAGCCTGATCAACCAAATCCCTCGACTGCCCCTGGATGCACTGCTCCATACGAGTGGCAAGAGTAGCAAACCTATCCAAAAGCTAGACCCCGTAAGTTTATGTATGGAAGAAGCAGCACTGAATGCAAAGGATATCAAAATCATCACAATATATAGATGCAATTTACAAGGAGTTTGTTGGAAACAAACACAAATTCCAGAAGTCTGGCATTTATTTACATGAAAGATATGTGGTTTCAAATTAAAGACAACTAAAAGAGTGGCTACTCCATGTCGGTTAACAAGGAACACTTGTATTAAAAATCCACAGAAAGGTGACAACTTTCTAGTGCAACAATGTGAAGCCGATTACCATTATAGTGAGCTTGCAATGTAATCATTATCTTTAGATAAGTTTAAAAGACAGATGCTATCCAATGAGTAAAAATTTGAAGGAAACCTTGACAACCTTTCTCTCCGTAAATTTGTAAGCCTTAAATCGAATACATTTGGAGCTTCAGCAATAGAAGCTAGTGCTGAAAATGGTTTGGCTGGTTAGAGCATTGATGAATTTTTAAGCAGTACATAGAATAGTTATCTCGAAAGTCAAGGCACATTAAGACAAACAAATCTACTTGGAGCTTCCACAGTGGATGCTAATGCTGAAAATGAACTTGAAACTTCATACTGATGCTTTCTGGGATTTAAAATATAAGAATGGTAGTGTAGACATTTTAAATCTTCTTTACCTTGGTATATATTGCAAGACTCCCACCTGCTTAACACTTTTTTCATTCTTTTCAATCTGATGGCAAGCTTCATCAACAAACTGCAATATGTACATCAATATTAAAAGATTATGTTATCAATATAATGAGAAAAATTGTTATCAACTTCCCCCTAGGTCAGGAATACATTATCTGTCTAGAGGTCTTTAACTTACACGAGTAAACTGCATAGAAATTCTGTTTTCCAGGTCATCAAGTATAATACGCACAAACCCTGCTTCATCAGCATTCTGATCTGAAAGATAACGCTCGGTAATTCCGTGCATTGATATACAACGCAGAGGATCGATCTTATATGCCCAATCCACCACAGCATAGAACTCTTCCTAAAAGTCAATAGGAACAAGAGAAGAATCTTTTTTATTCAAAAACATATAACTTAAGTCATGCAACAAACAAACAATCATTGTAGATTTTATATCCATGATACCTGTATTCCATCAAGCAAATCTCGAAGTGATTCATTTAATGCCTCCAGATCCATTACTTGTTTAACTACAAAACTGATAATTATGACAGCCATCCAATCAGCTAAAGCAAGGGTTGAGAAACCATAGAAAGTTACCAGCTTTGTCATTGCTATCAATGTCCATAATACCCAAATCATCATCATTATCATCTTCATCATCATTAGTGGGCACAGGGTTTTCGTCTTCTGGTACACCGGGTGGAACAGGAGCTGGAACTTCAAAGCACATGAAGTGTGCAAAAAAAGTACACTGAAAGTAAATTTTACAAAAAAGCAGGCAACTTGTTAGGAGGGAAGAGAGAGAGGAGAGAGAGAGAGAGAGAGAATGAAACACTCAGGAGTTTTCACAGCCTGATTGTAACCTCATCTACGAGAAGTGGAATAAAAATTGAGAGCATTTTGGTATATGCCTCAGCAACAGTAGTAGTGTCAGCATTATTCGCACTCTGATTAGGGCCTGTGAAATCAAGCCATACAGGTGGATTCTTTGGTGCTTTTGTACTAGCACGGAGCTCATTCGCAAACTCACGAGCCTGGCATGGAAATGTAAAACTATTTCTTCAAGCTTGCTACTGCATACACACTAACTATGCTACATGAAAGCATATCAATCAAGAAATTGACAGCAAGAACTTTTGCCAAAACTGTTACTCTCACCTCCCGCCTTAAAAGCAAATTCAGAGAGGTACAATAAGCTTTCCGCAAAGGGCCCAAAGAATTACCATCAAGACTCTACAATTCCAGAGTAGTAAAAAAGGGTATCATATGTAAAGAAGCAAACAAGGACATACAATCACTTAAGATTTCCATTATCTCACCTTCAAGTGTTGCAAAAGGCGAACATATGTCTGGCACTTATACCGCAAATCAGCATGATCAGGCCTCTTTAATTGTCCACGCTGTTATATCCCAGGTATCACCCAATAAAGTTACAAATCCTTTAAACTATTCATTGTTAATTGGGAAGCATCTTTCATAGCAGTACCTGAGAGAAATAGCTCTTATCACTGATCATGAAATCCACCAAACTAGTAAAATAATTCCTCAAGAATTCAGATGCTCTTCTAGCGTAAGTGCATTTCAGCATTTCTAGTTCTGCACGCTTCTCTTTTACCTGTAAGTGTTTCTCCCGCCATTAGTAATAAAAACAATCATATCAACATCATGAAATACTTAAACATAACCTACAAAGTGAGTCCTCTAATATCACAACAAGTTTCAAATTCATTTCAAATATTAAATCACCTTTTCTTTTGGTCATTCATGAAGTCAATAAATGGAGCTAGCTGTATAATTTAACCTTTTCAATTCTTCTACTACATGAGACCTTGGTCGTTTCTGTTTTCCTACTTGAGGAAATTTGCCTTCTTCGAATATAGAGAATTCACATAGTAAATCATTAGATTTTGACAATAATTGACAGATGAACATCAACCAAGCCAACATCCTAAATCCTCGTAGGTTCTTGCTTATATATACGTGACATTAGTTTGATAATATAGTGTTCATCATATTTATGTTACACCATTTTTTTCAGTTTAATTAGTTCTACCGTTCTACAAACAAAAAGCAGAGGTAAGCCAGAAGGTCAACATACAGATCTCATATTTGCTAAGCTAGGATCCAAGTTGGGCACTTCAAGACGCCGTAAAGCATTGGCCAGCCATTCACATGATTCCATATTATCAAACATGTGTGCCTCATCAAATGATCCTCCAATGAGACAGGCTGAATACTGAATTCAAGAGGAAATAACAGATCAAAAAAATATGGCTACTATAGAAACATATGTTAGATTTACTTCTTTAAACTTTAAGGAAAAAAAAAAGTTCAATTTCGAGGAGTATGTACATATGAAAGGGGTAATTAAACCTTATCATCCAACTATGTGTAAACATTATTCTTTTTTGTCACTTAACCATCTAAAATATGCAATAATTGCACTATATCATATCAGTTCTATGGTTTATTGAATATTCTGGCTAGATCCTGCTAGGATTCCAGCATGTGATACCCACATGACATCTTTTATGGGAAAATACCATATTGCAAACATCACAAAAAAGTATCGCCCTTAAAAGATGTCATGTTAGTGTCACATGATGGAACTCAAGCGGAAAACAGCCAGAATATTCCATCATTGATCGGCCTGATATGGTAACATATAATTTGTAGTATTGTTTGGCAGGCTAAGTTTCAAAAATAAAAAAACAAAAGCAGATGGTAAAGTGTAATTACCCCCGTATAATATAACATAAAAGGCACAATTTCTTTCACAAAATTAGAAAAGCCAATGACTAAAGACCTCAGCAGGTATTCGCAGCCTTTCAAGAAGCTTATCAAGTTCCTCAATTAAGGACTTATTGTTAACTGACTGCATTTCCAGCTTGTTGTTCCCAATTTCAATCTGCAGACGGTAACAATAAGAAAGTAATATCAGAACAACTTAATGAACATTAACAAACAACAAGCATATGGACCACATATAAGATGGCTCTTAAATGCTATGATTCATAAGTGGAAAACATGCACAGAGAAACAGAGTTTATGTTGTATTAAAAAATGTCTAGAGATCAATACCGACTCTATGTCCTCTCTCATGTGCCGTAATTTTACATTGAAAATGCTTAACCATTCATCCATGTCCTCGACACAGTTACTAGCTACCTCAAGCCCCTGTAGTACCTGCAAACCCCAGTATATGAGATTATTGTATAAAGGTACAGATTAGTGCCCAAGCTGTCAACTTGAAAGGTGAAAATACAACTTCAAATGCAATATACATTTCTTTCTGATTTGTTTCTCTTCTTCTTTGTCTCTGTAAGTACATTACTTGCTAAGCTACAAGTTTTAAACTTTGAACACATGAACGCTATACCTATGGCAAAGGACAAGTCAGGACTGAGTGAAAAGACATAATTACCTCAAGTATCAAAGGTTCGTTCTCCAAAATTGCATGGACATTTGCAGCTTCTAATGCTTGAAGCTCCCGCTTTAATCGTTCAGAAAATGCCTCTGCTTCACCAATACCCATAACATAACTGCATCTCATCCAATTCTTATCATCATAAGCACCAGGAGCAAGTAAACCAATACAATTTACATAGTAATTTTATATTCAATATGATCTTAGGTCATCAATGTGAAAAACTAAGTACACTACCCAGGAAATACTAGGAGAGAAGGAAGATGAGGTTATCAGGCAACAAAACATGTGATCAGTGTCAAGCAGCCGAAGCTCTTGGATTGGAGTAAACTCGACAAATCCAACGCTAAGGAGTAAGGTTTTCAATTTCAAAATTAAGGTACATACGTGTCTAAAAGAGCCTCCATGTCCTCTTCTTCAGCCTGAGACACAAGCTCTCTTTCTACCGTCACTTGCATGTCACTTTCTGTAAAGACATTTGTATCATATGCATCTTGAAGCTCTCCCTGCTGCTTAGTGATTGCTTGTGTATTTTCCTGTAAGAATTAAAACAGTCCCCAATTTTAAGCTATTGGTGGAGAAAATAGACAGAAATTAGAAAATTAAACAATTATGATTAGATAAACTAGTCAAATTATCCAGATGATGTTCACTAGCAGAGAATTTGTACAAAATGATGCAAATAACAGGAAACCAATGACTATATAAATATGAAACAGAGAAATCACAAATGGTCCAAGTTAAAAACATAAGAAATTGCTAGTCCGAAATCCTTATGTGATTACTCCAATTAAGCAGATGCAGAGAATTTGCACCAACTGATGCAAACAATCTGGAAACAGATTTCAGAATTCTTCTATTTGAACAGAAGTATCTAGAAAGGAACTTTAAAAGAAAATATCCTAGCAGGAATACTCCAAATATATACATATATATATATTATATTAATATAGACACACACACCCTCATGTTAACATTCACTATACATATGGATTCTGCATAACAAAAATATCTCTATAATGCCGAATTGATGCCCCAAAGTAGTCAATGACAGAAATCACCAAAAGTTTCCTTGTTCCAAAATTAGGTTCTAGCAAACTGTATTAAAAGAAGAAAAAGTGCGGTGAAAAGTGTAAAACAAAAGAGAACATATAACTATGCACCTTAGCCCAAAGAGCCAACTCCACAATATCAATGCCAACAACTTTAGGAAGATGACCCAAAACATCCCTGCAAATATTTAAAATGCAAAGCAGAATACGATTCCTACAACAACAAAATAACCATCTTAAAATTATAAAGGACCCCCAGAAAAAGTTGCCAAATAGAGGAGGGGTTGCCATAATCATGATATGTAGCATACCTGTCATCAACATTGCGCATCATCCATTGAGGCGGGGCAACTCTCTGATTTCTTAGGTTATCAAAACCCTTAATGAATCACAGCAGCAACGAATCATATTGGAAACATGCATCAAACTTAGGAAATGATTACAATGTATTAAGCTAATTTTAGTGAGAATTTATTAGGATAGTAACGAGTACCAGCATGAAAGTACATCCAGTGGGGTCATTTGAGACAACTTCAACTTTAGAAAGATGCTTCAACTTGTATAGTTTTGCAGGCTGTATGGTGGAAAAAACACATTTAGATAAGCCACTAATATGAACTAAAAGAAAGTTTTCAAAAGGGACACTTCAGCAAAAAACATCAAAAGGTACAAAAAGTTGCATAACTTTCCGGATACTTTACTATTATTATTTCCATGGGACTTAATCTATTGTTATTGTTCATATTACCTCAAGAACACCACCATTGGAGTATTTTAAGACACGAAGAAAAGCTTTAGTCCGCTTAGCTTTTGCCTTTGCTGCAGGCAGTCATGTCAGGTATCAGTCAATATATTCAACAGCTTGCTAATACTACTTCATTATGGATAAAGATTCTCAAACTCAGTTAAACTAACTGCCACAATTTGCAATAATCTGTTACTATGTTACAGATTTCCAGCAATAATCCTTGCAACCAAGTTATATTACTGCTAAGAATAGTTGAAAAGATTTGTGCAGAGCCAGGAACAACAAAACTAAGATTGTATAACAACCCCTATAAAGCTATTTCCAATTATGATCACTTATACAATTCTTCCTCAGGCATTCCAATAATTTAGGTACAACCAAAGAAAGCAAACCCAGTTAATCATCTCATGAAATTAGCCAATTAAGACACCAAAACATCAATCTTTAGGCTATTCTTGGAAATTCAAAATCATGAAATTGCGAAATAGATGCTGCTAATTATCATTTCAGTCTCCAGATCACCACTAAACACACACCACAAACAGTTTCACAGTATAATAATTGCTGCACCGGTGAATCCATCTGATGCAGTATTTATCGAGCATTTGCACGTTTTCGTGTGTGATATTTGCACACACTGCATTATGCAGACAATCCTCAACATCTAGCATCAAGACACGTGCTTCACACTAAAATAGAGCGATTTGATAACATCATTGGATTTGTATACTTGAAATGGCGAGGACACGAGGCTTTGCCATGCTCCCTTTGCCCAATTTGCCCGATTTTGCCCACATATTATGGCACTTTGCCACCCTCATACTCATTACGATCTTCTGTTTTGTACCCTCGATCGCCGCCTCACAAGCACGGCGGAGCTCCTCATCATCGGCGCTGGATTTCGCCATTCTTCGTCGGAGAAAATGATTCGCTTGGGTTTTCCGGTTTCAAGTCTAAAGTTAAGGTGAAATAATGCTCTCCATCACACTTCTCCTACACTTGCGTGCTCTTTGACACTTGATCATCTTCGTTACCAAATTACTCAAATAAAAAATATATATATATATATATATTTACCTTGCTTACTATTTTTTATTATATTCATATATTATCTTTATATTATATTAGTATCACTTTTATGTATAAATTCATATTATTATCTTTTATGTAATTCCAAAACTTTAAAAAAAAAAAAAAACTTTCAATGCATTTTCAGATCATATACATCTATGTGATGTTACGCGTATTCTTATATGTGTTTGTTGCATCTTTATATATTACGTAAAGGTATGACTATGTACAAATTATACAGAAATTCTTATTTGTTTGAAATAAAAGTATTACATAAAGATCAATAACTTGTACATAATAGATTATACTAAATATAAATGTCACATGAATACAACATAAAGATCAACATTTCAAGCTGAAATAAAAGAAAAACTAAAAATCTACTCGACTCAAACTGTATTGCACAATGCACCAAGTACATAAGATAGTGGCTCAAGAAAACATATCTACTTGCTTAAAAAAAATGTTTCTATTCAAATTAAAGGTAAAAAATTGTATATGTCATTAAACTGATCAATTAGTTAGATCTTGTTTATATGGAGTCTCGATCTTCTATTACATTTGGTGTAACATCTCGTGTTACATAACATTTAATACACGCCACATATTAATTAATGATGTAATTGAATACACGTGGCGTGTGGTGATTAATTTAGAATAGAAGATGTAACATCAAGTGTAATAGAAGATTTCAATCCGTTTATATGGAGTTTTGAGATCCAAACTCGACGCATTGACAACAAAAAATAGGAGCAACCACAACAATTAATCTCACTGTTTTAATGTAGAATCTCCACTCAATAATGCAAAAATAATATTTTATCTCCATTTATACTAAACTAATTAATTTATACTAAAAATGAATATTTAAAACAATCACCACACGTTAAATGTAATTAAATATGATACTTATATAGGATATGAATTGAAAATAATGAAATATAAGATAAAATATCATTTAAAATAGAGGATCGAATTCAATAAAATGGGATTGGGCAAAGGTTTTACCCTGATAAAATATTGATGTCAATTGGATTTAAAAGCATTGAGTTTTGAATCGAGTTTATTTCGAAATATGGAAAAATATCGATTTAAACTTTGGAATCTAAAATAATTATTTGTCATGCGGGTTTTTTAATTTTAAATTTTCATAATGAACGATCACCAATTAAATAAATTGAATATTGTACTTTATCATCTCCATTATTGTGTCAAGATTTGTCCCATGCATCTAATATGATACTTTAGATCAGTGTATTTGTGCTTAATTATGTATCAAACTAATTAAGATTTAGTTCTAATGGTCGATAAAATAATAATAAATAAAGGTCAGAACTTTCTTTTTCCTTTCTGAAGATTAAACAATAATCTTTATGACCAAATTAAATTAAAGAGAGAAAAATGGGCAGTCAAATGAATTTGTTTTACTACCTCCGTCCCATGATTTTTAGCCTACTTTGACCGGCACAGATATTAAGAAAAAACTGTTGACTTTGATTGGATGTATTATTTTAATATTTTTGAGTGGCAATTTTGTAATTTAAACCAACTTTTTGAGTGCAAAAGTTGTAAAATGAAAGAAATGAAGGGGTAAGAGAGTAAAATTTTCTTTGCCATTTTGGAGCTGGCAGATTTAATTGGGACAAACGAAAATAGCAAGTAGGCTGAAAATAGTGGGACGGAGGGAGTATACGTTAAACGGCGAGAATTGTGTCATATGATCCAAATGAAATGATTACTAAAATCCAAATTTTCTTTCGCAGTGTCTCGAATAAAGTGGTCGAAATAGAAATAAGACTTCATTTATTTAAAAGAATTAATTCATATATTTCAAGCATCTAATTCCATGAGATGTTATATCAATTAACAATTCAAAAATTGATTTATATAATATTTTGGAATCCAGTGTTTTTCTTTTTTTGATCAATGTCATAATTAGGTGGCAATGTAAGAAAACACAAAGTAGAAACAAATTAAAGGAAATTCTTATGAAATCATAGTCATACAAATATATATAGGGCCCAAAAATTGCCCACAACAACACACTTAACCAACATTAATGGACTTATCACCAAATGGAAATCTTTTATTTTACTCAATTCCACAAAACTAGGCAGAAATTAAATACTTGTTCAATATTCTTCCCCTTACATACTGCTTCTACATTCTTGATTTTGCTATTACGACACTGCCATCAGTCGACGCATGGTTTGTGGCCCCCGGCCTAGTCCACGTCTCCTGGAACTGCTCCTCGGTCACCCCTACACAAAACAATTAATTGTCAAAACACAAGTACATAACAAAACATTTGATTTTGATCATTGATCACAACAAAATTAATAAGAGCTAGCATAGTATAGTGTTTTTGCCTTTTCCCATGGCAGCAGTAGAAGTAATCCCTCCTTGCACAGTCCTAAGAACCCTATCATAGTAATTAGCACCAGACCACTTCTGATGAGCCAATGTATCCACTCCATGTTTCCTCTCCTCCCTCTGGATCTTCTCAACATATGCCAGCATTCCACGACGGGCAAAATCCTTTGCAAACGTGTCGATTATCAGGGCGTTTGCGTGGAAACCGGCTAGGGTTATGAACTGCCAGCAGTAGCCTAGCTTGGCAATGTTGGGGATGAAGTCCACCATCTGCTGATCACTCATTCCTGATGCATCCCAATTGAATGATGGAGACAAATTGTATGCCAGCATTGTTTCAGGCCTCATCGACTTAACCCCACGTGAAAACTCCGTGCACTCTACCATGTCCGGGCTACCCGTCTCCATCCAGATCACGTCCGCGTGTGTCGCAAACGCCCATCCCCGGACTATTGCTGCTTTCACCGAACCCTCAAACCTGTCGATTACAAGCAATAAGATAGTGATTAATTAAATGACCCGGATCCCCTTATATTGGAACACTGGATGAAACATGCAGGTCACGTGCCTGTAAAAACCTTCTCGGGTTCTGGGGAGGTCCCAATCCCAGAAAAGATTGGATAATCCAAGTTTTTCAGCAATCTCACGGCCTTGTTCATGGGAAAGGCACTTATCATAGCTGGAATGGTTCATCCACTCATTCAATTTCCTCTGTTTCTCAGACTCTCCGATGTTGATAGCATTGATAGCATCAACCACGCATTGGGAAAAGGTCTTCAACCTGGCCATGGCCAGCCAGCTGTCCTCAATGGCCTGGAGCTCGGGGCCGGGTTTTCCTGCGGCCATGGCCTCGGCCAAGAGGGTGGCCAAGGGCTTACCCCTCAGGCTGGGGTTGGTCACACCAAGGATAAACTGGTGATCCCTTGTGTCCACATTGCTCTGGATCAGAGTTGCGGCGACAGCATCGGTTCGGGCCACGAGGACCGTCTCGACTCCCATTACGTCGAACTGCAACCGGGCCGCGACGAGGCGGTTGATGTGCTCGCTGACGGCGACGAGAACCTTGCCGGCCATGTGGCCACATTTCTTGGTGACGGAGGATTGGTCCTCAATGTGGACTCCGGCGGCGCCGCGCTCGACGAACAGCTTGCAGAGCTTGACGGTGGCGGTGGTGGCGCCGAAGCCGGTGTCGCCGTCGGCGATGATGGGCTTGAGGTAATCCACGTAGGGGGTCCGGGCCCTCTCGTCGCGGCTCATGCTCATCCTCGCCTCCCTTTGCTTTCTGTCGTGGTACTGCTGCGCGAAGAAGAGATGCTCCACCTTGTTGGGAACGGTGTCGTATGGGTAGTCGGCGAGGTCCGGGCCGGGCTCGTTGGTGGAGGTGTGGGTGGAGGAGCACTGCCAGCCCGAGACGTAGATGGTGTCCAAGTGCTTCGCCATCATGGTCACCTGCACCGGGTCCAGTGAACCGAAAGTCCTCGAAGCAGTCCCATTGGCTTGGTGGCTCTTCAGAGTTCTCCACAGCTTCTTCGCCATCTCGTTCGAGGCGTAGCTCTGCCCGATGTTCCCCCGCAGCGCCACCACGTCCCGGGCCGAGTAGGGGCGGCGCGTCAGCCTGAATCTCTCCGAGTTCCACCATGCTTGCACCTCACCTACTTCTGCTTCAAATCTCCCTTCTTCCTCCATTATCTGCATGTGTACGTTCAACAAAATTAGCTCATTGTCATGTGAGAAGAAACAAAACAGGCAGAAAAGGAGATGACCATGGAAGGCACCGATGGGAATGATGCAGCCATGGATAGAACTCGAAATAAAAATATTGTATGTATTGTTTTGTTTTTCTTTTTCTCTATATATACAATTAATTGTCCCAAAACCAATTAATGATGCAAAAAGGAGAGGCCAAGTGCCTCCATTTATAAGAGCTGGAAGGATAAGAAAAGATTTCAAAACCCAAGAAATTTTATCAATTGTTTAGTCTTATCTAGTTGTGCAATTAGGCAGGCATGCACGTAGGCAGAATGGCGGTCCGAATATGGATTTCCTCAACGGTTTTGTCCTCCTTTTCTTCTCAGTGACGTCACTTCATTTCTTTATTGCAACAGCTAGCTCTTATAATTTGCTATGCATGATTTTTCACAAGGGGAATTAACTTTAATTTTTGATATAGCATTCATGGTTAATTAATTAATATCAATAATGCGACAAAAGATGTGAGAAAAGCAAAAAAGGAATATTAATGAAATTAAGCATGTATGTGATCGATGGCCTCACTTGTTCATCATCACCTTACTCTTTCTCTATTCTTGTGAAAAATTTCTTGCAATAAACTTTGCTAAAACAAATATCTGACTAAATTTATTATTAAATTAACGATTCATCAATTAAAATGTGGTCATGTGAATGCTCTTAAGAGAGTTGTTCTGGTTCTTGATTAAAAGTATAATATGAACTTAATAAGTTTGAATAATGAATATATGGTTTTTTATTAATTCAAAGAGCTCTGACCCGGAAAATAAATATAAATTGATCGCCAATAGAATTTGAATAATTACAAATTAGAAAATTAATATGGATGGTTAGATGGCCTTCTCAAGAAAAGAAAGTGATCATCTGTATTGTTGGCTTGTAGCTTTACTTGAGAACTAATTAGATGAGTGTTTATAGCAACAAAATGTAATAAAACTACAATTTACTGTTAAAAGCAATACAATTATGTTCGCATTTAATTGAGAAAATTACAATTTTGGTCCATAACTTGGGACTTAATCTATTTCTGTAATTACCATCAATTACGTATCTAACAATTTTTGTTTTTTAAATTTTAGTCCAATTTTGTTAGAAATTTCAATTTTAATTTTAATTCTCTACATGAACGTTGTCCACACCAGTAATTTCAATGTCCAGTAAACAAAAATAAAAATTGGACAACAATTGAAAAATAAAATGTTATTTAGAAGATCAAATTTAAAATACGTAAAATTTACGGTGAAAAAATGAATTGACATATTTTAGGATGATATTGTAATTTGAGATAAACTCATTTTTCATCCTTCCCCAAAGCCACGGTCCATTATTAGTTCTGTAAAAATGCATTTTTCAGTTTTGATATTGTAATTGACATTTTATCCAATTTTGATCATATTTTCACCGAATTTTCGATTTTCCAACCATGTTCCGGCGAGTACAATACACTTGCCCCTTATCTTAGTCGAAAAATAAAGAATCCAACGAGAAAAAGGACTAAAATTGGATGAATATTTCAATTATAGAACCAAAATTGAAAATGTATAACCAAAGTAGACAAAAATTTCAATTATAGGACCAAATCAAAAAAATATACATTTTACAAAACTAACAACGAACAGTTGCTCTTGAGGAGGACGAAAAATGAATTTTTCCTATTGTAATTTTCCCTAAAGCCACTGTCCATTATTAGTTCTGTAAAAATGCATTTTTCAGTTTTGATATTGTAATTGACATTTTATCCAATTTTGATCCTTTTTTCACCGGATTTTCAATTTTCCAGCCATGTTCCGGCGAGTACACTACACTTGCCCCTTATCTGTAGTCGAAAAATAAAGAATCCAACGAGAAAAAGGACTAAAATTGGACGAGTTTTTCAATTATAGAACCAAAATTGAAAATATATAACCAAAGTAGACAAAATTTTCAATCATAGGACCAATCAAAAAAAAAATACATTTTACAAAACTAACAACGAACAGTTGCCCTTGAGGAGGACGAAAAATGAATTTTTCCTATTGTAATTTTCCCTAAATAACTATTTGCCAGTCCCCTTTTTCTACACTGGAAAATAGGCTCTAAATATTATCACAGTATTTTCAATTTATTCATAAAAACCATATTGCAGGGTTCAGATCGGAAGTGAAGTCACTATGTAGGGGCAAGAAATGAATGTCTGCATTACCCAAGTTTTAAGAGATAAATATATTTTTTAGTAATGAGAATTCTTAGAACTCTAATCTCGTTTACAATTACTCGTGGTCATATTTTATTTTGAGAAAATCAACCCTTTTCCATTTTTATGTAGGTGATTTTTTAATTTTGGGGTGAATTGGAAAACCCATCCAATTAAATTTTATTAGGGTAAGATGAAGAACTACCCTATCCGATCGATTTGAGGTCCCTAGCTCAATCAGGTGGGTTGTAAATCGATGAATATGTTTAAGTGATAAAACTATACATAATCTTTTAAGGAGAGATAATAAGATCATACAAATTAATTCTAAGACAAACTTTCCCAATTTTTTGAACGGAAATCTAAGATCCAGACTCCTCTAATATAATCAACTCTCGATACACATATATATATATATAAAAGTTGTGTATGAAAACTTACACCTATACATACATTCAAATGTAATAGGCTATGAAACTCCACAAATTAAAGAATAATGCAATCAAAACTATAAAATTGTGATCAAATGATTGGAAGATCCAATTGAAAGGTATTAACCAACAAACATCAAACTTTTAAAATCCAAACATTAGTTAACTCCTTTAATATCTATTAGCAAAGAAGCTATGTTTCAAGAAAAAATAAAAGAAGAAAAGGTTGAAAGAGGTAGACAAAAATGGAGTCAAAATTTGCAGCTCAATCTAATCCCAGCGGAATTCATGAAGAGATCACTACTGCAAAAGATCAGTTTGGATACAGAATTGAAGCCATTAATATTAATTATATATTTCTATATATAGAAATAAACTCATATATATAACAGCAAACTGTTGTTTCACGACACAATCACTTCTTACCAAGTGGCTATGCTCTTGTTTTAACACCTCAATCCAACACAGGATTAGGTGTCAACTATATATTTAGCCAAATGTTCACTTTTCTCCATATATATATGAGTTTTGATTTAACATTTCAATGCAAATTAATTAATACATGATCCTATTTATAATAAAAACCCTTGGAATTGCTAAACCATTAATTTAACTTAGGAAATGTATCTTAGCTAACTTCACTTATATTATTAATAAGGTCCTAATCCAGAAAAGAGCAATTTATATACATAAATTAAATGTCTCTCAATATCCTGGCCCATTTCATTGGCTTACTTATAATAAGGGTTAGTTACATGAAAAACCCAACTTAGAGTTTAGTTTCATGGAACATGAACTTTTGATGTAATATAAGATGCACTTGATTTAACGCTTGTTTGAATTTGGGATATGTTTGGGTTTTTCGAGCACTAAATGTTGATGTGGTGTCCAAATTGTTTAAATTAATTGTCGATGTGTAATTCTAAATACAGTCATCATCTACACGTGAATTTATACGTCAATAATTAACTTATACAATTCGGGCTCTGCGTCAGCAATTGAAGTCCGAAAAAACCAAATATGTCCTGAATTGAAACAAGTGTTAAATTGAGTATTTTCAGTGTTACAGTCAATTAAAACTAAACCTTAAATTTGTTTATTTTTCCGTAATGAACCCTTAAAATTATAAATAACTATTTTTTTATATATCCAATTTTAATGTCAAATGGCTAAATTGCCCTTCTACACAAAGAAAGTCAAGTTAAGTTTAATAACAAAGTCAAATACATAGCAGGAACGTATTCATGATATGATCATTTTGTGTATATATACACGATAGAATCATACAATATATATGATTTGTAAATGTATATTTGCGACGATTATTGAGGTTTTTGCGACAACATTTTGTTATCGAAAATACTCATTTTTCTTGTGGTAATTATTCAGTGTTCAAAATATTTACAACTGAAATTTGTATATTGGTAAAAATTGCAAATTGAGTAAAGTTTGTGAAATATTTACAACTGAAATTTGTATATACATCACTATATCGGAAACAAATTGAGTAAAGTTTGTGAGTAAAGTTTGGATGTGTAACTTGCAAATCATATATGTGATTCAATGTCCCTTCTCGTGTTTTATTTATCTTTTTAATTTTCCTTATTTTTTTAACGATGCATCATTAATTGATACTACCTCCGTCCCAAAATAAATGTAATTTTAGCAACTAAAATTTGTCCCAAAATAATTGTCGTTTTCGTATTCCAAAGCATATTTACATAGAATATATCATATATGCCCCTATTTAATCATCTCAAATTAAATGTGTTTAAGAGATAAAAACTCCTCATTAATTAAACTTAAATAAGGGTAGATTTGACTTTTTATCACATTCCTTAATTTATGTGCAAAAAGCTAAAACGTCATTTATTTTGGGACGGAGGTAGTATAAATTAGGATTCTAAATAATTAGAAGTAATGTGAATTGAAATAACGTTTTTTAACGAACAAAAGCAAATTAAAGCCGAAAATATTTTTGATTAAATAAATTAAAGTATCTTCAATTAGATAAATAAATTATTAAATATGTATTGAATTATCTTATATGAATTTCTTTCACATGCAAATTGATTAATAAATTTTTTTTAATTTAAGAATAATGGGGGATTTGAGCCAATTTGACCTATATTGGCCTAATGGCCAGATGAGATTGGACTAGGCTCCAATTATATAGACTTGATTGGAAGATGTGCGACCCGGCCTAACTCGACTTTATCGTCTAGCCCGTGAGTTTGGGTTAGATCGGATCAGGCATCGCGAATTGCCAATTCTAATTAATTGTGTCGGGGTTGGGTTGCATACATTCTAGCATAGGGCATAGAAATATCATAAAAAAACTTAGGTGAGACAGTTTCATAGAAAATTTTCTTGAAACGAATTTTTTACCCACAAATCAAATTCATTTTCACAAGTTTATATGTGAATTGTGAAGTGTGAATTGTGGGTTGACCCGTCTCACGTAAGACGATATGTGTGACGGTCTCACATAATACTCAGTAGTCGATATGTGACACAGTCTCATGAATTATTTTATATGAGAGAGGTCAACTCATAACTAACAACCTATACTCCACAATTTATATATAAATTTGTGAAAATGAGTTTGATTAATAGATACAAAAATTTGTCTCACAGAAACTATACTTGAAACCGTCCCACACAAGTTTTTGTTATATTATGCTTGCATTTGAATTCAGAAAATTTGATTTCATAAACAATATTATAGGTGAAGGATTTTTTGTAATAATTCTATATAAAATATATTCCAAAATCATTTATAAAAATATTTAAGACATTAATTCAGAACGAGAGATGGATCGATTTCAAATATATATGTAATAAGATAAAATATTATTCACTCAACATCAATATAATTAAGGATTATATATGATTTAGTTTTACAGTTCAAATTATTTTATTCAATTGCAACTTGATAATAGAATCTGCAAAAAGACACATGTGCCCTTAACCTATTATAATATCGATCGAGTACTATTTTATGTAACTTGATTTCAACATAAAGTACCAAAAGCCAGTTGTTAATTTGCAACTTGTAATTTTATTAAATACCATGTAAAGTATACTAGTATTATTTTATATTGAGATTAACTCTATATAAGTAACTCAACATTTTGTTTTATGTAAATTCCCTAGTTAAAATAATACAAAAATACTTTCACACACGTATATTATAATTCAAACGTTGATCGTTATTATTGTAGTAGTTTGATAGTACTTGAACTATATTATGATTATTGATCCATTAATTGCATCCAATCTATCACATATTCACTAGTCCATAGTAGTATCGTTTTACCTGTGGTTGCATATGAATATATATGTGGTGAACATTATATATATTGGTGCAACAAAGATCTCATTCATTTCCTATGTAATGCATGTAGGGAAAAAATGTGCGAGAAATGGGTAGAAAACGTTTGAGAATCGAGGCCTGTGCGAGCACAGTTCCCTTAAAACAGATTCGTCGTCTCACTGAGGTGCACGAGACCACAATGACGTCTGTTTCCCAGGGTACAACGATTACGAGCACGCAGACTTGCACAAGAATGCTGCTCACGGCGAACTGAAAACAGTGCCCGACTTGTACCGGAAGAACGAAGGAAAAACGAACGGAACGGAAAGGGAAGGAGGATCGAATGGTGTGTTTCGAACTATGGGAGGACCTCAATTTATAGGCTCCAAAACGGAGCTGAAGAGACGAGCCATTAAGGCCAAAAAGATAACCGCCGGCAGTTTCGAAACTGCCGGAATCTGGAAGGCCAACAGTCGCCGGAAGTTGAAGAGGCATGGATCGGGTCGGTGGCAAAAGGAACCAGGCTAGGCCCGCTCTTTTCCGGACCGACATTCGTGTACGCAGGTCGCGCATGCACACGAGTCCATTGGTTCGAGCTTGCTTGGAAATGATTTGCACCCCCCGCGCGCGCGAGAGAGAGCCTCTTGGTTTACATCTTACTCACCTCATAAGGTGGAAAGCATTATATACAAGTACAAAACTTGCTAAAGTTCCTATGTGGGACAAAAAGGTTTTTCCCACATTTTCCAAGCTTTAACCATGATCCAAAACCACTACTTCGGCTCCCAATTTCTCATTCACCCTTAATCCATTTTGGGTGAGCTATATACCGAATCGAAGCTCTCACGGAGGAGAACACGTCTCTTCAAACGGATACCATTTTTACCAAATGGGACCCGCCATAAATCAGCCCCCACAATGGGCAAAATTTCAGAATTTTTCCAACAATGCATACACCAATTTTTTCTTATTTTTAAAAAATCTAATTTTTATCTAGTAATATAGAATTTGTCCATTTCTTTATCACTAATTCTGCTTATTTTAATTTTAGTCCTCTAACTGTCTAGTTTTTCCCCTTTATTATCGATTTGAAATTATTGGAAATGTCAACTTTTTGTCTACGTCGACACAGGAATTGAAAAATCCGCATCTGACATCCATGTCAACATGCATCAAAATTCTTAGCAAAACAGATGGTAATGAAAATTACATGATAATTAGTAGATCCAAATTGGAATATCTATATAAATTGCTCATAATAAAGTAGATATTGCCTAATTTACAAGATGAAAATTGCAAACCTTTTTGTACCCAAGTTCTTCAGAAATCTCAATATATAACCATTACTATTGATCAACTCATTACTCAAACAAATTTTCACAATAATAAAGTTTGCAATTTCACCAACATTTTTACTCTTTTATTTTAACTATAATCATATCCTACGAAATTTTATCTCGCAGAATCCAGATTCACACAACCTACAAAACACAAACTTGCAAAGTCCACCTGTATATTCTCCGAAATTAAACTTGTATTTTCGAGGGCAAATTTGTAATATTGGCACCCAAGCATGGCCTTTTGGATTTAATATACCAATGACTCTTACTCAAAAGAGGCATGGGAGTGATTTGGACGATGTGGGCAGAATATAATGCGACAACACTGTTATTATTGACATATACTACAAAAATGAAAAATGTAATGATCAGAAAATAATACTCGAAACAAAATAATGTTTTTGTACACAATAAAGGCAAAAACTCCTATGCACGAGTGACCTGATCAGGATTTGTATTTATATGGGTTTTTTTTCTTGCTTCAGGTTTAATGTTTATGTTGTATTATTGGTGTGACCTTTATGTTAATTAACTTGGAAAAAAATAAAATTTTTAAAAAAAATTTGTTTCAGTTTGAGATTTTTATGTTGTATTGTAGTGATTTTTATGTTGTATTGTTGTGACCTTTAAGTAAAAATATCATAACCTTTATGTTCCATAACTTGGAAAAAATGAAGATTTTCAAACAAGTTCAGCCCATTTTTTGAAACTCATATCACATAAAAGTATGTATGTATAAATTTTGCTAATTTTTTTTTTCTAAGTTAGAGTACATAAAAATTACCACATTTGTATATAAAGATTACATTTATATAACATAAAGTCCACGCAAATACATTATAAAAGTCTTTCTACCTGAGGCGGAAAAAATTTAGAAAAAAAAGAGCATGAATCCGGATCAATTCGAACCTGATTACATGTGAATCAAATACACATGAGACTAAAATAATGGTCACAAAAAAAAAAATTTGTTCAAAGAGAATAAAGAAAATAAAAGTTCATAAAATGCCCACATCAATAATAGTTAGTCATAACTAATACTACCTCCGTCCCACTTAAAATTACCTACTTTGACCGGCACAGAACTTAAGAAAAAATTGTTGACTTTGATTGGATATGTTATTTTAATATTTTTGAGTGACAATTTTGTAATTTAAAGGTATAATTTGAGTGCAAATTTTGTAAAATGAAAGAAATTGAGGGGTACAAGAATAAATTTTTCTTTGTCATTTTCAGGCTGGCAAATTAGATTGGGATAAACGAAAATGACAAGTATGCAGTTTTATACAGTTTTAAGTGGGACGGAGGGATATCATATAGTTATTTCCCTATATATAATAGAAAAAAAAAAATTGTATAGGAGATATGATTATGAAGTGGTGGAGTTAGTGGGTGGAGTCACAGATTTTATGTCGGGGGCCCAATTGAAGTGTTCTTTTAGTAAAAAACAGAAGCATATATATATATATATATATATAAAATTAAATAGTAATAATTTTCTAAAAGTTATTAATTTTAGTCCTTCAACCTTATAAAACATTAGTCAGTGACTTTAATTACTCTATTAGTAATTTAATGTTTATTTTGGTACCATCTTCAGGTTAATTTCAGTTGGAAATTCAATTTTTACATTAATGTGTTGCTCCGAAATGAGAATTTTGGTAAAAGTATATTTACGTGACATTAATTAATAAATAGGAAAATATTCCACCTCATGAAAGAACATTTAATTAAATTCATTTCCGTCAGTGTGACATATAAAAATTAACTTTAAAGTTTATGTATCTATATATATATAAAAGCAGGATATTCTGCCAAAAATAACTACAATAAATTATCTACCTATTAAATAATTACAATTTTAAGAAACCTATTAATTGCTTTCATATTGTATTTATTGTAAGAAACTCAATACAGATAAATAAAAATAAATAAACCTATTTATTGTATTTTAAGAAATTCAATACAAATAAATAAATATTTAATTTACGAAATCAGTTATGATACTCAATTTAATATTTATTGTACATAAATTTCAAATAAAAAAATAAATAGATAAATAAGATGAAATAAGGGATTATATATTTATTATCTCTCTAAAATAAGTACTTATTTTAAAGGGTAAATTACAAAAAACAACTCCACCTATCGACTTTTTTCAAATTGCAACCTAATCTTTTTTTTTTTTTTTCAGATTGTCACCCAGTCTTTTTGTGGTTTTGTAGATTGCAAATTTTCCGGCGAAAGGGAGATTAATTTGTTCACTTTGCAACCTAATTTCGTTTTTTTTATCTAATTGCAACATGAACTTTGTGTTTTTATCATATTGCAACCAATAATGAAAATTTCAATTCCGGTGGAAATATAGGTAACTTAAATTCAAGGAAATATCGTGAAAATATCGATATCGATGGAAATATGGGTACATATATTTATTGTTATTTTTCCTATATTTACCAATATATTTCGATATTTTCTCGATATTTATTGATATTCCATCGATTTTTTACCGATATTACATATATTTCACCAATTTTGACCAATATTTCCTTGATATTTATTTTATGAATATATATTTCATAAAATGTCACACTCATATATATAACATAAAAGTATCAGTGTGAAGCGAAAAAAAAATCATGATTTGCAATTAGACAAAAAAATTAAAGTTTGGGTTGCAAAGTAAAAAAAAATTAATTCATTTGCTGGAAAAATGATTGGAAATTTTGCAATTGGCAAAACCACAGAAAGACTAGGTGGCAATCTTAAAAAAAAACAGAAAAAGATTAGGTTGCAATTTTAAAAAAGTCGATAGCTGGGATTGTTTTTTGTAATTTACCTTATTTTAAATCAATTTTAAATATATAATATATAAAATCAATCATTATTTAATGATCTTAAATTTAATATTCATATAAAATTTATCAAACTGAAATATGGAAATGTATGTGTGTGGGCTTCAATGAATTTTCATTTTTAAACGTTTTTATGATATATAATATTAATTTATTGTAAATTGATATTAAAATGTAGAAATAAAAAAATATTATAGGTGTGCCTAATAGATTACACATATAAAACATATCAAACAGAAAAAATTAGATTAAAATTATTATTGCAAGTTAACCAACTTATTCATTTGAAATATACAAATATTTTATTTTATCTTTCTTATTTTATATTTATTTGTTATCAAATTTTATTTATATTATATTCTGATCAATTGAGGTGGCATAAGGGATTGGACAGATGTAATTTTTCTGATTTTTCACAAATTAAAATTTCATCATTCTTAGTCCCTGATACATTAGCTTATCAATCTTATAATTATTATTCATAAATTTTTTATTCAAAATGTGTAGATTAAGTCCAATTTTGAATTGTTTCATTTAAATAGATAGCAAGAGAGATTTTCATGTATTTGATAAACTGATATAATTTTTTATTTGATTTAAAATAAATGAGTTATATGTGGCGTTGAACCAAAAAAAATTATTAAAATACATGTGTATTTATAGTTATAAATGCCAATAAAATATAAATTTATTTATCTCAATACTTAAATCATAACGTTTCTAATACATATAACTTATTTTTAGATATTAAATTTATTTTTTAAAATTTCACTACCCATATAATGTTCTGACACAAATTTGTTTTATTTATTTATTTAATCCATAGATTAATATATTGTTTTATATATTTCAAATTTCTAATATTTTCGAATATAATTATTTATAATGACATAAATTTAAAGTTAAAATACCTAAATTTATACTAATGCAAATTAAAAAAATATCAATACATTTTTGTTAAAATAATAATCATTACATTTTATATGTTATTATATTTTTTAATAATTATATATATAACACACTGTGCAACGCACGGGTACACTACTAGTATAACTAACTCAAGAATAAAAACTAAAATTAAAGGCCTACTATAAAATATGTAATTAGTAACTATAAAAATTAGTTTCCCATTCAATTTCTAAAAGAGAACACACACACATATATATACACCACCTTCGTCCTAAAATAAATGTCGTTCTAGTAAGTAAAAATTGTATCAAAATAAGTGGCATGTTTGTATTCCAAACCATATTTACATAAAATATATACCAAAGATGTTTATATTTACTCATCTCAAATTAAATGTGTTAAAGAGATAAAACCCCTTATTAACTAAACTTAAATAGGAATAAATTGTACTCCCTCCGTCCCGGCCGAAGTTGCCTACATTGATCGGGCACGGAGCTTAAGAAAATGCAACTGACTCTTACTTTTTGCTTTTTATACTTTATATTTTTTGTTTTTTGCTTACTTTTTTATTTAAGGAGGTAATTATTTTTTTAACCATTTATAGGCTGGTAAGTTGGATTGGGAGAAATAAAAATGATAAATAGTGAGATTGAGGGAGTATTTTTTATCACATTTCTTAATTTATTTATAAAAATCTAAAACGACATTTATTTTAGAACCCCTTGAAAAATTTAGGAAAAATTGATGGTGGCACCAACCAGTCGCCAAGTTCCACCAAGTCCAAGTAGGAAGTATTATTTTGAACACTAAAATAAAAGGATGCATTGGGATTGTCAATATTGGCTTGGCACAACCATCGAGGCCTCTGGATTATATTTCCATCATGTTTGGATACTCTTTTTTTATCACTTCTAAGAGTAAAATATGAGACCAAACATTTACTTTTATTTTGTCTAGTAAACACAATCACTTCCTTGTCCTTTTTTTATCACTTGCTATTTTCGTTTATCTCAATTTAATTTATCAGTCCATAAATGATAAAGAAATTATAAAGTAAAAAGTATAAAAAAAATATTTTTTTAATCAAAAAGTAAGTAAAAAGTAACCTAAAACAACAAATCAACTGCATTTTTTTAAGTTTCGTGCCCGGTCCAAGTAGACAAATTGGATCGGGACGGAGGTAGTATTCACAATTTTCAAATGTTAAAATGTTTATTATGGGTAACATTTAACGTAAGAAATGGCCACTTATACCATTAAACATATAATTATATTTAAATGAACCATCAAATATAAATCATGTATGTAAAATTCCATCAAATATAAGAACTGTATTTTTAATTTCTAACAATTTTTTCTTTGACTGGTCACAATGATATTACTTTTAATCATTTGTATAATTTTTCTCGTTCGAAATATTTTTTTGAAATGACAAAAGTAAACAAACATTTAAATTTATTTTTTAAATGACGGTGAACGAAAATTTGTAACAAATGTTTTCCAAAATATATATACCCCAAACTAACGTTTACATAATAAACTTTTTTTTTTTTTTATAAAAACATAGTTCAAACGAAAATAATTAAAACATTATGTTAAAAATAGATTAGAAATTAATTTTTCATGATATACGAAAAAATTTGCAGTAAACGAATATATATAAATTTTCGTGTACCATGAATTTAAGAAAATGTTCGAAATCATGAAATTATATTTTATTACATATGTTACGAATATTATAATGATATAGTATTAATATTTATAATAATATAATATCACAACATTATTATACGTACAAACATTAAATATTAACAAATTAATATTTCACGGAAGTACACAAAAATTTGTAGTAAATGAAAATTTATATTTAATGAAAATTTATACGAATGTTCGTGTACCGTGTTATTATATTATATTATAGTAGTACATAATAATATACTACATAATTATTATTACCCCTTATTATTACATACCAAATATGAATATTATTACATACCAAGTATATCAAAACAATTTCGTTTAACGTATTAAATTTTCAAAAATTAACATACGTACCTTAAAATTTTCGTTTGATTTTTTAACATTTTCTAAAATTTTCGTTTGGGGTTTTAATATTTTGTACAATTTTCGTTAGGGATTCTAACATTTTTGCATATTTTGTAAACTTTTCTTATACCTATATCTTTATATTTTCGTATAAGCCTATTTTTAGAAAAGGAAAACTGTATATTTCGTTTACACTTTTTAAGCCATTTTTCACATAATTTTTAAATTATTTTTGTTTAAGCTATGTTTTTATAAAAATGTTCGTATATATTTCACAATTTTCGTTGGGGTTTTAACAGGTTAGTGAAAAATTTCATTTCGTGTTTTAACATATCTTAAAATTGTCGTTTGGGTTCTTAACATTTTCTAAAAATTTTGTTTGCAGTTTAACATTTTGTACAATTTTCGTTTGAGGTATTAACATTTTTGCAAATATTGTATAATTTTCTAAACCCTATTTCTTTAAATTTTCGTTTAACCCTAAATGTTCATTTTTGTGGTCCAAATAATAATGTTCGGGTAAGTATTTAAATAAAATATTTCATTTAAGCTTTTCAAACAAAATTAGAGAAGATCTAACTTTGAATATTGCACTCGCGATTTTATTTTAATTGCAAAATTACAATATCATTTTTTAAATGCATACATTAAAATGTCGTGTATATATTCGTTAAATAATGAAAATATATATTTCATACATATCATAAATAAATTATGTATATAAATTGATAATACAAATACTCTTTAAGTGATCATGTGAATATGAAGATATTGTTTTAAGAAAAATTAACCTTATTAAATTCAAGAATATTTTTTTTTTGCTAATATTAATATATAATATCAAATACTAATATAAAATGCGATATTAATTAGTTTACGGATATACATATTTATAAAAGAAATAAATAAATTGTATTTTATGTCTTATTATATTTTAGTTTAACGGATAGTTTCCGTGAGACGAATCTTTATTACTCATGAATTAAACTTATAGCCACAAATTTTCATATGAATTACTAAACATGGGTTAATAGAATGGAAACATTCAAAGTCTATTTAATTCAGTACCATTATTTAGAACTCAAATGCCAAATATATAGGTTTTAGATTCTGCTATATACGGCTGCTAATTAAGTTACTTTCAACAAATTAATAATCTGCTCTTATATAGTTAAAAGATTCAAAGAATGGTCATGACATCTTACTATGTATCTTAATTCCACTCTTTAGAAATTGTCAATCAATTTAACCATAATTTAGCTATATATAAGCGATGCAATTTTGCAAATTTAATTATCATCATGTATAGTGAATATTAACTAAAGTGTGTATTGACATGAAAAAAGAAAGAGTTACTCTCCTATACACCAGTTGCACGGATCTGAGATCCGTGCAATCGGGGCCGCGCGGGGGTTGGGCCAGCCCGCACCTCTTTACTTCTTTTGCGTGTTTTGGTCGTTACTTTCATGTTATGTTAGTATTACCTTCATGTTATGTTAGCGTAACCTCATTTCCATATTCCATACCCTTAGTTTAAAACCATTGAACTAAAATAACACTAATATAACATAACCCTAACATAACATGAAGGTAAAAAACAATATTAATCATACCTTCATGTTATGTTAGACTGACCTTCATGTTATGTTGGTGTTAATTTCATGAAGGTAACACTAACATAATATGAAGGTATGACTGTCTGGAGCGAATCTTGGTGTGTTTGAGCACACCCACCAGGCACGTGAGAGCTCATTGGGGGGCATGAAAACGCACATGGGGCGGGTCGACCCGGGTACATGGATTCTAGATCCATGCATCAGTTGTACAAAATATTTTGCCAAAAAGAAAAATATAGACTGTATGTACATCAAATGCAATACCCACTAACCACAATCATCATTAAATTAGCACATTATATATATATATATATTTCAAGATCGGATCTAAATTGAGATGATCATTAGAAGATATATAGAGAAATTAACAATATATTTCCTACAAGAACAAGGAAAATTCAAAAAAATGCATGTCATTCTGGTTAAATATATATGGTTTAATAGTCATGATTAATTTGAGTGTCTGGAATTCCAATACTTCTCAATTTCTTCAGCACTTCTTCCAGGGATTCTTCCAGCAATCAGAGACCACCTAAATTATTCAATATATACTTTCAAACAATTTAATTTTATTCCCAAGAAAATTATACCAAAAATTTAAGGTGGATAAATAAATTTATAAAGTAAAAAAGGAAAGAAAATTGCCTTTCACCAAGCAAATTATACATCCTGATAATTAGGGTTTCTTCATCTTCTGAAAACTCAAGCAGCTGCTTCTCTGATTCTTGGTAGTTGGTGGGATCTTCAGCTGCTTCCACACCTAACAACTCTCAAAAAGATATGGTTTAATTAATCTGCATAATTCACCAACATATATGATTCAAAACAATTGACCTAATAATAACCAAATCATTCAAAAATTAAAGACTTGTCATAAAATCATGCACAACAAGAAATTATCCCACATGTAACTTAAGATACACAGTTTATATCACCTTTAGAGTCGTCGTCGACGACGACCATCATCACATCTTCAACACCGGTGGACCTGTGCAGCATCTGATCATCATCACCCATTAGCTAGGGTTTCCAAGAAAATGGTGAATATATATGCAATGAAAAGATATATGGCATATATATATAAGTGCTTCTCATGTGAGTGCAGAATTCTAGCAAAGGATTTGAGATGTACTTGAATATAAACAAAGAAGAGTGATAGATATGTGTTTGAATGAGAATTAAAGGGGTAGTTGACAAGAAGAAAAGAAAAGAAGGGTAGTTGATGATATGGGAATGAAATTCACGTTTGATAGGTAGTTGAACATATATAATATTAATCTACCTTTTTTCTGATCAAATAATGTTAATGTTAATGAAAAAAGGTCAATTAGTAATAAAATATTTATGATTTTCATAATGTGAAAATTATATGATATGATTTGATTAAATAGAGTTTCAGTATTCTATATAAATTTAAGCTCATCAGTGTTGATGAGGCAAATTTTATTATTTGAAAATGTGTCTCCTGAAATTAATGATAATTTCATGGTATGAGATATATATTCGTTTCATATGACATGAATAAATAATTAATAACACATATATTATAATATATACCCTATTTTATAAAAATGCTCAGTTATAAAAGAGTTTGCTTAAATAAAATTAATTGCTATGTGGACTTTTAAAATTTTATTTTAAGAACATACAGGATTTCTTTACAAATAATTTAATAATACTCTAATTAAGAGCTAATAAACTTTTTTAGCTTGAATTTGAATTGTATTTGCTGTTTGAGGGCAGGAGCAATTAGGGTACGAGTGTTTAAAGGAATGATGGAGTATTATTCTTAGATAAAATAATAATTGTAAAATTAAAGAAGGATATTATCTCCTCGAGTAGGTCTTATGTGAGACAGTCTCACGGATCTTCTTGTGTGAGACGGGTCAACCCATAACCCACCCTTAACAATTCATATTGAAATTTGTGAAAATGAATTCAACACATGGATAATAAGGATCCGTCTCACGGAAACTATCCGTAAGACCGTCTCACATGAGTTTTTGTGTATCTCCTCTCACCAGCTTTTTCCACATTGGTCGTTAAAAAAACAAAAAAAACATGTTCTAAGGTAAAAACATGTTCCTACTATTTTATTAAAAAAATAAAGGGAGGTGAGAGAAGAAAGAAGAGAGAGGAAATATCAAATTCTTTAATTTTTTATTCATTATTTTATTTAAGAATAATACATCAAAATTTTAATTGATGCTAAGAATGTTGAGGGTATCTAATGTGGATGCTCTTAGAATACTCCCCCTATTACTGCTACTGCTACTATTTTTTGGCTCTAGGTATATATGACATTTATATTATATTAGTGTAACATTTAATTATATAAGTGTGACATTTCACTTTTATGTGCTGTAACTTAGAAAAAGAAAATGAATGAATTTCAACAAAAGTTGTACATATATACCAATATGTCAAATTACTCATATATTTATGTGATATTAGTCACATTTTTATATTGATAGTAATGTCTTTAGGTAATATATAAAAGTGCAATTAACATCACATAAAATTATGAGTAATATTTTATCAAAGTATGTTCTAAAATGCATTGGATATTTTGTGAAAATCTTCATTTATAAAAGTCATGATATTTGTACATTAAAGGTCACACCAAAATAAAATAAAGGTGTCAAAACCTAAAGCCAAAAAACAAACAAAAAAACAAATGGGAGTGGATTCAGGACGGGTTGCCCCAATTGCATGAAACTAGATCAATGTAATTGGTGCACAAAATTATTTGTGTCCTCTCCGGCTACAATTAAATTATATTAAGTTTATTTTATATATTAAAGATAAATTAAGCAAATTACTAAATATATATACACAACATATATTCATGTAGGGTTAAATTCAATTTTAGTCTATTTAAAAAGTCACTGTCCAATTCTCGTCCACCATGGAAACCGTTTTCAATTTGAGTCCAATTAAACCAAAAATCGTCACTATTTGGTCCATTTTGTCACTATTTCGTCCACCATGGAAGCAGTTTTCAATTTTAGTCCAATTAAGCCAAAAATGGACCAAATAGTGATGATTTTTGGCTTAATTGGACTAAAATTGAAAACCGCTTTCATGGTGGACGAAAATTGAACAGTGACTTTTTAAATGAACTAAAATTGATTTTTTCCCGATTCATGTAGCATACACTTAAAAATATATTAACGAATTTAATTTAACAAACTATTATTTTTCATTGAAAATGTATCTACAAAATTGGTACGTCATATCATCTACTTAATTTATCATTTAATAGAGTATAATTTGATTAATATATTATTGAACTGTTGAAACGTATATTATGTTTGTAGCAGAACATAAGACTTAAGTTTCATATGTTACATCTTAATTAACAGATTGTTTTAATTTTCACTTCATTTATATGTTCCTGTTACCCTACCCTCATTGCCAAATTAATATGTGTCTATCACTAACATGTCAAATATCTAATATATTAATTAATTTCACTTTTTATAGGATCAGATTACAGTTATATTAAAAATTGGCCATCAAAACTTTATTATTTTCCTCATTTTTGTTAAAAAGAGCAAGTCAAAAGTTCCCAAATTTCTTTTAAGTGTAATAAAACGCAAAAACTCATATGAGACGGTCTCACGGATAGTTTCCGTGAGACGGATCATTATTACCCATGAATTGAATCCATATCCACAAACTTTCATATGAATGGCTAAGTATAAGTTATGGGTTGACCCGTCTCACGAAAAAAGATCCATGAGACGGTCTCACACAAGACTTACTAGTAATAAAAACACTTGTTTGCTAAAATAATTCTATTTTCATTAACTAAAGTATGTGTTGAGTATAGTGTTTTCTCTATGGATCCTTTGCGTGGCAAACATTTTTTAAACTAAATTATTTTCAAAATTCATAACTAATATTGATGATCATTGTATCATGATACTTGACCTAAGAGTCAAACTTGTAATTAATTATATGGAAGAGATAAAAGATTTTTGATCCACAAAATTTGGTCATCTTTTATATTTATATTTTTAGTTCTCTATTTTTAATAATTACTATTTTTTAGTAATCTTATTTGTTAGAGCAAGTAAGTTTTTAGTTTAAATTAAAATTTTATTTATAACATCATTTTTTAAATTGAAAACACTGAAAAAAATTAATTAAAATTTTATATTTTTCACCTAACATGCAATTTCGCTTAAAAACAATGTAGTGTGTTCTCAATTGAAAAAAAAAATCTTTTTTAGTTTTAAAATTGATTTTCAATAAAAAATTATATTTACTTAATATGCAGGCCAACGGATAAAAATGACAATTTTTAAATATAGAGAATCAAAAATAAAAGATCAAAAATTCTAAGGAGAAAAAAACCAATTTTTTTTTTCCCTAAGATGTTTAATGCCTCTAAAGAGAATATATTTGCTCTACGTTATCATGGGTTATCTCATCTCATAGCCCAAAAAGAAGGCCCAAAATCAAAGCCACATATCTTGTTATTTATCTTCACAAAGTCCAATACAACTTCAACAATGTATTAAGTGAACCCCTTTGTGTATTAATGGGCTTTCCCATCTCATAGCCCAAAAACAAGGCCCAGAATCAGGGCCATATATCTCGTAATTATTCGTTCACAACTTCCATTACAATCCAAACAATTATGGCCCAAAAAATTTATGGCCCATATGGCTAGCTAGCTATTCACTATTGTCCAGTACCCAACCCAGAAAAGAAAAAACAATTATAAAATAATATGAAATGTTAAAAAATTTTATATATGTGTACATCTTATTTAATATAATATTTTATCAAAAGACCGTGCGACAATTTTATTAAAAGATCAAATTGAGGTTTAAAAGTTAAAGCCCAAAATCGCAAAATGCATATAAAATCAATTGAGAGAAGATAATATTTTAATGATTAATTTAGATAATATTGTTGATTCCCAAAATTGTGACTTCTTCCGATTAGAGCAACAACAAAAGAAAGCACAAGAACAACCACAAAGTAATGGATCTTCTTTGTTTGGACAACTTTTTCCAAATGCTGGAGGTTTGGTGGTGGACAAAGTTTTCCGAATGCTGGAGGGTATAGTGGTGGACAAGTTTCGAATGCTAGAGAGTTTCGTGGTGTTGGAAAATCGGGTTATGGACAAGTTTGTTCATATGTTGGAGGATCTCACGGTAATCTTTCAGATTATTAGGAAAATATTGTATTTTTAATTTATTAATAACTTTTCGTTTCATTATTTTTATGTGATAATTATACCAGACATAATTTAATGTTTAGATATTGTATGTATTTTTATTAATATGTATGATTTGTGTTTTATTTTAAATTTTATGGTAAATCAAAATAATGTTAATAGCACTTAATATAAAAAAGAATAATAATGAAAAGGAAGAAAGAAAAGAAAATAGGGATGGCGCAAACGCCGACTTGAAAAGTGACAGTTGAGAAATCTTGACACAGTAATTTGCATCTTCGTTGGAGATAAAAATACACACTATCAAATTAAGTTGACTCGTAATGGAGATGCTCTAATTATATAGAAGCTCATCAGGCTATGACCCTCGTACGAGCCTCAATGGAGCTGGACATAGTGTCCTTATGCTTTAATCATGTAAATTACGAGATGCAACTAATTAATTGTGGCTGATGCACTAATATTACTAGCTATCTTGAAAGAGATTAAAAATATTTCAACACAAATAGTTCTGTGTGAATGATATGAATCTAAAATCCAAGCAACTGAATCAACTCAATTGGATATGCTCCCATTTGATTCTTCTGATCCGCTGCATAAATCTCTAAAAGTTCAACTCTGTCAAGTAACCTGTTTTGCTCATCCAAGCGCAGGTTACTGCAGGAAGCCTCGTACAGTAAACTCCCTAGCATACTGGTCAACACCTTGAACTTATATCTTGTTTGGAGAAAATGTTTATATTTTTGAAGAGGTTTATTCACCTCCTCTAAACCTTATCACTTGGGACCAACAACACTATACATAAACGTCACAATATTACAATATTCATATCACACACTTGAAACAAAAAAATAAAAACTCAAAAGCTCTCGAATCTGGATCAACCCAGATACAGTGCAGCCGATACACAGAAGTGTAACTCGTATTTTAATTTCTCAAACTCAAACCCACACTCCTTGTCTTCCTTTCTTGTATAATTGTCAAGTTATATGAAGAATATTTTATGATGAAGTATATGGATAAATCACATCGACTATGGCACGATAACGATTGAAATAAGTAATGTGAGTCAATTTTTGGCACCAACTTCATTTATACTCCATTTGATTACTTGCATTTTATTCCTTATCTTTGGGCTTGTCCTTTCATTATAGGCTATTCTATTATTTTTTAATGAGGCCCATTGATTATATTTTGTTATATTTTATTTAAGTGTGTAATATTTTTTAGTTTGTAAGGTCTTACAATATTTATTTTAGTATGAGTAGCTGTTTAATTTTATTATAAAGTGGACTAGTCCCGCAATGACACGTTTTTTTCTATTTGACCTAATTTTTCAATGAATAAAATGAATAATAATAGATATAAGTTGTTGTAGAAACGAAGTGAGCTCCTTAAATATTTAAACATATGTAATACAATTCCGATATTGTATTATCTATATACTTATCCACAATATACTGATTTTTTTGAAATAAATAATTTTATCGAATGAATATTATAAATAAACTAAAGGTGAGTTGATAACATATAATATTTACTCGAATTTAGTTAAATTACTAAATCGACGTTTCCTTAAATTTTTAAAATACGATAATCTAGTTTGATAAATGAGTAAATTCTTGTAAGAACTGATCGAAATATTGGCTACGGTTTTTAGTTTTTTTGCAGTGAAAGAATTCTGTTGTAATTTTCTAAAAGATATATACAATAAAGAAACTTTAAAGTCTCATTATCATTTTAACAATAAAAAATAACAAGTAAATTAAAATTAATAGAAATAGAGTACTTTGATTTTAAATAAAAATCTAATTTAGTGTAGATATGGATTTTTTGCAGCTAGTTATGTTAATTAATACTACCTCTATCCCAAAATAAATGTCGTTTTAGTTTTTTGCACATAAATTAAGGAATGTAAAAAAAAGTTCAATCTACCCCTATTTAAGTTTAATTAATGAGGGAGTTTTTACCTCTTTAACACATTTAATGTGCAATCAGGATCCTCTATTCCAAATCGTGTTTCATCTGGTGTTCCAATATAATCTCCACACGACACGTGTAAAAGATGACATCACCAATGTACACTTGTCATCTAATTAAAACAATGAAATATAAGATGGAACACGGTCTTGGAATAGAGGATGAGTAAATAGGGGTATATTTGATATATTGTATGTAAATATGCTTTGGAATACAAAAACGACAATTATTTTAGAATAAATTTTAGTTGCTAAAACGACATTTATTTTGGGACGGATGTAGTAGTATAACTTAAAGTTATAAATTACACAATACATATATTAGAAGCCCAATAGACGTGGTCACGATATGATTACAGACTATTAATTAATAAGTAATTAATCCAAAGCATCGTAGTTGACTTTCAAATTAATAACTAATCAGACAACTAAGCATTGATTCTGATCGATCAAATTATGCTGTTAAGCCTTCTCTTTTAGAAAAATAAAAAATGAAAAAATCTAGGAATGTTAGGCTTTTATTATCACCTAAAGAAAGAAAAATTAAACAATACAGTAGAAAATATTAGTTGTTCCATCAAATATTTGTCACGTTAGCTAGAGATTGGTTTTAATTCAATTCAATTAGCAGTTTGATCAAATTAATTAGTAACTCCAAACCCGATTAAATGGAAGGCACGAACTTGTATATGTTGGGATATGGATCTTATATCTGCCCCGGCCCGGATCCGACCAGATGAATGGATCGTCTCCATGCACCCCGGCCACGAATTAACCATGTTCCTATGCTCGTATCCACACGAACGGCCAAACTCACTTGCACCCATCATCGAAAATATATTATTTATTTACTTAAATAATACTCCCTCCGTCCCACTATTTTCAGCCTACTTGCCATTTTTGTTTGTCCCAATTAAATCTGCCAGTCCCAAAATGGCAAAAAATATATTTTACTCTCTTACCCCTCAATTTCTTTCATTTTACAACTTTTGCACTCAAAAAGTTGGTTTAAATTACAAAATTGTCACTCAAAAATATTAAAATAACACATCCAATCAAAGTCAACAGTTTTTTCTTAATATCTGTGCCGGTCAAAGTAGGCTAAAAATCATGGGACGGAGGTAGTATAACATTTGAATACTTAAAAGCATTTCTTATATAATTGAAATATATTACTAAAGTGTGTTTATATATCTAAAAGATATCAATTGTTTTACCCAAAGATATTACTTATTTTACGAAAGGTATCAGTTATTTATCGAAAAATATTACTTTATTTTATTAAAAAGGTAGTACTCTTATAAATATTGGAAGATATATTACCTATTTTATTCATGAAATGTAAGAGGCATATACTCATTGTATAACTATAAAGTCTATTACTTGTATTAATAAAAGGTATCATTGTTATTTGTACAATAGAGTATACATTAATTTAAACCCTGAAAAATATAATTCATGATTTCATCGTCCAACAAATTTTTCTACAAATTATTTCATACGTATTAATTAATTAATTACGTGTAGATATTTATTATTTCATGTATTTTTTAATACAGTTAATAGTTTTATTTATTTATTTTTCTACTTTTTCTTATAACTTACATCAACAATTTTTATTACTTCGATAAAAAAAATGACTGAAATTAGAAAAACTGATAATTAAGAGATCAAAATTATAAAAAGGAAAAATTAGCGCACTTTAGATAAGACTTAAATTACTGATTAGCAAGTTTTTGTGGTAAATAAAATATAGGGTTAAATTCAATTTTAGTCCATTTAAAAAACACTGTCCAATTTTCGTCCAAGTAAGTCAAAAATCATCACTATTTGGTCCATTTTTGTCACTATTTTGTCCACCATGGAAGCGGTTTTCAATTTTCAGTTTTCAATTTTAGTCCAATTAAATCAAAAATGAACCAAATAGTGACAATTTTTAGCTTAATAATTAAACTAAAATTGAAAACCGATTTCATAATGGACGAAAATTGGATAATAATTTTTTAAATGGATTAAAATTGATTTTTTTCCCATAAAATATATATCGACTTTAGAAGAACAGCTTGAATCCGTTTGGGAAGGATTACGATTTTTTTATTTTTCTTGGGGTGTGGGACAGTGTTTATCCTTAGTAATAATCCTTAAATTGATGCAGCATTAATTAAGAAGAATCTTAGACTTATCATAATAGATATGCATAAATTAAAGGGTGAAAGAGATATATACATATAATTAATTAAGTTAATGATGCACCACTACTATATACATTTATCATTCAATATCAAGTAACTTATATTAGGATCCAAGTTAATTGTTTATAATCAAGTCGTTACAAATAATGCTAATCACTTCTTGATTGTTTATTTAGATAAATCGTGCAAAATAATGAGGAATTTCATGCTTTAATGCGTCACATGGCTTTTTTTTTTACTGAACATATGATGTGTGTCGACCAAGCATGAATTTGTCAGAGCGATAATGATAAATATTTCACAATAAATATTTAAATAACAAAACAACAGGGAAAAAAAAAAAACTAGTCAAATTCTTGTTTTTAGTATAATCGTTCTATTTTTTTTTATGTACATCAAGCTATATATTGAGTTACCGTTATAATCAGTATCTATTAAAAACAACAACATACTAATAAAGATAGGGGGTGTAAATGATCGAGCCGAGCTCGAACGAGTATAAGGTTGTTCATGTTCGTTTGTTTATTTTACGAGAGTACTCATGTTCGTTTATTTAATAATCGAATGTGTTCACAAACGTTAATGAACGGTTCTTGAACATGTTTATTAATTTTTTACAATAAAAAACTGAAAATGTTTTTGTAAAAAATAAATAAATGAATATTATAATACAATTAAATATAAATGAGTTATATCAAAATAAATTAAAATCAAAATAACCATAAATCAATAAGTAAAAATGTGTTTAACTAATAAATAATGAAAGAATAATAAACGAATATTAAACAAACACTAAGTCATGAACATGTTAATGAACATAACCGAACACGTTTTCTTGTTTGTTTATATTTGTAAAGACTAACAAACGAATATAAACAAACATTAATCGAGTAGTTTGCCGAACACTCTTTCCGTTTACACCCCTAAATAAAGATTAAATTTTAAAGTTCATGATACAAAAAAGAGGTTTAACATCATATCAAATAATATGTCATTTTCTTTGCTAGGGAATTAGGAAATAAGATCAGGATTCTTATGATTGAATAAAAGGTACGTAGGATATGTGTTAAAGTCCTAACTATGTGTTGCAAATTTGATTATTATGTTGTTGATATATAGGGAAAATTTCAATTTTAGTCCATTTAAAAAGTCACTGTCCAATTTTCGTCCACTATGAAAGCGGTTTTCAATTTTAGTCAAATTAAGCCAATAATCGTCACTATTTGGTCCATTTTTTACTTAATTGGACTAAAATTGAAAACTGAAAATTGAAAACCGCTTCCATGCTGGACGAAAGTTGGACAGTAGTTTTTAAATGGATTAAAATTGAATTTAACCCAATATATATGAGTGATAATTAGGAGTTAAAGATGTCACGATGAATGAGATCGTGTTAGTGCATCAAATTCATGGGTAACATGCAAAGATCAGCTGTTATCCTTAATTAATTTGGTTAGATCTAATTTTCATGACTTGATGAATTAAGTCTTATATAAAACTGCCTCATATGTTATCGACGATCCATACTTCACAATTGACATATAAATTGTAAAAAAGAGTTTGACTGGTGAATAAAAAAAGTATGTCTCCTGAAAACTATCTGTAAAACATTCTCACACAATTTTTTGTAAAAATAATTTGAAAATTGTTTTATGATCTTCTTAGTAGTAGTACATATACATTAGTGATTTCAAATTAGTATAATTAGTACTAGAGTCGCACTCTCTGTTTATTATGTCTATCATATTATAATATGTCACAAATTTGATATTAAGAAATAAGAACATAATTAGATATCAAAAATATATAGAAAAAAATCATTCTGGACCATGCTTATTAATTTTGAAGTATTTGCATTGGTGATTGCAAAAACTTTTATGCATCTGATCGCTGTACGAATCCAATTAGTACTCAATCCGGTCCACTTTCTCGCGCTCATACTCTCATGGAAATTTTTAAAAAAAATGTATTATTAATTGATTTGATCATCCATAAGGAATTACTTCTATATAAATTCCGAAAATTAATTAGTGTCAAAAGATGTATAATGAAAATGTAATATTTACTATATTTTTACTATCACTACTTAATTACTATAATTCATGAGTTTTGGTAGTGTGGCAAACTCACCCTAATTTGAAATAATAAGTAATAAAATAGAAAACATCATCATGTGCAGGTTTCAAATAAAAGCTTTTAATGGATCCATGTCAACCCTAACTAAGATCTTAAATATCAACTAGACAACCATGATTGGTCACCACCTCAAGTTACAACTATTGTACAACAAATAACATTGAAGCATTCTAGCATATTAGAATCTATATATATACATCATCCTCATTACCTCCCAATCAAACAAACAAGTACTAATCAAGAAGAACCCAGTTCAAAAATATGTCTTCATCTGGGCCTCTTCTTGCACTTATTCTCTTTCTTGGCATTTTCACAATATGCAATGCTCAAGGTTTGTCACTCGGTTTCTACAGGGCGCAGTGCCCGTCGCTTGAGGAAATCGTGAGGAACGAAACGAACCGTATCATGTCCGCGGCCCCTTCTCTGGCTGGCCCTTTGCTCCGAATGCATTTCCACGATTGCTTCGTTAGGGTATGCCGTCCAAAATATTCTCAATTTTAGTTATGTGTACTTCAATTTTGGTCCCATTTTTTTCTCTGAATGTCAATTTCTGTCTTTGCGAACGCTATAATTGTTGACCTGAATTTCACAATTCCGGCTTCCAGATAGGAAAAAAAAAAAAAATCAAAATTTCTGGCGAAATTTATAAAAAAAATAAATAAATGAAATGATAGGTAGAGGAACAAAAATAAGTATAAAATTGATGGTAAAAAGTGAACGCGACCTAGATTAATTGTAGAATGAAAATTGCAATGTATTTATTGCATGCATGTTTCGCATGTGCTTAATTTTGTTCATAACGATGATGTGGTAATAACTTTATGTTGATCTATAGGGTTGTGATGGTTCAATCCTAATAAACAGTACAAGAAACAACACAGCTGAGAAAGATGGATTTCCCAACTTATCTCTTAGAGGCTATGGATCCATCGACAGAGTGAAAGCAGCCGTTGAGAAGCAGTGTCCTAATCTCGTCTCTTGCGCTGATATCCTTGCTTTGGTTGCTCGTGATTCTGTTACCTTCGTAAGTGACTTGACACGAGATGTAACACAAAATGATTAATCGATCCTCGTCTCTTATTCGTATTTCGTATATATGTTTGACAGCTAAATGGAGTTACATGGCCAGTACCCTTGGGAAGAAGAGATGGAAGAGTGTCAAACGCCTCAGAGACTTTGCCTAATCTTCCACCACCAAGTTTCAACATCACTCAATTGAAGGCATCTTTTGCTTCCAAGAATTTGACTACCAAGGACCTTGTTGTCCTTTCAGGTGCATATATGCACTCAAATTTATAGTAAATGACTAAAATACCCCTCCAACGATCAAGATTTTGAAGTCACATCAGTTCTTGTATATTCTTTACTCAAAAATGTAAATGACCAAAATACCCCTTAACGCTGCAGTACACTTCAAAATCAGTTTATCAATGACCAAAATACCCTTTTTTGACGACATTCATGATTTTGAACTTGGTGTTTGATCAAATGTTGAACAGGCAGCCACACCATAGGCACATCCCACTGCAGCAGCTTCTCGAACCGGCTGTACAACTTCACCGGAGTAGGCGACAGAGATCCGTCGTTGTACTCGCCATATGCTGATAAGTTGAGGCAAAAGTGCATTCCCAACGATCAGACAACACTGGTGGAGATGGATCCAGGGAGCTTCAAAACATTCGACGAAAGCTATTACACACTTGTTGCCAAGAGAAGAGGCCTCTTCACATCCGATTCAGCTCTGCTCTCCGATCCGGAGACCAGAGCTTATGTGCTTAGTCATGCAACTCCTTCTGCTGCATCCACTTTTCTGCAAGACTTTGCAGATTCCATGGTGAAAATGGGCCAGATTGAAGTGCTTACTGGCACTCAAGGTGAAATCAGGAGGACTTGTGCTTTTGTTAACTAATCATCACCACCATTAATTTTGCTGGTTTTTCTCATCTGTGTTTTTGACAACATGTTGTTAATTTCATTTTTTTTATTTTATTTTTTGGAATCTTTGATTTCATGACTTGAATATTTTGATTCTGGGAAGAGTTGGTTCTTCTCCAAATTGTTGCTCTAATAATTCAATCAATGTTGTTTTGATTTCTTGTATGGGATCCTTCAGTTTGTATTGTATATTCCTGGAATAACAATATATATATATATATATATGCAGAAGTCTTGCACATTCAAGAAGGCTCAATTTACCCTTCTCTTTTAACTTATTTTATTTCAAGTGTTTATCAATCTTATATGATATAAGGTGCAATTAACGTTATATACATCCCAGTGATTTGGAAATGTCGTGTCGCTCCCCATTCTATTTAAAGAATGTCGATATTACATGTGTGATATGGATGAGTACGAGGGAAATCCCAAAACTGTTAATTTCAACGAGAGTTTGTTCTGCAAATTGGGGTGACTTTTGATCACTTTTAAATTATTATTTACTACTATTATATCCTTTTGATTGTTTGAAAATGACATATTAACCCTTTACACACCAAATTTTAAGGATAAAACTATAGGCACCACATATTTTTCTAAGGGCACCACACTCTATGTGTATTATTTGGGAAATAATACACATGGAGAATAATACATATGGAGTGTGGTGTCCTTAGAAAACAGTGTGGTGCTTTTAGTCCTACTCAATTTTTATTCTGACATTTACTCTATCTATTAACTATTTTTATTTTATTGTTTCGTTTACTATAGTGTTTAATTGAATATATTTATACTTTATTGTGCAGAATAACATACAATTCCTTTTTGTTTATTGTAACGATCTAATTTATTTCATATTAATGCATTTTTGTATCAAATGTTTGTAAGCATGTAATTTATGCCCGTTTTAAAATAATATTTTAGAAAGGATATATATATTTAATTTATTGAGAAAATAATTTTTAATTATTTATATTGTTTATTTGTTATAGAAAATATATATTGTTTATTTGTTGTTATAGAAAAAAATGTGTTTGTTGAAAAAATTAAACCACTACAATGATAAAATTTCAAGAATTCTAAATTATCAAAGTAAAAAAACATTAAAAAATGATCTCTAACATTGTTCCACACATATTTATACTTTTAAAATTTACAAACTTAGTATAAGAAAATATCACTAATAGAAAATGATATAAAAATCTTTTATATTATACTTATAAAAACTTTATAAACTCGCCTTTTATTTTTATAATACTGGCTAATATAAATAAATTATCATTATTAATCTTGAAAAGTAGAAGGTCACTAGTGCTATATGTGTGATTGATAATGTGTCAATGAAGAATTTTTCTTTTTATAAATCTTTTAGAAACTTATAAATTTTTATAACAAAATTTCATTATCATTTATATAAATATAAATATTTAATTTTGTATAATATATTTATATCCATGGCATGAAATATTTTTATATATACAAAATTGAGAAAAAAAAATCTAATCATATTTCATATACATGTTTTAAATTTAGCATGACTTGTGTATAACTATTGATATATATATATATATATATATATATATATATATATATAATGTTAAAAGTTCATTAAAGTTGTGAATAACAAATTATACCTTCATCTAAATCTTATATATCCATGTTACTAAAATAGTATATAATTATTTTTGCGGTAAGGATAATAATATTTTCTCCATGATTAAAAAATAAATAATAAATCTAAAATTTTATTATTGAAGCATGTATTTCATTATTATATGAACAATGATGAAACATTTTACTTTATATTATAAAATACTTTCATTGTTTTAAATTTATCAGATTTTGAAATATGTATCATCTAATATAATTTTTCTACAAGATAAATTTGAGAAAAACTCATTTTTCATCCTCCTCCAGAACTATTGTCCATTTTTATTAGTTTGGTAAAATGCACTTTTCAATTGTGGTCCTATAATTGATAATTTTCCCCAATTTTGGTGATTTTTTCGCCGTATTTTCAATTTCCAACCACATTCCAGCGAGTAATGCACTACACTCACCCCAAATCTCTAGGCGAAAAATAAAAAATCTGGCCAAAAAAGAATCAAAATTGGACGAATTTTTTAATTATAGGACCAAATCGAAAAAAATGCATTTTTACACGACTAATAATGAAAAGTAAGTCTGGGGAGGACGAAAATTGAGTTTTTCCCAAATAAATCTTCAATTTTATGAAAATAAAATTATTATATAATTTTTTTAACGTTACGTTAAATTTAGAGATCTTTGTTTGAAGTAATATACAAAAAATATCAATATTGTATTTACGCTCATTATGAATAAGTTATTGAACATAAATTTGCATAAGTTTTTTTTACATGTCAGTTGTGACTAAACCAGTCAGTAAAATAGTCAAACAATGTATGATGGAAATAATAAATATTTAAAATTGTTAAATTATATGGGTAGTGGATTAAATTGAAATAACTTTGAAAAACTATATTATCTTTCATAATGACCATTTTTATATCGAAAAATACTAACACTTGAATTTATTTATTACATCACACGTGTAGCAAATAAGGTTAAAATATTACCAACAATTGATACAATAATATTACGATTTTGCACTCATTATGAATGAATTATTGAGCATATATTTGCATTAGTTTTTTCTAGATAGTATTAATAACGTAGTTGGACAATTTAATATGAAAATAATAAAAAAAATTGTAAATTAAATCAGTAGTAGATGAAATTAAAATAACTTTGAAGAACTATATTCTTTTTCATGTGTTGATGTTGGAATTTATGGAACAAACCACTCGGTCTAACACCCAAATTAATCGAGTTAATCAAGAATAAACTGAATTAAAGATGAAAATCGAAAGAGAAGAAAACACTGGACCCAGAGCCTACCTGAGCAAGATTGCTCTGGGTTGGGTCTGGCCTACTTGTTTTAGGTCAGACAGAGAGCCTGTATCATGATTTATGGATTTACATATGGAAAGAAATCAATTATATTTGTCTATCAATATGCCAGATATGATATGATTCTCAGTGTGTTGCCTTATTTCTGAGTCTCTTCTGCCATTCAGCTCGGGTTGTTCAGGTCGGCTTACATAGCTCGATTTATGTTGAATTTATGTAGGTCGGTCTAGCGTAGCTTGGCTCAACTCGGTTTACTTAGAGAATCATCTAAGGCGTACGTAACATCACATTTTTATTTCAAAAAATTGTTAACACTTGAAATTTATTTACCCATGCATCATATCAGTGCTACTACCTTACCTACCGTGGGCACATTGTTAATATGTGTCCACCGCTGACGTGTTAGACATCTAGCTTATCAATTAATTTTACTTTCATATAATTGGGGGATGCGATCATTACACGTCGGTGGTGGGAATATTAACCCATCGTGGGCATTTTAGTATTTTCTACATCACACGGGGTACCAAATGAGATTGAAACATTATTGAGAGCATGATTTTTTCGTAAATTAATTAACATTTTTAACATCAAACTTGAGATATCTAAATTTTATGATGGAGAATCACACGATTAATATTTTTTTGTCAAAATATCCAATAAAATTGATGAACTTTTATGTTCAATGTTTTCATATCAAATATGTAATAGTAAAATCTACATGTTCGTTTATCACACGGGACTTATACTATTATGTATATATGAAGAATGTTATATTACGCACGGTGGACAACTCTTAATATGTTTATCATTGACGTGTAATGATCTCATCAACTGATTATATGAAAAGTGAAATTAATTAAGATAATGAATATCTAACACATGAGAAGTAGACACATATTAACGTGTCCATAGTGTAAAAGGGCTGGAGGACTATTGTATATGTAATTCCAAATCAAATATTTTATTACTGTTGACTTTATATATTTAATATGATCTTGTTTATTTACAATTAACTATCCCATCTTTCTTATTTATTTAGACTTCAACGTCGAAATGCAACTTGTGTGGTTTGAATTAAGTTAATTTACTAAAGATACTAATGTTGAATCTGTTAAAATAATTAGTTAGAATAAGTAAGACAACGCACCATTACCAAACATAAGATAGTTTATTAATATTGATACCTTTTTAATACACCGACATTATTGTCCAATTATTGCAACTTGCATTAATTTAATCCACAAGGGACTATCATACTATTTTTTTTATTTCTTCTTAATATAGTTTTCGAGACACGGTATTATTTCTTCACAAAAACTCATATGAGACGGTCTCACGGATAGTTTTCGTGAGACGGATCCTTATTACCCATGGATTGAACCCATATCCACAATTTTTCATATGAATTGTTAAGTGTGGGTCATGGGTTGACCCGTCTCACAAAAAAAGATCCGTGAGACGGTCTCACACAAGACTTGTTCTTCTTTCTTTAGGGAAATATACCATATTAACATTTAATTGTTTAGCAGTGATGAACAGCTGGGGGAATTGCATAGACTAATATCGAACCATATATAATCATTTATATCCAATTGGTTTGTTAGTATATACATTAATTTAATTTGTATCAAAATAGATGTACTCAAGTTTTTTTTTCTTTTTAATTTCGCAGTTTAAAACTGATTAGTAAAGCTAATTAATTAATAGGTACCAACTCATACACAGTTCAAAACTGTACATGTATATACACTAACAATTTGACGACGGCTTATATTGTAGCCCTTCGGTGTGAAAACAATTACCAGGTTTAATTTCAATCAATTATAAACATTTGGTAAGGAATTAATGTATACCGATTATTATTAGTGTTTGGAGGCTAATATCAATGTAAACACATACAGGATGTTTATGTGTAATAAACAAAATGCATTGCATATAAAGAAAGGGAAAAAAAGAAAAAGAGATAGTCCCGTAATTTAGGTCTTGTTCGGAAAATATCTCATAAGTATGATATGTTCAATTGACCATGATCGACCACGTAACGTTGTCGGATTTTGACACGTGAGACGCACATGTCCAAAAAATGTCACATCAACACCTTGGTCGGGCGCGTGCATATCACGTATCAAAATCCGGCAACGTAAATGATCGATGAAGATCTTGAAATCCCTAAATTGAACATGATATTTTACATAGGGAACGAAAAATAATTCAATATATCATACCTATATGATATTTTCTCAACAAAACCTAAATTGAGATAAAATCACATTTGGTCCCATAACTATAGTCTTTTCCATAATTGGTCCCACAACTATTTACTTTTTTAATTTAGTCCCGTAACTTGAATAATTGCTCGATTTTGGTCCCAATGTCCCTGAAAATTTCAAATTTGACCGGAAAATTGTCACGTGACACCCATTTTGGAGGTTTCCGGCGAAAAATAATTACGCATTTAATAAAGATGACATTTTTTTAGAATTTTTTTTAATGTTTGGACCAATACAATAATCATCACATCTCATGTCGTGTCATTATTTTTCATTGGAAATCCCCAAATTGGATGTCATATGACTATTTTCTGGCCAAATTTGAAATTTTTGACGATATTGAGATCAAAACAGAGCAATTATTTAAATTATGGGACCAAATTAAAAAAACAAATAGTTGTGGGACTAATTGTAAAAAAGACAATAGTTATGGGACCAAATGTGATTTTATCCCACCTAAATTACATGAGTAAATAAATATTTCTCCCTTTAAACAAACCAAGCTTATCACACAAGTCTGCAAAATCCCAGAGCCATAATTTTTAAATTGCATCATAAAAGAGGTTGGAGAATTTTATATTCTATCAAATTAAGAAAATAATAATATATTCTCTCTCTTTTGTTCAAGTCACCATTTGGTTTCCAATGAAAGTTGAAGCATGTGATTCAAAGAAAATGAGCTTGCAAAGCCTATTTTTAAGGTCACTCTAGTTTCACAATTTTCCATGTTGTTTCTGCCATCATATTAAAGAAAGTTAAAATTTTACAGCGATAAAAAGGAAAATTAAAATCTAGTACAATAATTTTAGGCCATTTATCAATTAAGGGGAAAAAAAAAAGTTCTTATATTAGGGAACTCACTTTCTCATTAATTTGGGCAATTTTAGGCTAATCACACGAATTTCAATATTAGGGCAAATCACATCAGCAGAAAGATCAAAGCTCATGGCACATTGAACTCGATCGAAATTTGTGATTTAGGATATTTGTCCAAGATCATCCAAACTAAAAAGCTTATGTCCCAATAATGAGGCACAAAAAATATACTACCTCCGTCCCAAAATAAATGTCGTTTTAGCCTTTTGCACATATATTAAGAAATGTGATAAAAAGTCCAATCTACCCCTATTTAAGTTTAATTAATGAGGTGTTTTTATCTCTTTAACACATTTAATTTGAGGTGAGTAAATAGGGGTATATTTGGTATATTGCATGTAAATATGCTTTGGAATACGAAAACGACAACTATTTTGGGACAAATTTTAGTTGCTAAAACGTCATTTATTTTGGGACGGAGGTAGTATAATCGAGCCTTCTAAATTTGTAGACATATATCCCTAGCAATAAACTATAGGACTCTATTAAAAAATCTCTCTCAACAATTTTTATATATAATTTGTCCAAACTCGAGGCCAATTTCTTGCATAAACTTGATACAATGATTTACAAATTCAGATTAAACCATATTCCTAGAGATATACGAAATTAAACTAATTCTTAAGATGAAGGAAAAAATAAATACAACGCGCTTATATAATTTGCATGATTGGTTAGGGTTTATAAGTGATCTTAAGATTCATCTTCTTCATTGTGGACCTAGCGATCGATCTACAACCATGAATCACAATAATTTCACTCAAAATTAAAATTTAAAAACAAATGAAATTAAAGATAAATTATTAAAAGTCAATACTTGCATGTTTCAAACACTATAAATTAGCATATATATATTCTTTAACATGTATAGCACAACTCTGGCATTATAACTATAAGACAAACATCTTACTACTATTTATATGCCCCCATATGTCTCCTAAAAGATCACACACACTTAAGTCCTACATTAAGAGAAATTATAAGATTAATATTATGGCAATTATTTCAAAGCTTCTTTTGCTTTGCTTTCTAGTCTTCTTCTTTCACCAGGGCAATGCACAAAATCTGAGCACCACATTCTACAGGAGACAATGTCCTAATTTGGAGGCCATCGTAAACGAGACGACCGCGAAATTTATTTCCCGGGCACCATCGCTTGCTCCAGCATTGCTCAGAATGCACTTTCATGATTGTTTCGTTAGAGTATGTTTCTGTATTATATCTTAACTCGACCTTTACATATGTTATTTATGTGTGTTTGTGTGTGTGTGTGTTTTGCAAGATTATGTTTGTATCTTTGTAACATGTATCATGTGTTGGTATAGAAAAATCATGATTAATTTACTTTAGGCAATTATTAGTATTGGTATGACGAATTAATATTCAAGTCATAATTGTAGTACGTACTTAATTCAGTTCAATTAATTAGCATATAGCTAGCTAAACAAATTAATGCATGTGATTAAATTCACATAAAACTTGCACTTGTGGTACAATATATATATATAACTAGGGCTTCACACATTATTCCTTACCAAAATAGAAAAACATGCATGCATATATATTTTACATGAAAAACATTAGAGTACATATAATGCTGCATGAGCGCAGCTAAAATAAAATAAAATAAAATACGAGATTGAAGTACTATAATAATAAAATGTCTTATTCTCGGTGAATAGGGATGCGATGGATCCGTACTTTTAAACTCCACAGGAAATAACACGGCTGAGAAGGATGCGATCCCCAACCAAAGCCTTCGAGGGTACCAAGTAATCGATGCAGTGAAAGCTGCAGTCGAAAAGAACTGCTCTCGAAGAGTATCGTGTGCTGATATCCTCGCTTTAGTTGCAAGAGATGCAGTTGTCCAAGTAATTAACTACTTACTAATTACGTAGAATTAATGTTGGTATATTCATAGGTATTTGTACGTATTAACAATCGTAGAATTAAATTAAATTTGTTGCAGATCAAGGGACCTTCTTGGCCAGTTCCCTTGGGACGAAGAGATGGAAATGTGTCTATTTCCAGTGAGGCATTGGCTAATCTCCCACCTCCATTTTTCAACATCACTCAATTGATTGCATCTTTTGCTTCTAAGGGTTTAAGTGTTAAAGACCTTGTTGTCTTGTCTGGTAAGTTGAAATATTGATCAAGATATTACAACTATCATAATTTATTTTGGAATTTTTCCTCCAATTAATATATAATTGTTATACTAAAATTTAAAAATAATATTGTATGTGTTCATAAGTATACTTACATGCATCTTTATGATCTTTTATAACCACTACACTATATATGCTGGACTTATCAATATTGGGCAAACGGGTCGATCGGTTCAGGTCCGAAATTCCTTTCACATTTTTATATAGGACCTTAAATTATTATACCTATATGTATTATACATACTATTGATAAGTAAACATATAAAGGAAGTGGTTTAAAGAGTTGGGAAAAAGGTTTTATTATTGATTATTAGGCTTTGTTGGTGTGATTCCCTGGAAACATATAAAACAACATAGTTAAGAAGTATCAGAAGAATATTCATTTGGTGTTAGAAGTTTTTCCATTATATATATATATATATATATATCTTATGTATATATTGATAGTGATATGATTTGAAAGAATTTTTGTGCCGATGACTATTTGTTTATTAAAATGATAATTTGACATTTTGACAACAACAATTCATATATTGAACAAATAATTCAAATTAATAATTGCACAAAGAATTACCATACAATATTCTCTTTTCATGTATCATCATGGTGATTTCTCAATTTATCATGCATCCATCATTATACAATATAGCATCAAATTGAACCGATGATGCAATTACCTTTAATTTGTACCACAAACTTTGTAACTTAAGTGGTATCCCACCTTTATGAAGGTGGAAAAACTCATTTTTTGGATCTCCAAATGAACTGTCCATTTTTAATCCTGTAAAAATGCATTTTTTCGATTTGGTTTTATAATTGGAAATTCTGTCCAAATTTAGTCCTACATTTTCAATTTTGATCTTGTAATTGAAATATTCATCCAATTTTAATCATTTTTTGACCGGATTCTTATTTTCCGACTACTCTACACTCGCCTTGAATGTGGCCGGAAAATCGAAAATTAGGTAAAAAAATAAAGGATCAAAATTGGAAAAAATTATTAATTACAGGACCAAAATTGAAAAGTACATTTTTAATTACCGGACTAAAAACGAACAGTAGCTTTGAAGGAAGATGAAAAATGAGTTTTTCCCTTATAATGGTGTAGGTTATGATGACCCGGGTTCAAACCCGGACACATAATTTTTTTTTAATATTTCTTATCCCCTCCCTTCCACTCCTTCCAAACTCACAAAAATCCTTTAATTTGGACTTTATAGGAGGGCATACAATCGGGATTTCGCATTGTTCTAGCTTCTCGAACCGGCTCTACAACTTCACAGGACAAAACGATACGGATCCAAGCTTGGAACGCAACTACATGTTACAACTGCGGAAGAGATGCCCGCCAGGCGACACGACAAGCATCGTTCAGATGGACCCCGGAAGCTCCCAGAATTTCGACGAAGATTACTTCAGCATTGTGAGGCAAAGGAGGGGGCTTTTCCAATCTGATGCAGCTCTTCTGAACAACACAGTGACAAATGCATATGTCCAGCAGCATTCAAACTCATCTCAGGCCCCCAGTTTCATCAAGGATTTTGCCAACTCCATGGTTAAAATGGGAAGGATTGGTGTTCTTACTGGCACTGCTGGTGAAATCAGGAGGATTTGTTCTGCTGTTAATTAACTTAATGTTGATGAGTTCTTGCAAGTGATTTTATGTGTTGTCGATCTTGTGTTGTTTGATTGCATCTTCAATTCGTGTTATTTGTCATGTCTAGGGTTTGAGAGTCACTCTTCTATGAATTAGATTGTCTCACGGATATTGGTCTATCTCTGAGCCAGTCTTTATTAGAAGATTCGAATATAATTCGATTGATTTAATAATGAGATGGAATAAACTAGATAGGAAATGAATTCATGAGACGGGCTCACCTTAGGGTTTCGTTAGGTCGGGTGATATGATCGGTTGTTTTACCCATTCTTTTGTTAATGATCAGTATTGTATGTGTAACAGGTGTTTAGTTTCAAATAATCATGCATTGTATTTTATTCTATTTTAGTTTATTGACAGCACAACATATGTACATTTCTTTTATGAGTAATGAATGTCAACTATGATTTTCTTTTTTTAGCTTGGTGTTTTGTAAATAAAAGCTATAGTGTACATATGTATTACTTATTACTTTTTTGCCTGTAATTTAAGGGTATGATAAATTTGGACTATAATTTTTCGGGCCGATGATTTAGGATAATAAGCTATCGGACTTCATAAATTTTATTCAATTTGAGTTCGAATTTTTCTATTGGACTGAATAGCACCTGAACTTACCAATTCAGACTTTTAGATCAATTTTACAGCCCATTAAAGGAGTGATCCAAATAAAATTAATTGGGCTTTAAGCCCTGAGTTACAGCACATTAAGTCCAGCTTTTGTCACATGGGCTAGGGTTACTACACATTTGCATTACAATTTAATAAATTATAATAAATAAATAAACGTACAACAGAACGAAACAAAATAGAAATACAAAAATTGACGTCATTAATCCTGTTATAGTTATGTGGAAGCAAAACAGAACAAACCAAATAAAAACAAAAGTTCATGTTTGCCCTTAAAAAGGTGTTAAAAAGGCAAAAAAAAAAAATAGTGTGAGACGGTCTAATGGATAATTTTCGTGAAATGGATCCTTTTTACCCATTAACTCATCTCACTTTCACAAATTTGTATGTGATGTATGAAATATGGGTTATGGATAATATGTCACACGTGCTCCAAATTAAGGGTGCTCCAAATTGTAATCTTTTTCTTTAATTAATAGAATGTGTTTTGGATGTGGTACTTGTATGATACAAGGATTTTAGGTACATGTGGTCTGATTTGTTCTGGCTCTCTATTTCCATCTCGAGTTCTATTACATTGTCCACACTGTCGTTATAAGTTGATAATAATATCATCACAAAAATTTATTTGAGACGAAATGATCCCAACAATTATGAAAATATCAAAAAACACCCCAGTTTTGTTGAATTATTTTTTTGGAGGTTGCAATTTGTAAAATTTGTGGATTTAGGTTGCAAAGTGTAAAAATACGAAAAGTACATATTTAACCCTTTTTTTTATTTTTTCCAACTTTATTTCTTTTTTAATTTATAATTCTACATGCACTTCTATATATTTATTTTTATTACTTTTGTTGTACGCACTTTATGTCTACATCTTTTTTTTCTCCACGCACCTATTCATAATTAACTTTTACCATTGCTTTAAAAAAATCAGAACCAAAAATATAAGGCTTAGTAAAAAAAGTAAAAGTATAGGAAGCAAATTTATCAAAAATAAAATAAAATTAAAATGTATCATGCTGGCAAAATTTAGAGGCCAAAAGCTTAACAACATATTTATTTTGTATTTCCTTAATAGCTAATAGGCTTTGCTTAACAGCTGAACCAAAGAATCACATGCTAACAAAGCAAGTACAACAATATTCAACTATGAGTAAGTGATCTTGTGTGAGACCGTTTCACAGATTTTTTTTCGTGAGACGGGTCAATCCATAACCCACACTTAGCAATTCATACGGAAGTTTGTGGATATGAGTTCAATTCATGGATAATAAGGATCCGTCTCACGAAAACTATCCGTGAGACCGTCTCACATGAGTTTTTGTGTTCAACTATACCATTACTTTTTTATTCTACCTATTTAAAGTCGATTCATTGGATATTTTTTCCTGTAAAGATCATTAGTTCTACCAAAAAGCCCTCTAAATATAACTGGTTTAATTAATCATGATTTCTAATTTCCATTAGAAAGGCATCAACATATGGCATAAATGAGCTGGTTCCTCAAAGTGTAGTAGGTTTCATTAATAATTGAAATTAAATAAAAATATTAAAGTTGACTATGTTACTCAAGCAGACAGGCAATTACCTAATCTGATTTAATCTTTGGATGATGATTATCATGTCATCTTTTATATAATTTAACAAAAACGATTATTGCCATAAATATTAATTGATGTAACAGATGAACTATAGTAATGACGAAAACTTTGAATTAAAAAATACTCTTAAAGTCAATACACATTAAATTAACTGATTAGCTACATATTTATCGTGGGGGTCCTATTGATTTGTAACATGTTTTTCAAAAAGACTGAAATCTGGTCAAGGATATGTCCCATTCAGAAATCAAATCATGTAATTGTCATTAGTATTATTATTTATTTTTCTATAGCCAAGTAACTTTTATTTTTATTTCTTTAAAGGCCACAAAATAAGGCCATAATTTTTGCTTCATGAATATTTTTTACTTCATTTTATATTAGTTCGTACCGAGATTAGAACCGAACTATTAAACTTCACTAGTGGTAATCCAAATTTTATCATCTAAATTATTTGTGAATAATTCTTTTGTCAAATTGTTAAATTTGCTCTTACAAATAATTTTAGTCCAACCATACCCTTATAAAGTTTTTTGTGTAATATGATGATACGAGCTAAATGAATGATGATACGGGAATGTAGTATGATGGTGCTGGGAGTCATATTTGTTAGTACAGAGTGCAATATAATGATACAGGCTAGTACGAGATCAATTTCATTAAGGATAATGTTCCAAAAATTATTCTTTTAACTAAAGAAGAATAATTTATAACTATTAGGTTAAAAGGAAAGTTCATTTTCATAGTGAGTTAATTATAATTTCATCTCATTAATTAATTACTTCAAAATTACTAAAAAGAATTAATGAACCTCAAGCAAATGTTTACACTGTTTGTTTCTTTGTTTCTTATATACCATGAGAAAAACAATTAAATAATGTCCAATCACAAGCATATTACTTTCTACGCGATTATGATTCATATTTAAAATTTCATAAATCTAGCCAATAAAGAAATACAACAAATAACCACTATTTAAACCACCCCAATTACCTAATTCATGTAAAATACTTGGATCAACACATGATGTTAGTTAGTATACATGGCCAAAAAAAAAGAATATCAATAATTGTGATCATATCAATAATGCCATGTCCCTATCTTAGCTTCCTAATCAATCCAAATAGCTTATAAAATCAGGCCATGCAATATGGGATTTGGCAATCTAAACAGGATATCTGCCTGCAAAGAAGCTGATCATCATCACTTTGTGTAGAGATCACTTCATCAAATATGGCAAAAGTTGCAGGGATTCTTACATTCTTGCTTCTTAGCATCCTACTAGTCTCTACTCGTGCCGATTTACGGATGAATTTCTACGCGAAATCGTGCCCGAAAGCTGAGAAGATTGTGCAAGATTATGTCAATAAACACATCCCAAATGCTCCTTCTCTTGCTGCTGCTTTGATCAGAATGCATTTCCATGATTGCTTCGTCCGGGTAAGCATACATCTATATTTCATAATAACGGTCTGATAAATGCTACATCTGGTGAAATATAGTACTGACGCGGCGCGTCAGTACATTTAAATTTCATTAAGTGTAGCATCTACGTGTTAGAAATTTATTTTTTTCACTTTGGAACCCTGACAGGGATGTGACGGGTCGGTGTTACTGAACTCGACTGCGAGCACTGGAAACCAAACCGAGAGAGTTTCACCTCCTAATCTGACAATCAGGGGATTCGGCTTCATCGACGGGGTGAAGAGCCTTCTAGAAGCCGAATGCCCCGGCATCGTCTCGTGTGCCGATACCCTCTCGTTGGTTGCAAGAGATGCCGTTGTGGCCACTGTGAGAGCATCAAAAAAACAACCCCTCTTCAAAATCATTGAAATAATAAGGAATTCTTGGCTTACTTTTCTTTTTTTTTCTTTTTTTCTTTTGGGGACAGGGTGGGCCTTTCTGGAAAGTTCCAACAGGGCGTAGAGATGGGTTGGTATCTAATGCTTCAGAAGCATTAGCACAAATTCCAGGCCCTTCTAGCAACTTCTCTACTCTCCAAACTGATTTTGCTAATAAGGGCCTTAATCTCAAGGACCTTGTTGTCTTGTCTGGTGAGTTCATATCTTCTATCTTATTATTCTCGCTTATATTTCAATCTCGTATTTCATTATGTGACTCGTCGTTGCTCCTCAAGTAACAAAAGAATCAAATAATTTGAAGTTCACAACTAAATTCAAGATGTCTGGACATATAGTACTAATGTCTACTTTTACAGGTTCTTATGTAAGGAATATAAGGTCATCAATCTACCTTATAATAAATAATATATGGATATGTTTGAAGTTAACTTCAAACTTCGAAATACATGCTTGTTACAAAATCAAATTCAAATTTAATTTACTTGCAACATACTTTTCATAAAAAAAATGTATGTATTATAAAGTTAATTTCCCCGACCCACTTAATTCTACTTCAAATACAGCTTAAAATAGGTAGTGATCTAAAGCTTTCTATATCATTCAAGATACAAAAATCTAAGCTATGTATGCTACCTTAAAAAAATATAGTAAAATCATCCATGATCATCATCACATACATTATTGATGAGATGAAATGAAATGTAACATTAAATTTGATCAGGTGCTCATACAATTGGAATATCCCATTGCTCTTCATTTACGAATCGTTTGTACAATTTCACCGGGGTGGGCGATCAGGACCCAGCCCTGGATAGCGAGTACGCAGCCAATCTCAAAGCCCGAAAATGCACGTCCATCAATTCGACCACTTTAGTCGAGATGGACCCCGGAAGTTTTAGGACATTCGATCTTAGTTACTATGCACTCGTGCTTAAACGAAGGGGACTATTCACGTCCGATTCACAATTGCTCACTGACTCGCGGACCATGTCGTTTATCACTCAACTCCTCAACGGATCTCTCAAGAATTTCTTTCAAGAATTCGCGACGTCTATGGAGAAAATGAATGCAATCGGAGTTAAGACAGGATCGGCTGGAGAGATTCGGAAACATTGTGCTGTTGTTAATTCTTAGTGTTTTGGTGAGATTATAAATTTATTTAAGAAGAGGTCAAGTGAGCATCGTTTGTGTGATGTATTATTATGGGAGGTGTATGTTGTTCAAATTGTGATTATGTTAGATATATAATATATTGTTCCATCTTTTATTCTTTTTCAAGTGTAAATTAATCATGTAATTTTTGTGTTTCCAATAAAGTGTTTGAAAGCCTTTTTACGAAATTCGGATTTAGGTTTTATACTCCCTTGTAGGGAAAGTGAAAACTAAGTTTTTGAATCTATATATATAAAGAGAGGGTTGTGGATTCTCTCCAGCCGCCACATCAGCATTTTGAAACTCTCACATGCTGCCACGTGTGTATTACCTCTCATTATCTCTCTTCATTTTTCCATTAATTAAAATAAGATGAAAAGACTCTCTCTTCATTTTTCCATTGATTAAAATTTAAGATGAAATCACCTTTCATCTCCTCTCCCCACTTTTCTCTTTCTAAGGTTGGAGAGAATCCACAACCCTCTCTTTATATATATATATATATATATATATATATATAGATTTAAGATGGAATCACCTTTCATCTTCTCTCCCCACTTTTCTCTCTCTAAGTTCGACGTCTGATTCACAGTTATGCTTCCGCCGATTGCGTTAAGAACTTCTCTTTGAATTCGGATGTTTTGAGCTTTATTTTCTTTCTTCTATTTCGTTTTTTGTATTGTGATTTTTGGATTTTGTTTCGATTTTTCCTGTCTGATAATATATATATATATATATATATAACGTGTTTCAAAATTTGCAAATGAAGTGACAATGGGTCCGCTTGAAGATGGGGAGAACCGTAATTCAACAAACAAAATTTTTAATGTGGATTTAAGCGACGTCGCCACACAACTAATTGACAGTCAATTTTCTCCGGGTATATTTTGTTTCCCCTTTATGATTCATTACATGGTTGAACAAAACATGCACTTAATGCTTGGAGTTTATGGGTTCTGATTTCGATAACTGAACATTTTATTATGTAAGCAAAGTTGAGATTTTTGACAAATATCGTGCTTTAACAGCCAGAGTAATTAGTGTTTGTTTTCTCTATATTTTATTTTTGGAGTTTGGTTTGATACTTACTCGATTTTCAATTGCGTAGAGAAAATAGGAATTGATTAAGTGGCTTAGGGTTTGTGTTTGGTGGTTAGTATCTAATCTTAAAGGCTTTTATATTCTTCGAAAAAATTAGATATGTATAAACAGATAAGTATGTTGGTTATATTAGATGATTTTGTAAGCGGGTTTTGATGCCTCATTGTGGTCGAATGTTACTTTTAAATTTGTTGCATTATGTTGGGGCGTAGATTATTTCAGTGAATCAAGATCCTTTTGATGGGAGAAAACGACTTATACTAATTTAATTGTCCACCAATATGAAGGCCACAATGCAGTATCAATTTCTTCCATTCCCCATTCCAACAACTTACAGGTTTTGCACATTAATTTAATTGCATATATGTTTCAACTGCTGCCATAATGATTTTATGCTCACTGATCCCTTATGCATATTGATTTGTTAGGATGTCTATAATGAAGAGGAAACTCATTTGCTTTCTCGGAGCTACTAAAAAAAATGTCTATTGAATATATATAGATATTGCAAATGGGCTCCCTAACATTTTTTTATGATATTCAAGGAATATTATTGACAATTCATGGAATTGAAGAAATTTATATTCTTTATTTTTTTTATCTCCTATATTTTTATTCTTTAGCTATATATGTTTCTCAATGTTAGGGACAGTATGACGAACTAAACTTTCGGGGATTGCAGCTAAATGGACTCCGTTGGGCCAATGACAATAACTCTATTTACTTCCTGTTTTGTTTCTATGTTATTTACTTCTTTGAGTTTTTTTATTTCCTTACTAATGTAAGATACTATATTGAGCAAATAAACTTGATTATGGAATTGACATAATTGTCTCCTAATTGAGGACTTGAAATGAAAGTAAAAAAAATGAATAATATTTTTCTCTGTTGCTAAATATTCAGTGTTATTAGAGAGTATGTATATGAAAATCTATATATTCTGAACTTGAAAAGCAATATCTATTCTAATTTAAGATCTATTATCACAGAGAAGAGGTATCAGCTTTGATCATAAATAATTTAAAATTCTAATCATTTTTACAATTAATACATTTTTGTTTTTAGGATACTGAATTGAAATGATTCATTATTTACATACGATTATGTGATGAGAGAATCGATATATATATATATATATATATCTAAGAATGTATATACAAATCACGGTTTATTATTTACATACAATAATGTGATGAAAATTGACATATATGCAAATCACAATCTAAAATACGAGTTTCAAAATAAAATAAAAAATCAAACCCGTGCATCGCACTGGCCCTCACTAGTGAACTTAATAATAAACAATATTTATGTGCATGTTGCATGTAGAAAGAAAAGAAGCAGCATAGGATAAAGAGCTCTACTTTAATGTTATGATGGCCACTTTAATAAATAGTACATTAATATTTATCTAATCAACAATGAGTAGGAATCTAAATATATGTTTATTGTGCACATAATTAACTTTATCTTGCTAAAGTATCAAGAGGTGGGAGGAATATGTTCACTAATGTTTGGAAGAGGTGTCTGTTGCTTTTTGGAAAAAAAATTGTTCTTCAATCATGAGTTCTGTTGTAAATGTGAATAGTAAAAAATATATATTTGTTTAAAGATTCAATACGTCAAATTATATTAAAAATATTAAATCTAATATATAGGTAAGTATTAGAGTCGGCAATCTAATATCGGCCCAATGGCCCTTAAATGAGGTCGGGTTGGGCTCTAAAATGAGCGGCCAGAAAAATATCGCAACTTTTTGGCCCGACCAGCCAGATAAATTAGTTTTTTTATCATTTTTTTTATGCAATTTGTAAATTTTACATGTAACCCAATTCTCTCTACCATGTTTTATGTATTCTTTTTATTTTATCTTTTATAATTATTCTCATCTTCGACTAACATTAACTAATTAGAATCCACTAACAAACTATGATAATTTAGTTAAAATATTTTTGAATGCTAAAAGAAAATAAAAAATGATTGGATTTTGCCCCCACTAATAATTTAATTATATTGAATAAATTAATTTTCATTACATAAATAAGATATTATAGTTTAAAATAATGTTTTAAATTATCTAATCGCTAGGAAGTTCTATTTCTATTTAAGTCGGTGTAAGAATTTAATTAATTAAAAATATTTTAATTTTAAAAAATAATTAGGGATTTGATCCGACGACCTGATGGCCCAAGCAGGGTTAGGCTAGACTCCAATTTAATAGGCACGACCAAAAGATGGGTCGGTCCGGCCTAACGATAAGATTGGGCCAGAGAAACAAACAAACCTACTATATATATCAAGTTTAATAAGTACAACCAAACGATCCTAATAAAATCTATATAAAATGTAGAGATACTTGATACTTGGGCCAACGCAGATGAGGTAGTCGATGAAAGCCCATCAACCACCGTCCTCCACACACAATAAAGAAATATTGGACTGAAGCCCAACAAGATTTAGCCCAACTTCATAATACCAGCCCATAGAACAAGCCTAATATGTTTGGTGAAAAACCCTAGCAACCCAAAACCCTAGCTTAGCAGCTCAATATTTCAGAATAAATACAATCCATTTCACACATTATACAACATCATCCTCTCTCTCTCTCTCTCCTGATTTCTTTTCTCAGGCGATGCTTATGGATTTGATTTCTGTTTCTGGATCTGGTTAGTGTTTTTCCAAAATTTTGATTTGTTCATTTTGCTCGTGATTTTCATCTTCATTTTTGTGCGGTGATGATACAAATTATGTGGACTAGAGTTTCTGATCTTGAAGTTGACGACTACCCCTTGGCTGTCTGAGCACTCTCCTCTTCAATCTTCTGATTTCTTTCTCTGTTTTTCAATTCTTCAAAATCTCTTTGTTGGCTTATGATGAAATAATTTTATCTTAGCGGATTTCAGTGAGATTGAATGTATAATTCAATCAATGATCTGATTGTTACACACACTGAAGCCTGCTTTGCTACTTCCATTTTCAACTCTTCAATTCATATTTCGATTCCGATTTGATTTTCTTCTCTATGCAATGATGAGATTAAGCACCATTGGGTGTAGTTAGGGCAGTGGATTAACCTCCGTGAGCCTACTTAATAAACGACTTCTCCTTCCACTGAGCAAATTTCCTCTTCTATTAATTTCATTATCCTTTGATTTCATTCAAAAAATGGCGTCCATTACCAATTCTGGGGGATAGTCAGTTCCTCTTGGCATAATGGCTCGGACGCAAAAGCGTGGTTTGTGGCAATATCCTGATCGGTGTTTTTTCTTCCATAGCATTAGATCCCGGAAACACCACATAAATTCTTGTTCAATTCAATTCACTTAGGCTCCATTTGGATAGAGTGATTTGAAATTCAGGATTTGAAATGAGTGGATTTTAAATCTCCTCTGAATTAGCTCTCAAAATGAAAACCATGGATTTCAAATTCATATCCATCCAAAAACTACCGGTGGATTTGCTACCATTGATTTCAAATCCCACCTCAAATCCACCAATCCAAATGTACTCTTATTGCTTTCTTGAGGCGTTGCGTTGGTTGGCCTTCCAATTGACGTGTCAATGAGAGCATATAATCATTGTAGTTTCAGCCATTTTCAATAGGTAAACTATGATTAATTCTTTTAGTTTTCCTCTCGGCTTTGCTACAAAATTGTTTTTGTCTTTGAATTTTTGTTGCTTCCTAATGGTGAACTCTCTCTTAATCTAGTGAGAGAAGATTCAAGTTTCCGAAGCATATAAATTTGGACAGTTTTAAACAGTGTAATGATATATGTTTTAATGTCACTGCACTACCTGTCTACTGCAACATTTCTCCCTTTTTTACAAAATATTTTGTTTGTTTATTTTTAAGTTGTTTTTCCGAATGCAATTTTAAGAAAAGCTTAAACTATAATTGACCAAATATAATTATTTGAATCTATCTTTATCAATCACCCAATTTATCGTAAACTAACATTTTGAAGCATATTCATTTTTTACCAACAATCCTATCCAAATTAACTTTTTAATTAAATATTCAAATCTTTTTAATTTAAATGTACAAACTATATTTTATAATAATGAATTAAATATGATGTAAATTATTATCCTCATTAATCCAAAGTGATCCCCGAATATAAAAAAAATTGTTAATTATTAAAATGATCCTATAACACTTTATCTAATCATTAGCAATTTAATGGAATAGATACTTTCAAGGTAATTTTGTTATTTTTAAACCCTAAATTTCTGAGGAATTCCACTGAATATTTGAATTCATATGATTTTAGAGTCGAAGCCCCAATTGGTATGCTGAAATTAATATTGGAATTGATTGCTATTTTAGGAGAGCAGATTTAATGCTCAATCTAATTGCCATTTTAGATATGGATTGGATTTCAGTCATTAATTTCTAATGATTGAAAAAGTTTGTTATAGTGTTGTTTCAGTCATTAAACAAATTGTTTTGGTATTTGGGGATAATAAATGGGCATTTATATTAAAGTGGGTATTTTGAGTGATGAACTCTTACTATTATGATATTTAAAAAGATTATGGATTAATTTGACAATTGTAATAAGGAATTTGAATTGTTGGAATATGAAAATGAAAAGAAAATGCATGAAACATGATATTGCATATGCGAAATATATAAATTATACAAACAATTGCCACATTACGAATATTTGAATCCATAATTCGAAATGATATAGTCAAATCGATGGTGTAGATGAAAAACTCCAATTTGTGTAATCCAAAAATGTTAATCGGAAAAGAAATAAAAAATTCAAACCAAAAAATCTGGACACAAATATAATCGAAACAATATAAGCATGGTTTAGACGTTACAACAATATTTATTCAAATACCTAGATGTTTGATTGAAATTAGGATTATAAAATTTAATTTAATTACTGCTAATATTACAACCATCTAAATATACTTTTTTATAATAAAACATCACGTCAACTCACATTTTCATAATAAAAGTACTCACCTTTTCAACATTGATTTAATATTTATAACATAATTATAATTTATACCCATTAAGCCCCTTCCAAACATACCCTAAAGTGTTACCAATATTTGCAACTTGGAACTATAATATACTATAAAACAAAGAGTTGGTCTTGTGTGAGGCCGTCTCACGGATCTTTTTTCGTGAGACGGGGCAACCCATAACCCACACTTAGTATTTCATATGAAAATTTATGGATATGAGTTCACTTTATGGGTAATAAGGATCCGTCTCACGGAAACTATCCGTGAGACCGTCTCATATGAGTTTTTGTGTAAAACAATTCTTTGATTTACTTGGGTCAACGATTTCGATGGAGAACTTTGATTTACCTAAAGTTTTTATCATTTCAAAACGAGGGTTTCAAACTGAGAGTTCAAAAATTAAAAATGGTAGAAATTTGATAGTTATGTATTATTCTATATAATGTCATAATTAAATTATACAAACTTGCGAGGGCAGCATAGGAATGTCAGTTGACAAATTAAGCATAAAAATGGGAGTCTTGAAAACTTTACTATAGGGTTGAAGAGTATAATAATAATATGAACATAATTATTTTTAGATAAAATGTCGACATCAACCTAAACCCATGAAGCAAGCGAACCTTAATGTTAGACAATCCATGATATTCTTAGTTTTGAGTTTTACCTTTGCCGATTGTCCAAAATACTTTGACAAAAGCATCTCAAATCAGAATCTGTTATAAGCTAAGAAGCTCTCTAAATTTCTAAAATTAAATAAATTGAGTCTACAAATGAAATTTATTATAACCAAGCTTAAATAAGAAATGAAAGGTGTATCCTCACCATTCCTCAATATTCAATGTTTAATTGATTAAATAATAGAAGAAAATTTTCATATTCCAAAATAAATGATGTTTTATGATTGTTATGTAATTATTTAAGTAGACTAATAATTATTGTGCAAGCTTTGTTTTCTCTTTTCTTATAAAAAATCCTCTTTAATATGGTATGAATAAATATTTTTTTAATATTATAAACAATTATATTTTGAAGTCCTACAACTGACACTTATTTTGATATTTTATTTTAAACGAAAACAACATTTATTTGAGATGGATCGAAGTAAGTAATTAGAGTATTTGTAAGTGATTTAATTATCAATTTATAATTCACAATGATTCTATACAAGTTTTATTCAAACCTGATTATTGGAATTGATTTAATCTTTGAAATGAGCCTGGAAAGTTAGTTTTTGTGATAAGCTCATGTATTTTGGCTAAAATTTTGAGATTGAATGATTTTGTAGAGCTTGGGGTTCTAGATGGTATTTTCCAACAATGATCTTTCATGTGAATAGATTTCATACTCAAATCAACAATTAAAACCCGAAAAATCTGGTCATTTACATGAATAATAAAGTAATTTTTGTATAGCACTATTTTAATATTAATTTTTATATTTGAGGTGTATAAATAAAGAGTAGGTTTTGTGTGAGTCCGTTTCACTGATCCTTTTTCGTGAAACGGGTCAACCAATAACTCATACTTTACAATTCATATGAAAATTTGTAGATGTAAGTTCAATCTATAAGTAATAAGAATTTGTCTCACGAAAACTACCGTGAAACCATGTCATGAGGTTTTGTTATAAAGTAACTGAGGTGTGTAAGAAAATCCAGGGGTGCATTTAAAAACACCCATTTCTTTTTGAAACCAGTGATGCTCTTGAAGTATAAACTAGTATTTCACCCGTGCGATACGCGATTTATTATTTATTCAGATTGTTATATTAAAAGTTATTTATATATCTTTTATTATTCCAAATATTGTATGATATAGAAATATATTTACCATATCGTTATTAATTTTAAAGTCATATTTTATTTTTTAAAAATAATTATTGGGTAAAATAGAGTTTCAGTTGAATAAAGTAGAATTTGGTTGACCCTATCTCTCGTGTGTTTTTTGAACTTCCCTGTGCATTCGTTTTCTTGGGACTTGTTTTTTAAATTCTAATAACACAAATTATATATGTTATTCTACATTATATTTGACAATATTAAAAGGTTGGAATACAAATAATCTAAACAACAAAATTGAAAGCTTATATTCTATTTATTTGATTATTGAAAAAAAAATTATGGTCGTTGGCTCGATAGATAATTTGATAAGTTAATGATGAAATTAGTTAAAAATGACCATTTAACAGTATAAGTTTTGAATCTTTATTTATGTACAAAATTTATCATAATTACAAAAACTATATTAAAATTTATTTAACTTTAAAATTGATAATATTCATAATTATAAACATTAAGTAATTTTAGTTAATAAAAAAAAAAGATTAACAACTTGAAAGCTTACAATACATTCTATTTGTTTTTGTTTTTCATTTAATTTTTTTCATGGATTGATAGATAATTTAATAAGTCAATGATTTTCGAAATTAGTTAAAAGTGACAAATTAACAATATAAATCTGGAAATATTTACTTATATACAACATGTGGCATAATTACAAAAAGTATTTTAGAATATATTTAACTTTAAAATTGATAATATGAATCATTATAAACATTAAGTAATTAAAGTTAGCAAAAAAAAAAAAAAGAAATTTAATATTTTAAAAACTTACATTCCATTTGTTTTTATCTTGTGTTGAATATTTTTCTTAGTCTAATAAATAATTTGATAGACTAATGATTTTTGGAATTGGTCAAAATTGATCAATCAACAATATAAAATTTGAAATTTTTACTTATATACAACATTTTTTCAAAATTACAAAAATATCTTAAAATTTCTTTAATTTTAAATGAGAATGTGAATAATTTTAGACATTAAGTAATGATAGTTAATACAAAAGAATTAAATTATAGTTCAACATTAAACATTATTCATCATCAACAACAACAAATAATAACAATAATGATAATCTATCTATAATAACAATAATAATGATAATACTATCAATTAATTAATTAATAATAGTAATGATAATTAATAAAATAATAAAAATATGTTAATTGAAAATATTACAACATACATAATTAATTCCAAACCTATTAGTTTTTTATATTTTTTTATTAACTAAAATCTTGATTTGAAATTAGGGAAATTGGCTAAATTTACAATTTTGCCAAATATCTTCCTTTTATATATAGATATGTATATAAGAATTTATAATCTCCTAAAATACAATTCACTTTTTTCAAAAGAATAAATAACTAAAAATTCACTTATGATAAATGTCACGAAAATTATATAATGCGAGCATATGATGATATTCAAAGTGGGTGTATTGATCGTGGTGTCGTGTTAATCGGAGTTGTCAATTTCCGTTCCTAATTATCAAATTAGGGTTTCTGCAGTTGAACTGTGATAAATTGGAGTCGAGCAGTGGATTAGGCTGATTCAGTCCTTAAAGAGAGAAGAAGAAGTTGAAGATGGCAGAGAGGAAACTTTACAAGACTAAGCTTTGTATGTTGTACCAAAGAGGCCAATGCTCCCGCCATTTCTGTAACTTTGCCCATGGCGACGCCGAGCTCCGCCGCTCTTTTAATGGTATTAAATAATAATTAATTTCTGTATCTTTCTGTGGGTTGCACCCCAGTTTCTTTGCCATGGCTTTTTCATGAAGTAATTGAAGACTGATTAGAGAGAGATTGGATATTCTACGATCTCAATTGTTTTCATTTGTTTTCACTGGACTTCACCCTTGTTAATGAACATACATGCTGTGAATTAATCGTGGCTCTTTTACATATCGTGGTATGTTAGAGTTGCACCATGCTTAAAAATGTTGATGTCTGATGCCATGTTTGGATATTCTCGCATTTCTTTGAAAATGACGAAACTTTGTTGGGGGTTTTATGAATTATCATTAAAAGCGCACTAACTTAGTACTTCTTGTCAGACTGGATTATGCTGATTGGTTTATCTTAGTGCTGCTTTCTCGGGTTCTTGGTTTATCATAATCCATCTTGAAACTGCCATGGCATAAGAGGGATCAGAAATATGTTTTGTGGTATTTCTGCAGTTTGTAGTAGAGAACATGGTATTTTCATCATCTGACTTCTGTATAAATGATACTTCAAAGGGCCACCCAAATGCATTATCCCACTTTATGGAAAGTGCATATTCTTCGTGAATGTGGTATTTTCTTGACCTGCTTCCTCCATGAAAGATATTGGGAAAGGGATCTCTTGGTTTTCTTGGCTTGGAACTAGAGCAGTGATGCCAGTGTACTGCACGTGGAAGGATATAGCTACTAATTTCATACTTCATAGAAACAAAAGAAGAACCTGCTATTGCTTTATATTCTTATTACACAAGGGCAGAGGATTTCTATATTTTGAGTTGCTTCAATGATTCTCGAGGGTTTTTCTTTCCATGAAAGCTCATGGTATATCCTTATCTATATTTATGCGAAAAGCTATTAGTTCTATGGCTCATATGGGATCTGCAAGAAGGCACTAGAACTTGTGATTATTGTCTAACTCATTTGTCCCAGTTACGGTAAGCTTAACTCAATGTCATTTACTGGCTGATGGTCTGTCTGCTTGCATCCGTTGTGAGATTACGACTGCACATTGTATTATGTTATGATTCTTTTTTTGAAAAGCAGGTAAACAGGAGCATCGGGGAGGTAGAGATCTACGAGAAAGGCTTGACAGAATGCGTTCCCCATTGCACAACTCACCACGAAGACGGGATGCCAAAATGCGACATTCTTCTCATGGTAAGTTACAAAGATATTTACATGTGATCTTTTTTTAGTTTGGCTTTACTTTATCATGGTCTTTACTGTTTTCCAAATGTACTTTTCAGGAGATAGTCCTCACTCTCTTGGCAAAAGGATGTAAGTGCATTTGAAATGTTTTTGCTTTTGTCCCCATTGCTGTATGACAAAATCAGACTGCTAGATAATAAGGAAAACTCTTATTTTGTGTAGATGGTTAAGACTATTTTGAAGATCACTTCTATTTTTACCTTTATGTTTCTTGTATTCTTCTTTCAATGATATATATATATATATATATATATATATATAAAATCTTGCAATTTCATTTTTAGTTAAATTGGGTAAATATAATTTACATCCTGATTACATGTTATATTGGATTACAAGTTAAAGTTGATAATGATTATTACTGGTGTAATCATTGTAGGAAGGGTTATCTCTATAAAACCACACATTTGTCCATACATGTGCACATGTATTCTTTACACTTTGATTGACATCTTCTTTACAAGCTATTTGAGTAAATTATCTCTATATTCTTCTTTCCTAAAGAGGCTAAAAGATACTATATTTTCTCTCTATACAATGACCAAATAGTGTATCATTTAATCAATAGATATGTTGCATATGAAAAATACTAAATGTTAATATTTTATACACTATTTATAAAAAATGTTTACATGCAATGTGCAACACACCTTATCAAATGACTAGATATCATAAAAACCTGCTTGGCTTTCATGGGATTGGATTAATATGAAGCTTCTGTGGTCTCATTTCTCTTTTTAAGTGTAACAATCTATGTCACTGTGCAGCGACAGGAATACAAGGAAGAGAAAGCAGTTGGATGGCCATAGTGATTATTCTGGCAGAATGTCAGATGGAACTGAAGATCAAATTAAAGATAGAAGGCTGGCATACTTGGATGCAAAAGTGCATACTGATGAACAGGTTTAATGGATAGTTGCTTACTTGCTTTTCATTTTTGCAGAAGTAGATGAAATTTTTTAGTGTACTTTATTGTACCTTTTTCTCTTATGGCTGAACCATTATGTCATTGGTCTTTCTTTTGTTTTTTTGCACAGCTTAGAGAAATTCACTCTGAAATTAAGATGCTGGAAGATGATAAGCGGCAGCTTGAGGTTAGTTTAATGTGTTCGGTGGTTGTGGTAGCTTGAGCTGATCTGTAGATGGAGCTGATTTGTTGTCCTAGAGTGTTCTCATAGCTGTGTTCTTGTTGCTTATGAAGAAATAATTTTGATTTTCTTCTTAGTGGGGTGTGTGACTATTCTTCTCCAATATAAGAAGCAGTCAAGTTTCAGTTTACCCATTCCTATTTCTAGGATGTTAAGGGAAACCAATAAATGACTTTCTTGTACTGTTTTTTAATTTCTGGACTCTTTCTGTCATTTTTTTTTTCCTGAAGTAGAATGAAGACCTACAGAAGTATCATAATGATGTAGCTTGATACGTCTTCTGTTTGGGAATGGTTGATTATGATTCAGCATTCCAGATTCCACCTCACTGTTCATGTCTCTCCTGGTTCACTATGCTGTCATCATTAACATTAAGAAAGTTAGCCTTTCAGCAACTCATAACCTTCCTCCCACTTCTAACATCTAATTGCACTACCTTTGGTAGCTCCTCCTTAACTTGTAACATGCTTTTTTGCTAACCCCAACCAGCATCGCCTTCTTCTCAACCTTTTGTGCTCCCTTAAGCCATAATCCAGACTCTGTTTCTCATTTATAGCTTCAACCTCCAACTTCATTAGGCCTATGCCTATCCTCGACTAGCTTTGTACACTTGTTCATATGGTCTTCTTTGCATGATATTTGATTTCATTTTCTTGTTAACATCAAAATGACATTTTCAAAGTTTAACAACCCAAATCAAAGTTTCATATCATGTTATATAAGAGAAGAAAAGGTGCAAGAAGTGGTAGGATTAGAGGTAATGTATATGCTGCTGAGCCAATGGGAGGGGTGCTGCTGTATTATCATTTTTTTGTTTTAAACTTTGGCCAACCTGTTTCCGTATATGTATAATCTTTGATGCCCTTCATTTATCTTTCCAAATTCTCTTTTTAACACCTGCTTTATGCCTCTCACTCCAATCATGTTACTTCAACCCATCAGATATCTCTACTTACATGTTTTCCCTAGCAGGTGAATACAATTTTAGCATGTTTGCCCTTGTAAAAGTGATGGTAGATCATTGTGGGAACCTGCATATTGACAGTCTCTTTTTATTATCTGTTTATTATTGCTACAAATTGCTCATTAGGTGAAATTGCATGAACTATACTTTGTTTATCAGTTCTATCCAGTGTGAATGTTTACGTAAATGTCGCACGCATGGTAGATTCAAGTGGTGATGGTTTCACCGTAGGGATTTTCTTTGTTTGGCATCCTCTAGTTTCTCTCACCTCATATTTAATAATTGAAATATATTTTTTCCCTGAGATGTATCAGAATATGCTTTGCTATCTCATAAATGCTAAACTGTTTTTTTGTGCTTATTGAACAGATGTACCTGGAGGATAGAGTTAAGGATGCTGATTTATTAAGCCTGAAAATCCATGATCTTGAGATGCAACTTTCTAATGAGAGAGAAGAGGGGAAAAGGTACTCTTAATAAGTTTCAGTTCTCATCATTTTCTGTCTGATTTATCCTAGAAGTTGATTATAGTGTTGATGAATCAAAAATAAGATTGAATTCTTAAATGCTGTTTGAAAAGTTTTCTGGCAGCAGTAATCTCATCAGCACTTTGGCCTCAAAAAATAAATAACAATGTTTTGATGGAATTAGTGTCTGGTCATTGTAATAACAATTATTTTTTTCGATTGCTTATTTTTTTAATGTGTAACTAGTTTTGAAATGCACAACCAATTTCTTGTTGTTTCGTCCTATATCAATTTTGAAAGGATCTACTGTTTCATAATGTTATTCTATTCGCCTTGCTAATCCCCAGAATTGTTTACAAGTTGCAAATTTCTTTCACTTTCTCAACTGTGCTTGCGATGTTTGTTATTTCCAGGTTTACTGCGAAAATAAAAGAGTTCATGAAAGCACATAAACGTCACTTGCGATTACAAGATGAACTGAAGAGGTATTGATATTCCCTTTGTCTTCTACTTTATGACTTAAGCTGTGGTGATGAGTTACATATGTTTGTCATTCATAGATCACATGCTAAGCTTCAAAAGTTGGGTGAGCAGCTGGACATAGATGCTACAGGTACAGGCAATGAAGATGATTCAAAAATCAAAGCCTTGAGTGATGATATAACTGGTGGTTTTGCTAGCCCATTGAATGGTCATGTGATTTCTTCACCACACAGGACAAGGCCACGAGATTTCCTGGAAGCTCATGATACATCAAATCAAGGTAGTAGAAGTATATGCATGTACGCAGGCCTTTCATTATCCAATTCATACAGCCTTTTGGAAGTTGATGCGACACTTGATCTGCAGTATTCTTGACTATCATTTGATTCCGAACTTTTTCAATGTTCAACTCACATTTATAAAGCAGATGAAAAAATATTTTTTGTTGGCTGGTTGAACACTGTATTCTAGAGCTCCCCCAGGATATTTAAAATTTATTGCAACAGGTATTCAATTATTTATGAAGTGAGCACATGCACACACACACGCACAGAGAATACACTATAACAGTCAACTAGTTTGTACACTAGTATGGAACACTCAGCCACAGTTATATTCTAGTTAAAGTTAATTTTGGTTCTCCTCATTGACTGTTGGAGAGTTTCCAGGTGGCTGCTGATTGTTTTTATGTGGCACTTCACTTTAGTACAATTTATGTAGACACCCTGATTTCTTATGTCACTTGTACATCATGTACATTCTTTTAGCTTACATCTTTTAACCTTTTGATTTAATCCAGTTGGGAGAAGAACTGAAATTGGTAGAAGTAGAGTGGAAAAGCTTCATCAACCGTATGGGAATTATAGTTTGCTGAGCAATAGCAAGAAACCTGAAGCAGATGATGACACATATGATAGTCGTGGGCCCTTGGCACTTGAAGACAAGTCGAGGAGAGGAACAAACCTGCCTTCTGATAATGCCTCTGCTGACAAGGTTCCGTTTTTTTTTTTTTTTTAATGAATCTCTAATGGATTTACATCATCTATTTGACTTAGAATTTTGTTGCAGTTTTCCTCGATTGAAGTACATAATGTTATTATTATTATTTTTTATTCTTTTTTGGGATAAGCTGCATGTATGGATCTGGAAACTTTTTCTGTGCTAGCAATATTTAATTTCTGGATCTATCAATTTGTTTCCACTTGTCACCTGTTCATTAATCGATCACTTTCCATGTTCTATAGACATAACTAACATTAGGCCTGATCAGGAACATAGGATAGACCTGTGTATAATATGGAAAGTCTCAACAATTTTATTTGACCTTTTTATTAGTATGAACATGGAATTGTTTTTATGACATCCTCATGTTGGTTTGATACAATTACAACTATTCGCCTCAACCATATGTCATATACAGTGTCTTTTGGGGAATTCACCATAATGATGGGATGAAACATGTCATATCTAACGCGTGGGTTGTTAGTGACAAGCCCAAGGCTGACTTGATCGTGTATACTCGGCGGGCTAGGAAGTTGACTATGATGGGCTTGAATTGTTTAATTGCTTGTTTTCCTTTGCTTAATTTTTCTTTATGATTTAATTTTTGTATCGGCCCGTGGGCGAAGCTAGGATTAGTATTTAAATGAACGTACTTTGTATTGTGTGGGTTGTTCTGGATATTGATTTAGAAACAGCTGTTGCTTGGTCGGATTGTGTCTTGCAAACTGTGTTTTTATTTTGATTAATTCGTTTGAGTTTTGATTCTGAACCCTTTGCTGACTTATTTATATACATACACTATAGGTAGAGGATATAGATGAATATAGATCTGTAGATTCATTTGTTTCCTTCAACTTTATGGAATTACTGGTTAAAGTCAGTGACTCAATGGCAGCGTTTTGTTTCTTATCAGAAGTGGTCCTGTACAACACATGCTTGAGTTGAATGAATTATGTGTACATGTCTTGTGCTAGTTTGGTGTACCTTAAGAAAATCAGTGCCTTGATCTTATTTTATTTTTATGGAAATTTTGCAGTACAAGGCATCCGAGATAGGCCTTACACTGCCCTCAACTGGTATAGCTGCTCATGCAATTGATGATGATGTTGAAGTCGTTGAAACAGATGACAAGTTTCAGGTAGCTAGAGCTGTTTCTACTGTAGCTGATGAGATGGAAGTTCCGTTGAGAACCCAACGTTTACAAATTCTGCCGCCCCCACCTCCCATCCCTCAGAATGCATATGCACAGGTTTTCTTATTGAAAGTTGTCTCATGAATATGCATTTAAACATGTGCTCCACACGTGCGTATACATCACAAAAATGCATATATCCACCCTATTCTTACCAATATCTTGCTTTAAGAAAATTTCAGTCTGATTATCGTGGCATTCTTTATAATATATATGCTGAGACGAGCAACTTGACTTGCTTGCAGTACAAAGGTAACGATGAGAAGGTAGACATTGATGGAGTTGATGAGGAGACGGTGGAAGTGGATATCGTTTGACATCAATGCATAATGTAGACCAAGCTGTTACACAATCAAATGTGATGTATAAATCTGTAGGGATCCTTTTTTTCATGATCGTTTTACCTTGTAGAGCTTTTTGAAAATCATGTTTTGTCAGCATATCAAGATTTTGATCAGATTCTATGATGCTTCTTTTAGCATGGTGCTTACCTTCTAGATTAAGATCATAATATGCCTATTCTTGTGCGTGTATATTTTTGATTTTGAGAAGATCTCCTGTGCAATAGGTTCCTGGATATCAGATTCATGCACTCGGACTGGATTCAGGCAGGCTACAACCCGTGTATGGATCTTAGATCCATGCATCAGGTGCTAAAAGTTTTTGTCTTTAATTTGCTAAGTATAATACAATAGACAATTCAATATAAATACGTGCACTAAAGTGGTAGATGCATTCTGAGAAACAAGCGGTTACATAGAATAAAAAGGAAAGGTAGGGTTCTAATCACAAATCAAGGTTGAAAGGGTTTTTTTAGCTTAGGGTTTTAGAAATATGAATAATAATTATAGGCAAATTGTAAAGGAGAGCAAAGTTTATCTTTTATTTTAAGATGAAGACACTTTAGTCCTTTTATTTTATTTACTTATTTACTTCGAATGTGTTTAGAAAGGATGTGCTATATCAAATATTAATTGCTTGTTGAAAAGGTAAAATTCCTTCTGCATTTTCAATTTTGAATAAATGGTTTCCGAAAAACCAGAAACACAAGAATTACAAAATGCAATAATTGACCTATTGCAAATCTGATATGACAATACTTGATTTCAATATTCAGACCAAGATATCAAGTTTATAACTTGGCATATGAAGCTTCCTCTATACATCTGGGGCATTCACATCTGAAGCCATAGTCGGCAAGCCGTTGCTGCCTTTCTTCATAGGGAAGATCCTCATCGATGTACGATATTGTTATCTGAAAACACCATTGTCAAACGACGGATGTTCAGTTTTGATCATATAACATACAAAAAAAGGGTTAATATTTGGGAAACCACATAGTTCATATGCATGATTCTTAAGAATAGGCACTATTTCGAAGTTAATGGTTACCTCTTCTTCCTTTGAAATCGGTCGTAAAGCAAGTATAGTAGCTTGTCCATCCCTATCCTGATCCAAAGAAAGAAAAAATGAAATCCTAAGCATCAGATTTAGGAGTAATCCTCTTGTGGCACAAGAATGAAAAACACCGAGGGACCTTAGAAAGTCAGCTTTGACATATGGTGATATGAAGAAAAGTCATCAAACTTTGAGATACTTTTAGTGATAATTTGGGCTTTAGTAAATGGATCAACACAAATATTTCTACATTTTGATGATTTATAATTATATCTAAGGTCATCAACTAAAGAATTGGTAATGTTTCATCAGGAGAGTCCATGGCATCAAGGTGATCTGATCTAACATATAAAATGCATCAAATTACACTGAAGATAAAAGTGCTTCTAATACGTACCTCTTCTCGCTTGAATGCTTTGGCATTAGGAATACACGAGTGATTCATACAACTCTGCAGAGGGTAAAACGCAGTACCTGATGCAGATTCGTAATTGATGGCAGTTGGTGAGGTATGCTCCGAAATTGAGCAAGTCATAGAAATACATGAAAGCAATATCAAACTTGGAAATGTTAACAGACCGATCGAATCTACAAAAGAAGTGGCAAGAATAATAATGGAAGCTCGTAAACAGTTAAGACTGAGTTTTGTCTCATGACCTTGAAAGTTAGAGACAGTCACATTGATATTCTGGTCAACTATTGAGACAGATTTTGAGATTCTTTTAATTACTAAGGTCCATCTTCAACAAACTCAAGAGCATATTGAAAGAAACCTATTACCTTGGCAATAAACAGAATAATCCTCCCCAAGAGCATCCAGGAAAGATTTTGTTATCTTTTCACATTCTTCCTGTAGTGGATTTCAATTCAATGATGCTATAAAGCTTTTCATGCTATAGGTACGATGAAATATACTGTATCTCCTAACCTTTTGGGAGGGGGGAAGACTATCAATATACAAAAAATAATCCTCCACCGGGGATGCTACAACCAAATCACTGTAAGATAGGAGAGGCATAAGTCAGGTTTAAGATGCATACTATCTATGTACCAACCTACGTGCTGTTTAGATACTTAAATGCAAAAACAAGAACTTCTCCAGCATATAGATAGATACATGATCCATCTATGTAATAGATAACAATAATAGACTTACAGATTATTCAGCTCAAACATGCCAATGATGTGACCATAGATGTCAAGGGAAAATACTTGCAACAATTAAGGACTCCATACTTGGACTAAGAGCATATAGTACAGGTTTTCAATGATAGCTTGCAGATGATTCAACTATAAGTAGGATACATGGCGCACATTCCTTGTCGTAGATGGCTTCTTTCAGCAGTTGCAATGACTAAACATTTAAAAACAAATTATTAGATTAGTAGCCATGAGAGAAAATCTTGAACTGCAAAGTACTTTAACCCTTAGCTTATACTGAACGTTGCATTTGATGACATGCTAATATAGAGTAAGTTCTGAAATGCATACAACAAGTCTTTTTGCAATGAGCTCAAGAAAAGAAAAAACCAGTTTGAGATATCACCACATTCCCAACAGAGGAGGATTTTAACACACAGAAGAGTAATTAACAAGTGCGGAATGCAAACAGCAAAAAATTTATCGAAGAATCAAAGGAAAAGGCATATGAAAATATGGAATCACATTGCAACAGAAGTGGATGCATCTAAGAAGCACAAGTGAAAAAAAATCTGTAAAGCATTTTTGAGGAAGAAATTTTAAATTAAGGACTGATGCAAGAAAGCTATATTCAATGTAGTCAAACTATAGCCAGGGGTAGCTTATTCCAGTAACATTAAGTTGAACTTTGGGCTTTATGCAGATTGAGATTCTTGATGCTTCCTTGTAAACTTTGAATCATTGTACATTGGGGTCAGTTTAAATGAGTGAGAGCTCAAGTCTCCTAAAATTACAAATAAACAGATGGGAAATTTAGAGGGATATTTTGGAACAAATTTTGTTGATATTTTATGCTGCCACGTGTGTAAAACTTCTACAAGTTTCACTTGTCATTTTGATAACCTAGATTTTGGATATTGGATCATTTACAGTGACACAAGATAGAATAGTAAACTAATAAAATGAACCCTCTACAGTTTCAACACTTTGTGCTTTTGCATGCTGCAACCATTTATTCTCCTTTTTTTTTCAAAGTTCTATCCAAAACCTCTATTCATCCACTTCAAGTTTTATAACTATCCTAGCTTAATTTTTTTCTCGAATTCTGTATATTTGAATTTAGATTGACACACTGGCACACTGCTCAACCCTTTTTAAGAGATGAGGTGGGATGGCTACTCTAACACAACATGTTCTTGCTATGTTGTTATAATTCCACAAAATTTTGGAGTTTGGACTGTGTAAACATCTCTATCTAGTGTTATTGATCAAGCTGCTCTGAAGAATCAAGGAAAACAACAATACAAGAATACAACATGGCATGGAATGTGATGAGGAATGAAATAGTTCATGCTTTTCAATCTTCTATGGGATACATATTTATGTATATGCAAGCAAACAGGGGTGGACCTGTACATGAAAGCAGTGCATAACAAACTGTCAAGGTTAAAACAAAACCCCCCTTAAACAATATTAAGTCTGTGAATAGCTTTAGATCTATTGAGGAGTACCTCAAATGCTAAGTCCTTTAGCTGCATTCTGAATCCAGCTTCATCACATGAATCAACATCTTCTGGCAGAGCAACACAGTCCCACCACCTATACAAACACAACAAAGCACATGAAGGCAATTTTAATATTCAAGTGTCAACCAAGTATCTCTTTTTTAAGAGTCTAAATATAATGAAAATTTTATCAGAATTACCTTCTCTTGAATCCCACAGACATTGGCTTCCATGCCTCCACTAACAAAGGGAATATACAACTGTTGCATGGATTAGAGGTATCATTCCCCTGCTGTTCAACATAATCTGCTTTCAACTTTCTGTATCTCAAGATGGTAAATGAAATTGCCTGGGTAGAAGAAGCAAAACAATTAATGAGAGATCTCAATAAAATATGCAAATATTTTCATAGTCAAAGTACCTCGTGACAAGTTAGTTAAATTGATCAATTTATGAAATCAAACTTAAGCCAAGACTGAGATAGAATTTTCTGCCGACATTCTGAGTTTATAGAGATTGATTTACTGATGGCTAGCCTAATTTGAACAATATGCAAAAGTACAACACAGTCATCTACTAATATAAAATCCAATTAAAACTCATGAGATGTAATCAAATGATCCTTACAGAGCATGTGGCTTGTCGAGAAATAAATGAAGATTACCGAAAATGATGTTACAAATGGTAAAAAAAAAAAAAGTCTTGACAGACATTGTTCCACCATCTTAAGCACCAGTTCTTTTTTCTCTCTTGTTTGTGGGGAGTGTGAAAAGAGCAACTGGCAGTTCAATTCTTGTTTACATTCCATAATTTGTATTTGCTATTTACTATTCAAAGCATAATATAAATCTCATTACAAAAGAATAAACTTTGTCAAACCAAAGAGAATCACTTGGCCACAGTTTGAACTTCCTGGTTACATCCAGTTCATCAGACAATTACCTTAGCAGCAAGGATGAAGATATCATTTGTTTCTGCAGAATGGAGACATCGGAAGCATGTTAATTAAAAAGAACATAACATTAAAAGAATAATGAAGAATTGTAGTGAATTCAAAGATATAGTTTACAGGTTTACCGTTAGCATGCTTCATAAATTTTGAAAGCGCTTCTTTATTAGGTGATGATGATCCATGTCCAATACAGAATAAAGAATGCGATGAATCCCAATCAGATTTAGCACAAGATTTGCTGCATAAGTTAATCAATATGTAATGCTGAACTGAGTTATAGAGCGTACTAGATGCCACGTGCAAATATAATGGAGAGGTATGTATTACACTGCACTTATATAAGCATTCAACTGTAATGACAGAAATTCAATCTAAATTCATGTAAGCTTTTTTAAATCTCAACCAATATATATATATATATATATATATAGGTACAAGTAGTCCTAGATATATAAACCTCATGAACTATTATAGTAAGTTGCTTAGTATAATTTAATCAAGATGCAGCATGATTAAGTTGAACCCCTGAAACCAGTTGAATGGAATGATCTGATCAGGCAATGATCTTAAAACAGTGGCAATTGTTATCCTTATTTTATGTAAAGTTCGGTTTCAGAATCACAAATAACATGGATTGAAACAAAAACTAAGTGTTATGTTTGCAACAGAACACTGAGACTTATGATGTACCTGCAATAGTAAGCTTCTTTGCATCCTCCCAGGCATGGAACAACTGAAGGCAGAGGGAACTTCTCTGAATACGGAAACCGCAAGCTGCCATCCATTAATGATTGGATAGTATTCTGATGAATATGAGTTTTTCCAGACGAACTACTACATCCATCAGACAACCCACATTCATCTGCTGCAGAGATCCCTAATTCTTCCAAATACAGTTTCCTCCCAATTTGAAGCTCTATTGAACCGATGAATTGAAAGCAGAAACTACACACCAAACAATCAATCTTCCACATAGGAGAGAGAGAGAAGAAAAGCAAGTTAACAACTGGATGAAGAAATCACAATAGAATGTAGGACAAAGTAACACATCCACATATCCCAATACCTTATTAGATAAATGTTGGACACCAACAAGTATTTGATCCTTCAAAATAAGGTCATCTTCTTGAAAAACAGCCGTACTATAAACCCCTGCAGTTAGTTTTAATATTTTATACCATATCTTCAACAAAGGTAAATGCTTTAAACTCTTTTAACCAATCCGCCATTAAAAGGGTTATTCCCCAGAAACTCGAGGACTAAGAATCAAACACAAAGTCACAACCTGCTAAAAACACTCAAACTCATATGCAACCAGAATTGATACCAATAGAAACATATAAAAAGAAAACCTTTTCCATGGTCTCTCTCTATTTTCACTTTCAGTCCAGCACATTGCCTTTCAGCTACAAGGGCCTCGAAATATTCCTGTGAAGAGGATCAACACATAATAAATAAACAAGGAAATGTTAAAACAACGTTGCGTTTATATATATAGTATTCTCGCCTGCACTTGGGTCTGAGGAGGAGAGCTGAGAAGACTCGAGATTTCGGCGGCATCGATTCCATTCATCTCTCTCTCTCTCTCTCTCTCTCTCTCTCTTGCTGTGCTTCGTGGAGCAATTCGTTTATACTGCGCCGCCATTATTACTCAGCTATTTATACTTCAATCTTGGCTTATATTTCACTTATCTATAAATATTCGATATTCTTTTTTTCACTTTAGTTTTTTTTTTTCTTTTTTTTTTTGTTATTTTTAATCACTAACATAGATGAATTAGCTGGAAAATTTTATAAGTTTTTGTCAGAAAAACAATTGAGTTGATTGAAAATAATGTGAAGTTTATAATTTGTTTTGCTAAAAAATTGTGTTGAAATTACTGTCTCATGAAAGCTTGTGTTTCTCAGTTAAGTATTTTTAATTAATTTCACATAACAAAGGCCAAAGTTTTTATTTACTATTTGCTCTTCACAAATAATTAATTTAGTTTTTCCTTTTTCATTTTAATTAGTGTGAATTTCTTTTATATATAATCCAACTAATTTTTAGTGAAACCTGATACATTTTTTCTTATTTTATTAAGTAAAAGCGAGTTGTACCCTATTCAAAATACAGATTCTGATACAAATTTAATTAAATTCACATAAAAGTACACAAATACAACTCTAAATTGTACCTATAAAAACAAAAAACAAAAAAAAAAGGGACAAAACAAAAACAAAGAAATCTATTTCTAGATTTATTATGCATTATTTAAGAGTACATTGGTGAACTATTTGTTGACTTCAAACTATCAGTGTAGCTGAAGTTCTTCTATACTTACACAGAAGAATTCATTTGATTGAAAAAGACTGAAACTTAAAGCAACTACAGGTGAAGAAGAAACGAAATACACAGAAACGAGCACGAAACTATGTTCTTGCACATCATACACAACCAAAGAATTGCTCCAACGATGTTGCGGTGAAAACATTGGAGGCGTGCTGTTCGAGCTTCACTGGAGATACATATAGTTGATACCTGATGAATCTCTGGAGAACGATCAAGAAGAAAATCAGTTCACAATGAAGCTTATGAATGAACGTTTTACAGAAAAATACGAGTGCAAGAGTGAAAACTTTCAGAGCAAGGAATTGGGAGTTTCTGGCAATATGAATATACAAACGTATGAAACGTATCAGACTAGAAAATCAACACCTTGGCATGCACTTTTCTTACCCTTACAAACATTATCTTCATGAAATGGTCAACTTCTTAAGAGGTAAACTAGTCTTAGAATATAGCAATTCTAGATAGGTGACAATTTCTCTGGAGAATTAAGTAAATGTCCAACTAAGAAAGAAAAGGAGGATGATTCAAAGGAAATTTCTTAACTACTCGAACAAAATCAATTAGAGAGCTTGCAGTACTTTCGGAGTTGCTTGTAAAGGGTTTGCTCATTATGTAAGATAGAATGGCCGAAAGTAAATCACAGGATGTGGCTGGTAGCTGATTTTTCTCATAAAGTAGTTATTAAGTTACAAAGAGAAACGGTGGATTCCTTTTAACTCAGAACAGGGTGAAAATATAGATTAAAAAGAAATCAGTACATACCGCTAACTGGGTAGTAATTTCAGGACTTGAGTCTATGTGCCAATCTGGTTCCAGTTGTCTGACAAAAGATGTCCGTCCGATCTCTGTGCTACAGAAGAGAACCTGAAGGTTCATTGTATTAGATGATGACATAAATGACAAGCAGTTGTAAAAGGTTACAAAATTAAACTCATGCCTGGTAAATAAAAATGCCTGCATTCAAGAAGTGTAAGAATAATACATCACGGTTGGCCAGATGTAAATACTTTATCCTCCTATATTATGATGCCACCGACAGCTATAAACATAGAAAGTCTTCAGGCAGGATAAATGTTATACATTATATTCTTCGGTGGATGGGATACGGGAGAAGAACTTTTTCCTTTTCGGAAGGAGATAGGGGGCTAGGGACCAGAGAAAGCCAGGTTTGAGAAAAGGGACACATAGACGAGTATTGATAGTTCATTGTTGGGGATTAAAATTAAGCTTCTTGGAAGATATCCATTCATAGTAACCTTACTTGGAATTCAAGTAGTGAGATGTGAGTTTCACAATCTCCCAGATAAATAGGAACGAAGGGAATAACCCCTTAATATAGGAATTTTGATTTAAAAATAAACAAATATAAGGGCAACAATTATTATCTCTTTGCATTACGTTGTGCTAGAATTGCTAACAAGAAAAGGAAATAGGGAATGATGCTCTGAAAAATTCAGACAGACATCTCTAGAAATATAGCAGAATGGAGCACTACTTATACATAAAGTACCTACAGTTAGGCTTTACCTTATCTTTGACTAAACCGCCTGATGTAAAAACCCCTGCATCTTCCAAAGCTGCAAGAACTCTCTTCTGCATAAATTGATTTGACTTATCAGCGATCTTGTAAAAATTGCCATTAAATAAAATTGTTGCGTATTTATCAGAATGGAGAAAGAACACTAGTCTTTTAAGAGCTTAGATTTACCAATGTAAGGTAAGGTTAGATTTCTCACGTCACCATAGATACCCATGAAAATATCTAAAATGCTTAAGGTACAACGAAGATGGTGCCACAATTCCCTACTCCTGTATGTAGCCCCATAAGGTACCCAGCAGATATAAACCACTTAAGCATATTGTTATGCCCTAAGCAAACCCTTACTAACTAACCATAGAGATATTAAATCCCTACTTGTATATGTGGCATCCTCATCATGTCCACTACATGGACCGTGGCACACTCTTAAGTTCACGTAGCTCATAGCTCATCTTTGAGGATAACACTGCCCAGGCAGTTCTAACAGTACAAGAATTACCAGGGTGATCCTTAATTTGATTCAAAATTTTACATCAGCAGCTAATTCGGCACACATTCCTCTGAAGTTCTTCTAAACACATAAAATAACACTCTAACAACAACACAGATGAAACAAATTGGGTCAAGTAATAGTCAGTGCTTTACTTCACTTTCATCGTCCAGCACTCTTTCCATGAGATATAGATCACAATACTTCGTCACTTCGAGAAGCAACTCTAGAACTGATGATCTGACAGTTGCTTGCTTCTGGCAAAAAACAAGAAAAAGACAAGATTGAGCAATTTCTAAATTATGATGTCACATGTTAGGACTAGAGAAAGAAAAATAAGTAATAACCTGGAGCTCTTCCGGGGTGCTTTCCTCTAGGATAACACCAAGCAACCGACAAGTAACCTGAACCAATGTCCAATTAATTCATCAATGACAAAAAATTGTGATATCCAAGTCAAATTGATAAATTAAAAAAATGAGATTGCAAATGCTATCAGATCTCTAAACTTGAAGCAGATCAACTTAAACACCACATGAGCATGGAAGATTATAGTGCAGTACATTGCAGATGAATATAGACCATCCAGTTTATTGAAAATTACCTTTCTGCCTTCACTTAACTTTTGCCTAACCATTTGGCTGAGAGTTGGCTGCAATTGGACACAAGTTTTCTTTATTAAGATCTGAATCACTTCAAACACACAAACGGAAAAATCATAAAAAACAATCACCTACCTTCACAGGCTGAAAGAACTCATCAACAACATTCTGAGTACTGGAATCTGCTGGAGGATTGCTAACTTCTGAGGATTCAGCATTTGTGCTTGCCTGACTATTAACACCAGAACCACTAGCTGATGGGGCTTGCCTTTTAGATTGCCTTCTCTGTTGCCCTCTAGATGTTCTTAAGATTCTCCAAGTAAATACTATTGCAAATGCTAGGCCTGCTACGGCCCCAAAGGATCGTGAATCCTGTAGCATTTAGACAAGTTGCAGATTACTTGCACAACGCTATAGCATTTAACAAGTTGCCCCTAAGCTTAAATTAATTTGCAGACTCAAAGGCAGCTCTTCGTTGTGAATATCCTTACAAGGGCCTTTCCAGAAATGACTTTCTAATAAGACTCATCTAAAGTTTCATTTACAAGTTATATAATGAGCTTACATATCAGTTAAAAAAATATCATAAAAATCACACAAAAGAACATCTTTCAAGGAATGTGCTAAAAGATCAGTGAATTCGACAAATATCACATGCATGATTCTCTATCTTGCTTTTTATCCATAAATTTAAAAGTTCCCAGATAAATTCTAAGTAGACAGCCAGAGCTCACAATTTTTTTTCAGGAAATTATGCTATGAAAAACCCTCCACATCATAACATCCTTTTTTTCTTTATGCGTGGAATTCATTTACTTTAAAGAGAATATTGGTTCTAACTCGACTATAAAACTGCAATCATGAATTCATCATCCCTAATCATTTGTGGCTTTTTGCAGAGTATAAAATGTACTCACCATCTGTTAAAACGGCCGAGTCCATATTTTTTGTTTCAAAAGCTCATTTCCATCAATCTAGAGGAAATGATCATAGAAAAAAAATCTTTAATCATTTTCTCCCAACAGGCTTCTTAGCATTTTGTAACCAAAACTTTCATTCTCATCAGCAAAATCAAAACTTTCATTCATATCTTATCTATATCAGGAGAATATAGCACAGTTTACTTCTTACTAAATAAACCAAACAAGAAAGCAATTCAGCTACAACATTCAAGAACCAACTTCCACTCAAACAAAAAATCAAAGAAGTGAAAAACAGAATAAAACCCAGATGATCAACTAAATTCTGAACCCTTTTTTCAAAACAAAAAAAAAAAAAAACTTCCAACAATCCCTCAACGTCCATGAGATAAAAAATGGCCAAAATCACCGAAATGATAAAAAGGGGAGGAATGCGCGACGAAAAAAAGAAGTAGAGAAAGCTGAAACAAACCAGGTGGCGGAGAAGATTGGAAATCTTTACGGTGAGAAAAGCGCCGAGACGCTTGATCAACTGAAGAAAATCTTCCTTGGAATTGTCAGCCATGGGAATTAACAGAGGTAATAATGTAGAAACAGAACTGAAAAAATAAGGGTTTTGTGAGTGAAAAGAAAAAGGAAAATAAAGGTCAAGCTCAGGGCATTTCCATTTAGTGAGAGTGTGAGAAATTGAAAAGGGATTATATACAGTAATAGTGAGCGAGATTAAGATAACAGTGTTTCAGCTCCACCGTTTTCTTCATCTCCTTCATATTTTCAGATGACACGTATATTCCTTGGGCTGCTCAACCGGCTCCATACGATCCCACTACCGACCCGAGCCACCGGAACCCGTGTATATTGGGTTCTTTTTAATAGCTGGGTTAAAATATGAGTCCAAGGGCCCGTTTACTTTGGTGGTCGGGATTGTTTGGATTGATTAAAAAAGTGGGATTACACTGTTCATGTATGATTAAAAAGTGTTAATTTTAGTGTTTGGTATGTAGGTTTAGATGTAGGTTTAAATAAATTTTTGTTTTGTTTGAATGATTGCAAGTGAGTTAAAACGAGTTAAAACGGGCTGGCTTATTTGAACTACGGTTTGTGTGGGATGGAACGGGTTAGTTCAATTTTTTTTTAGAAGAAGATGATATGCAAAAGTTTAAGAGGATAAATTGCATTTTAAAGGGAAAAAAGACACATGATTAAGAGTATCTCCAGCGTGCAAAAGAAATAAATACAATTTTGACATTAATTTCATACTGAAATTGACATTCATCTTCAGCAGTATTCATTATTCTTTACTCTATAATATTCCATAAAAAATGGTAGAGATATATTTTAATGCGAGATAAATGTTACGTTGAATCCAGCGCAAGGTTCTGGTTAAGATAATTTAGAGTGTACTTTTAAAGCACTACTGTAATAAACAAATCCTAAATTCTTAGAATTTAGTGCACTGCTGGAGATGTCTAAAGTCTAGTTTCAATTGCATTTTGAACCTTGAACTGTAACACTAAAACTACTCAATTTAACACTTGTTTCAATTTGAGAAATGTTTGAGTTTTTCGAGTTCCAATTGCCGACATGGAGACCAAATTGTATAAGTTAATTATTGACGTATAAATTTACATGTGGATGATGATGGTATTTAGAATTACATATTGACAATTAACTTATATATTTTGAGCTCAACGTCAATAATTGGAGCTCGAAAAACTCAAACATATCCCGAATTGAAATAAATGTTAACTTGAGGCATTTTTTATGTTACTGTCAAAAATTCAATTCGCAATTGAAACTAAACCTTAGTTTCATGTGTTTTAATGTAATTATTCCAAATTTAAAACTTTAGCGTAAATGTGTAATCTTATTTCTCAAACATGTTGCACGATGTCTCCCTCTATATTCTTTTTCTCTTTCAAGTTAAATTTAGTTTCACAAAAACTCATGTGAGACGGTCTCACGGGTAGTTTCCGTGAGACGGATTTTTATTATCCATTAATTGAATCCATATCCACAAACTTTCATCACAAAAACTTGGGTACCCCCGAGGTACGGATCTAAGATCCGTACCCCCAGCCCGACCCGACTCGACCAACCCATTCATATATATATATATATATATATATATATATTTGTTCCAATTTTTTTTTCTTTTTTCTCCCAATTCCATCGCTTTTTCCACCCTAATTCTACCCGGTCTGAATGAGCTCATCCCCCACTCTCCACCTTCAACTCCCCTGTCCGTTTCGATCTTTCCACCGCCACATATGGTTTGTGATGTTGTTTCAAGATCTAGTTCTTCCAGTGAGTTTGAAGATCTGCAGAGGAGAAGGGAGATTCATGCTTTGAGAAGGCAGGAAGCATGAAGGAAGAAAGAGTAGACGATCAAGAAATCAAGTGGCTAAAATGAGGTGAGATTTGTTGATGATAAATTATTTTTGGAGGCTCAGAAGCTACAAGGGCTCAAGAGAGAGAAGGTAGAGAGAGAGAGACTCATGTGAGAAACTTAGAAAGAAATACAAGAATTGCAGCAATGGAGTTGCAGACGAGTTGAGTCTCTCCTTGTCCACTCATAATAACAATATGTTGTACCCTAAAGTACAACATGGAAACATTCATGGATTTCATAATTCTTGTGGAATATTTCCATATTGGAGGTCTAATGTTGGAGAAGGGGATAAGAATTTTTATGTGGATTGTGATTCAGAACACAAAAATGATCTTAGGAATGGGAAGACGGTTTCGAGTAGATCATTGGAACAATGTTCTTCTGTTGTTTCTAATCATTTGATGTCCAATTGATTGAGGTGGTGGAGCATAAGATTGTAGAGAGGGAAATCAAAAGGGAGTCCACTTTTTAGAGAAAATGTTGAAAGAACAAATTACAAAATTAGAGATTTAATTTTTGTTTGTTGATTATCATATGTTCTTGTTTTCTCCTTGAAGATTAAATATTACAATGTATTGTTATTAGTTAATTATTGGTTGGATGACTCGTGTTTTGGAGTTTATTGTGGCTTCCTGATTCTTTTTTTCTTCTATGATAATCAGCAGATTGGAAGCTTCTTATTTTAAAAAGAAGATAACCATATAACACCATAATACCATAATGTAAGTATACAATACCACAAAGGTAAAACTGTAATACCTTAAAAGGGATTTATGTAATACTTAAAGGTAAAAATTGTGGTAAAACTGTGATATGTTAAAAGAGATCTATGTAATACCTTAAAGGTAAAAATGTAATAACTTAAGAGTATACATGTGATACTGTAATACCTTAAAGACATATAATACCTTAAGAATGTACATTTACTACCTTAAAGGCATAAATGTAATACCTTAAAGGTAATACCTGATACCATGTATATATGCATGTAATACCTTAAGAACATATATGTAATACCTAAAGAATATACATATAATATCTTAAAAACATAAATGTAATACCTTAAAGGTACTACTTTAGGTATCATGTGTATACTCTTCAAGTATCACACATATACTCTTGAGGTATCATGCATAAATTATTCAAATTCAATGATAGGTATCATGTGTATACTCATAAGGTATCACATGTGTACTGTCAAGGTATCACATCTATCCTCTTAAGTATTACTTGTTTATCTTGAGATTCAGTGATAAGTATCAGACATATACTCTTGATGTATTACATATTTACCTTTAAGGTATTACGTATGCACCTTTGAGGTATTACATATGCACATATGAGTATTACATGTTTACCTTTTTTAGGTATTACATGTGCATATTTGGGTATTACTGCTTAAGTTTTAAGATATTACTGCTAATAGTTTAAGGTACTATGTATTTATCCTTAAGTATCAGATGTATACTCCTAAGTATTAGGTGCTCATTTGGTGAAGATATTACATTTTTAACTTTAAGGTATTATATAAATCACTTTACGGTATCACAATGTATGTATGTATATATATATATATATATGTGTAATATGCTCAGATCTGTCAAATAAATCTTTTATTTAACCATACATCAAATGTGAAGCAAAACACTGCAAACATTTTCTCAACTCTATTTCTCTCTCAACAAGATTTATCAGAGAGTACAACAAATGATGGTGGCGAAGGGTGGGTGCTCAAATGAAACAAAAATCATCAGCAAATCCATTTGAAAATATGCCAAAATTTTCGAAATTCAATTGACTAAAACAAGTCCATGTAATAATAAGTGGCACTATGTAAATATGGTACAATCACCAAAATGCTAATTTTACAGTCAAAACATTTTTTCAGATCTATTTCTCTCAGTCTGAAGCGGCGGAGGAACTTGTCGTTGCTCCTCTCCACGTGGTGCCACTTATCGTTCTTCTCCTCCTGCTCCTTGCTCCTCTCTCCACTAATCGGCAGAATATTAGATCCTCAATGTCCAACTTCCTCCTTCTTCAACCTAGGAACATCCACCTTGAACACGTGACTCTCCGGCGTCTCTTTCCACTCGATCTGGGCATTTCCCAAGGCCGTGGTTTCCCTGACAGAGGAGAAGGGAAGAAAGATTATTGAAGAAGAAGAAGAAGAAATGAAGTGAGAAAAGAAGATGTAATTTACTGTATAGAGGAGAAAGAAAGAAACGCACAAAGAGAAAGAAAGAGATGAAAAAGAATTAATTAAATAATATAAATATATACCATTTATAACTGGGTCGGGTCGGGGGAACTACTCAACTTTCATATGAATTGCTAAATATGGTTATGAGTTAACTCGTCTCATAAAAAAAGATCCGTGAGACGATCTCACAGAAGATTTGCTAATTTAATTTTGAATCCCCACCCAAAATAATAAATATTTATATTTTAAATTACTAATGCAACATATATTTCGCTAACAAGTGTACTTAAAAAAACCCATAAATATATATTTTCATATATACTATATTTAGATTTTTTCTAATTTTATTAAATTTCATTTAATCTTTTCTAATTACGTGTAATACACAAAATACTAGTTTTTGTGTTAATTATTTTAATAAATCAGTTTTGTTGTTCTACCGATTATAAGCATATTAATATATCAAATATTTAATATATCAATTAATTTTATTTTTCGTAAAAATCGTCAGTAATTTCATCAATTAATATGCGTCAAGGGAATTTCATTCTAGTATTTTACATAAGCTTGCAAGAAGTTGGTGTAATGTGTTGTAGATGTGGCGAAGTGGTTGTGAAGTAGACGTGCAACGTTCACCTCAACCACCATAGCTGTCTGTAGTGTGTGAACTCCGCCGGAAAATGCTCCATTTTCCGAGACCTTTTGCCACCACCCGATCACGCATCAGAGACCTCCTTTTCCTCCTCTCCGCCTTATTCTCCGTCTACCTCCTCTATCTCCATCACCTCAACCTCCCACCCACCGCCGCTTTCTCCGCCGTACAATCCCCTTCTCCCCCGCCCCCGCTTTCTCTTCACCACATCCTCTTTTCCGTCGCCTCCTCCGCCTCCTCCCTGAGCTCCCGCGCCCCCTATCTCCGCCTCTGGCACAGCCCCATATCTCGCCTCAACACTACCTTCCTCTTCCTTGACCGCCCCCCGACGGGACCCGCGTCGCCGTCACTCCCTCCGATCATCGTCCAGCCCAACACCTCCTCGTTCACCGCCGGCCACCGAATCGCCCGGATCGTCAAAGATGCGGTTGCCCTCGATGTCCCTGGCGTTTATTGGTACGTTTTCGGCGACGACGATACCTTGTTTTTCACTGAGAATTTGGTGAGAATCTTGTCCAAGTACAACCACGATAAATGGTACTATATTGGGTGTAGCTCTGAGAGTTATGAACAGAATGAGAAGTTTTATTTTGATATGGCGTTTGGGGGAGGTGGGTTCGTGATTAGTGCGCCATTGGCTCGGGTTTTGGCACGGGTTCTTGATTCTTGCCTCGATAGGTACCGCCATTTGTATGGAAGTGATGCTCGAATTTTCGCTTGTTTAGCCGAGCTGGGTGTTCGGTTGACAGTTGAAACAGGGTTCCATCAGGTACTATGCCCGTTAGCTGTTGGATTCTGCTCTCTCGATTATATATCTTTTTCTTGGTCTCTCAATTTCTATGTACAGATATTATAATTGTTCATCGCGTTTATTAGAGGGAGATGGGCTTCTCTTTGTGGGGAACTGTAGATATATCCCACATAAAGTTTGGTGTTTGAGCTATGTCAATTGATGTCCAGGTCCTACATTTGTTATGAAGTTTTTAAAACTTGTATTTTGTTATGTTGAAGTTTATGATACAAATATGAAGTCTTTGGAACTGCTTTAATGTTTTGGTTTCACTCAGGTCAATATGCTTTTGTGTTTCTTTGCTATTTACCCTCATTGGTAAAGTAAGAGTTAAATCACTTATACTGATATATAGCTAAGAAGTCCAAAACATATGTTTATGCAACTTCTTCTCTGCTAGCTGCAGTTTACATTGTTTTATATGAATTATGGGTAGTTTCTTGATGGTTCTCTCTTTTATTACTAAGTTGAACCATAGGCGCAAAGATGCAGTATAATTAAATGTCTTAATACGAACTTGTCCGTATACCCTATTGGATGAATAACTTGTGTATTTGAATCTTTAGTTTAACCTATAAAATGTGTTGTCATTAATTCTGAGGTGGGTGATTGTATACGATATCTCTTGGCAATTTTTTTCTTAAAATATCCTCCATCATTTGTAGGTTGATGTTCGAGGAGATTTATTTGGGTTGCTTTCTGCTCATCCATTATCACTTGTCGCATCACTGCATCATATAGAAGCTGTTCAACCAATCTTTCCTGGTATGAGCAGGATTCATGCTTTAGAACATCTTTTTGGAGCTTCGCGTGTTGATCCTGCTAGGCTCTTGCAGCAGACTGTTTGCTATGACCACACCAATTCATTGACGGCCTCAATCTCATGGGGTTATGCTGTTCAAGTATATGAAGGAAATCAACTTCTTCCTGAGCTGCTCTCTTCCCAGGGAACATTTAGGCCGTGGAAGAGAGGAAAAAATGTGGCTACTAGCCGCTATATGTTCAAGACAAGAGACTACCCTAGAGATCCATGCAAAAGACCTGTCGTCTTCTTTCTGCATACTGTGTCTTCTGATACAATTGGAATTTGGACCAATTACTCAAGACATGATGGTGATGCAGGGAATTGCTCTAGAGCAAAAGCTATCGAGAGATTAAAAACAATTGCGGTTTCTTCTCTTAATTTAGATTTTGATGTGGAACAGGTACTACTCATACTTTTGGTCAAGATTTGTTTAACTTGGTCCTTTGATAATTCTTGTTCTCTTTTTGATGACTACCTTCTTTCTATGTCAGATGGAGGCACCACGTCGTCATTGCTGTGATATTTCGTTATCATCTGGTGAAATAATGACAGTCCAAATAAGGAAATGTGGGACTTATGAACTGATTGCCATGCAATGATAACTGATCTTGCACACTGAGTGCTCTATTTACCGTAACTGAATATTGTGGACCCTCGCAACAAGATTTATGGACTGGTAGTGCAGATCAATTCATATAAGCTATTTACAAGCAAGCACAATGTTTACCAAGTATATGAATGAAGTTAGATTTTGACAAAATTACACCATTGAGTTCTAGGTAAGTCCAATTTGTTGATCCTAAATTCCAATAGATCTCATATGGTGTATCATTATACTCTTTATATAGATTCCTTTCTATTTTCTTGTTGCCTTCGGCTCTTGCCAGATTTTCAACATGAGACTTTTTTAACGAGTACTGTTTACCATTTCTGATTTGTTGCTATGTGTCATTGTGTCAATATAAAAGGAATTTGGGCTCCAATCATATGAGATTTCGATTATAATTTGTTATCACATTGTTATAGTACCTCAATGTATAGTTTCCATCATTAGACATGCCAAAACTGTCGAGGTAGCTCAAGCTGAGAACCTTCAGAATGATGCATTAAAGGATCTTTCTGAGCAGCCATAGATCAAAGGTGAATACAATCCTACACTTTGATTACATTATATCTCAACACCTAAGGAGATTCTGAATAACTGATTGCATGTATTGTCATGTAGTTCGTCAAATAGTGCTGTAATAAGGTAGGAAAAAAAAGAGGATACTTTCCTATCATCCAAGTAGATATGTCTGATTAAAGAGAATGTTGAAAAAGATAATACATATCAAAAATGGAAAGCTCATATCAGTATGGAACTTCGTTTCATTTGATTCAAGTCACCATCATCTTTATAACATTATCTTATTTATATCAATAAAGCAAACTCTAGGAACACTTCAGAACCTTACACGTGTTCTTTACATATTGGATATTGAAAGGAATCAAATGGTACTAATCTGTTAATCTTGGACAGAGCTGTGATATTTGTTTGTGTGCTCCTCTTGATGCTTTGTGCCTGCCTTGTCATTGCTCTATTACTTTTAGTTTTGTCATCTTCCTTAATACTGATTCAATTTGATTGAGTGGCTTGGTTCTGTAAATTGTTCGATTCAGCTGATTGGCTTCTCTTTTTTGTTTCACTAAGGCCCCTGTTTTTCAGGGTGGTCAAGCAAGCTTTTGCATGTGGCAGAAAGTGGCGGAACCTGTGCAGACTTTTTTAGTGAAGCTATCCTACCTGCCTGTATATTTGGAGGCATTATAACTCATCTTATCCATCACTGATGAAACCAGCAGCGAGCAATGAATCTCCCTTTTATATGGGAACGATTATGATAGTTTTGGTATATCAGTCACTTCCTTTCTGCTATGGATTACGTGTTAGAAACAGTAGACACTCTTATCAGCTGGATCTTAACCAAAGAAAAAGACTTCATCTTTGCCTGAATCATGCTTATGGCCTGAGTAGGTGTCCTGTTACGAGAAGATCTAATATTTTCGTTGTTGTTTCGTGCAACTGACTTGATATTCTTTCTCAACTGAGAGAAAAGCTTTTGAATTTCATTCTTTGATGACTCGTATCTCCTTGTAATTTCTTGATATTTTCCCAATCTCAGAATGGATATTAATTTAAATGGTTTTTCTATGCTTACTTTGAGTACCCGGTGGGAAATGTCTTACTACCTTTTCAGCAAGATACGTTTTCTAGTTGCATATTATGAAATTTTTATCATCTATGATTCAAGAATGTGATACCACGTATAGCTGATTCTCTCTCTAAAAATTATTAAACTACAGTGGATATGCATCATAAAAGTTGACTTCCAGGTTGATGACATATGTGACACGTTTCACTTTTTCCATTTTTACCCACTCTTGTCTTTACTCTCTGACATTACCGGAAAAGGGAATGAAGAGGATCCATTCTGGACATGTGAGTCCATTGTTTGGATCTTAATTCTTCTTCCTAGGTATTGATGTATCTGGATCTCTGAGAAAATTATGTCAACCCAGGATTGCGGGTCAACATGAATGGCTGCAAGAACTTCAAACCTACTCAAAACTATGACCATTCTTTATCTTCTGTAGATAAGTTTACTCTTCTTTCATTGCCTCCTCTGCAGAGAAAAAAGATGATGCAGACTGGTAAAGTACCCTTCAAACACCAAACATCCTATCGCTTCATATTATTCATGTTAGTTTCATGTTTTCTCTGCATGGCATACCTTCTTACATCATCTTTCATCGTCCCGAATATGAAAGTAGCACATTCTGAATTACTGACTTCATCTTCACCAACCTTGCTTGAACACGTTGTTTTTGGCATTGCCTCGAATGAGAAATCTTGGTTGGTTAGAAAGGAGAGTTTTCGGGTCTGGTGGAGGCCTCAAGAGATGAGGGGTTGCGTTTTCCTTGAAAACAAGCCAGCCAACTTGACAGCTGGTCAGGCTGACAATGCAGGTGCTCTTCCTCCTATATGTATTTCCGAGGATACATCCAGGTTTCGTTATACGTACAGGAATGGCCTCCGATCCGCCATACGTGTTGCACGTGTTGTGTCTGAAATTGTTGCCCTCAACCACTCCGACGTGAGGTGGTTTGTGTTTGGTGATGATGATACACTATTCTTCCCTGAAAATCTGGTGAAGACCCTTTCAAAGTATGATCATAGCTTGTGGTATTACATTGGGACAAATTCTGAAAGTTATGCTCAGAATAAGGAGTTCTCCTTTGATATGGCTTTTGGAGGAGCCGGTTTTGCTATAAGCTATCCTCTGGCAATTGTGTTGGCTAAGGTTCTCGATTCTTGCCTTGATCGATACCCACATCTCTATGGAAGTGATGGCAGGATTCATGCCTGTATCACGGAGCTTGGCATTGGTTTAACACACGAGCCTGGTTTCCATCAGGTATGCATCCATCCATTCATCTTGTTCTATATCTTCACTCATCTTGCTAGATTATTAATTATATTGTCTGTTTGGGCACTTAAATTTGGCATCAGATGGATGTGCGTGGAAGCATTTTCGGTTTGTTGGCTTCTCATCCACTCAACCCTCTAGTTTCTCTCCATCATTGGGAGGCTATGGATCCGATGTTCCCAGAAATGAAACCAATGAAAGCTCTTCAACACTTATTCCAAGCTGTGAGCATTGATTCACAGAGAATTTTGCAGCAAACTGTGTGCTATGATCGATGGTTTTCTTGGACGATCTCAGTGTCTTGGGGCTATGCTGTTCAAGTATTCCCACGCCACCTGTTCTTACCAGATGCTATACGTACTCAAGAGACGTTTCATCCCTGGAAAAGTGGCGGAATCAACCATTTATATGATGTTGATACATTAAGATATGATCCTGATCCATGCCGTAGGCCTCCAGTGTTTTTCTTGCATAATGTGTCGTCTCATGGAGATGGAATAAGGAGCATTTACAGAATGACGACTCCAGAAAACTGCACGGTCGATGCAGGCTCTCCAAGGAAGCTCGAAGAAATCAGAGTGTTCTCACACAAGCTAGAACTTGATCACAAAAAGGTACCTTCTCTTTTCCACCCTAATTTCCTCATTTTAGACCATGTCAAGATCAATTCTACACATGGCTTAGCTTCCCATTTTCAGACAATTCTGCTCGTTTTCTTACAGCTTCAAGCACCAAGAAGACAGTGCTGTGACGTGTTGCCTTCTGCTGTTGGCTCTGTTATGGAAATTGCAATTAGAGAATGTGGTGAGGAAGAGTTAATCCATATGCATTAATTTCAAATCCAAGATTTAATTTAGCCATTTTATTGAAGTGCTCAACTATGCCACATTCATCTTCTCTACTATCTATCAGACTACAGTTAAATACACTATAAAAATTTAGAAACTTTTTTCCAAGACTTTTTTTTTCATGTTAAAGGAGATTTGATCATTTAGTTGGTGATGATAAACAGAGTGACATCTCCAAGGATGTGAGATATCTTAGTTACTACCTCCGTCCCAGTATTTCCAGCCTACTTTGACCGGCACGGATGTTAAGAAAAAACTGTTGATTTTGATTGGATGTGTTATTTTAATATTTTTGAGTGGCAATTTTGTAATTTAAACCAACTTTTTGAGTGCAAAAGTTGTAAAATGAAAGAAATTGAGGGGTAAGAGAGTAATATTTTCTTTGCCATTTTGGGGCTGGCAGATTTAATTGGGACAAACGAAAATACAAGTAGGTTGAAAATAGTGGGACGGAGGGAGTACATGTTATTGCATAACTTGAATATAATATACAAATGCTAATTGTTTATTGGAATTTTATTTATTTGACTATCTACTCCATGTTCTTGAAACTTGTTTTGGACCTCTTCAACATTTTCTTGAATTAAACGCTTCAGTTTTCTTTAAGCTTTGGTCAATGGGGTTCGTATTATGTTATATTTGCATTTGGGCCTAACAATTGTTGATTATATTATAAATTATTCATATATCACAGAATAACAATTTTGTTTGAGTTAATAATTTATATAAATTAAAAAATAGAAATTACACTTTAGAAGTTACAACAACACAATATTACATATAACTAAGTCTTACGTGAGATTGTCTCACGAATCATTTTATGTGAGACGAATCAACCCACAACCACACTTCACAATTTACATATAAATGTATGGAAATGAGTTTGATTAGTGTGTAAAAATAATTTGTCTCATAAGATCTATCCGGAAGACCGTCTCACACAAGTTTTTGTGACTTACATTGTTATCATTTCAAACATTAGATATTAATATATCATAATTTAAATACAATGGAATACAAACCATGTACCTAAAAAAGTTACAAATTATAACACAAATTAAGAATAGTAATCAATATATACAACATAAAATGAAGAGTAAATAACACAAATACATGATATATATCATAAATATTTTTAAAAAAGATAAACCAATGGTTTAACCATCTGTTTGAACCACCGATTTGGAATCACTGGTTTTTGTTTGAAATACCTTGATTCGAAACCAAACATCGACCATAGTTTACAATTCTGGTTTGGAATCGAAATCTGGTCAATGATTTTCCGAACTGTTGATCCCAATTCAATTCCGATTTTTTCATACCGAATGACACCACTACTAGGATGCCGACAAGGGCAAAAAAAAAAAAAGAACGAACCACATGACCCGCACTATCCACGTGCATGACCCACAAGATCCACATATACGATCCATGTACAAGATCTGCACAATCCACATGCACGACTCGTACCCACGAGCCACACAACTTGCACAAAAATTCATATACGATTCATGTACAAGATCTGCACAATCCACATGCACGACTCATACCCACGAGCTGCACAACTTGCACGAAAATTGATATGAACGAATATATGAAATTTTAGAAGAAATCTTGAGGAATGTATTACTTTTCTCCTTCACGGGTGAATTCTTCGTATCAACAACTAGAATCTTTAGGAATAAGTAGAAAAAAAATTCAAAATAGCTTTAGGTATATATTGTTAAAAATTTCAGAAAAGAGAGAATCGAAAATAAGGTAGAGATAATGTTAATAGAGGAGAATGGTAGTGGATGTCTAAAATCAAAACTTTTATTTTTCATTAAAAAACTTATTTCTCATCACGACTAGTTTAAATATTCTTTGATATCCTTATTTGCCTAGAAATTACCATATCCTCCAGAAATTATGTCTACAGTGATCTGCATGTTTTCATATCTTCTAAACGAATCATGTAATTAAATGCTATATTTACAAAATTATGGGGTATAATATCCATAACCACTTGATAAATGATAACAAGTGCACTAAATTTAAATCACAATGCTTAACATGCATGATTACACTCTTTTTTTTTTTTTTTTGGACCCTATCATGTGTCCACAACTTGAGAAAAACGCACATACAATGTTTAAATAATGATAATAACTTCAAATTCAGATTGAATCATCTGTTACATTTTGTATTATACGTGTTTCATAACATATGAATAATGATGTTATCGAATACACGTAGCGTGTGGCAGTTGTATTAGAATAGAAGATGTAACCCAAAATGTAATAAAAAATCCAGTGTGCTTGAAATCCTCGGATCGAAACACAAGCTCCAGTTAGTTACTAAAGAAACAGCAATCTATGTACAATAATCTACATGTAACTATATATATATGAAAAAGTATACACATTCTCATAAATCTACAATTTGAAGAATATATATAATACCAACATGAGGTTTAAATATGTGTTATTGGAGTATTTTTCCTCGTATAATTACAATTCTTACCAACTTGATTGTATTTCTGGATGCAACACCAAACTTCGAGCAATATATATTTAATACAAAAACTCATGTAAGAGAGTCTCACGGATGGATTCAGTGAAACAGATCCTTATTATTACCTAGCTATAAATTAAACTTAAGCCTAACTAGTTAGTTTAATTAATCCAACAACTTGAAAGCAAATCTTATTAACTTGTCATTGAAATCACAATGATAAGATAAAGTAGAAAACAAGAATTGATCGATCGATCCCAAACAAAACAAGGCAAAAAATCTATCTATAATTTGAAGATGAAATCAGTTGCCAGCTTTCTTCAAGAAGTCAGGAGCAGAAAAGAGGGTCTGAGTAACGGTCAAAATGAAGAGAAGAATATTGCTAAGCACACTCCACCTGGCATCGTAGTAATTCCTGACCAGATAAGCTCGCATGGGACGGTAGCTGGATCTGCAATGGTGGTTCACCTTCTGCACCACATCTTCGTAGTAGAAATCCTTCCGGCTCACGCTCGCCGACATCTCATTGAACAGCGACACCAACCTCTCCGTGTCGTTCTTCCTCGACACCAGGATCTTCTCTCGGAGCAGCACCTCCACGTCCGCCTTGTTGTTGATCAGCGAGTCCATCAGCACCACGTAGGAGGTGAACACGCGCGAATCGCACGACGACGTTTCGAAGATCAGGAAGTTCCACAGCACCGTCGCCGTCGACTCCTGGATCACCAGCGGCGGGATCACCAGTTTCCCGCCCTTGAATTCGATCCTCGTCAGGCTGCTCTCGTCTCCCGCCCGGAATTCGATCCCGTAGTACTCCAGCTCCGACGCGCTCATGGCCTGCGTCAGAGAGCTGCCGCCATGGACGTCGATCTGATGATCTTCGCCTCCAATTGGAGAAGGAGACGGAGAAGGGGATTGGTTTTTGTGGAAGAGAGCTTTCATAATGAGCTCCAGAAGATGCCTTGGCCTGTCTGTTTTCACAAAGTTTGGGGGTTTGGTGATGCGGAAGAATTTGAGCGATAGATCCATCACGTCCAGCTCCATGTTTCCCTACAACACCACCGTCATACATTCCACGATTCTCGATTCTATAACCGTGTTGAAAACAACGGAACAAAAGATGAAACATTATCTTGAAACAAAGGATCAACTCCCCTTATAAACAACATCAAGCTTTTTGGGAAATTTGTTCTTTTCATTATCCTTTTTTTTTTAATCGAAAACTTGAATATAGTAGTTGGCTCATTCATTATTAATAAAGAATACTAATTTTTCGAATTTTGATATTGAAACACTAACTTTAAATATTATAGGGGAAAAAAGTCGAAATGACAAACTTCGAGGCAAGGCCAAATCATATCAGCAAAATTCCCAAATGTTATGTGATTCATAATTTTGGGACTTATGTCCTAAAATCACTCATATTGAAAAATTAATATCATAATATTGGAGCTTGAAAATTAGTGTCCTTCAGTGAACGACGACGACGACAATAATAATAATAATAATATTCTAAATTTTAATTTTAACTTTTTATCTTCAATTTTTGTGTATTTCAATTTTAGTTTTCTAAGTATTTTTCATTTCCTTCTGAATTTGTTAGAAATTTTAATATTTGCATACATAAATTTCTCATTTCTGATGTCCATATATACAATTCACATTTCAAACAAAATCAAAAATAATAATAATGTAGAGAACCAAACATTTGAATATATATGAAATCAGTGGTTTTTTTTTTTTTTTTTTTGAGAAAACCTGATTTATAGAATGAAAATTGAGATTCTTTCAAATTTCTATGTATTAACTTCACTTGTTTTCTATTTAACTTTTATGATACAAAATTATGAATAACATTAGGAAAAGTTTGCAAATTTAAGATGTTATCTTTAGATCATTCATCAATATGTACACTAATTTTTCAATTCAAATAATTGTAGAAACAAAAAAAGAAACCCAAAATCAGGATAAATCACATCAGCAAAAAATCCAAATCTGATGTTCTTGGACCCAAAAATCTTCAGTTTTTTTTTTTTTTTTCTCCCCTCAAAATGGTCAATAATAAAGAGTTAACATCCTTCTCCATTGGTGCATATATAAATGAAAATGTGGAAATGCATGGTCATGCATATAATGGGTGAATTATTAAAAGGTACTCCCTCCGTCCCGGTTAATTGTGCCGCGTTTGACCGGCACGAATACTAAGAAAAAACTGTTGACTTTGATGTGATGTGTTATTTTAATGTTTTTGAGTGACAATTTTGTAATTAATGTGTGCTTTTTGAGTGTAGAGTAGTATATTGTTGACTTTTTTTGTTGCCATTTTTGGGCTGGCAAACTTAAGTGGGACATCCAAAAACGAAAAGTAGGCAGAATTAACCGGGACGGAGGTAGTACCTTATTGTGGCTTGCCAAATCTGCAAGGGTTTGAAGAACCAAGAAAGGGATCTGGTTCTCAATCTTGAGAAGATCCTGCTGCAAATTAAGAAGAGGAACCTTATCAGTGCTTCCAACAAGAGTTTCGATTTCGTAATCTTTATGGCTCCATAGCAGCTCCATGATGAAGCAGCCGTCCAGCAGCATGATCTGCACCAGTTTCTCCCCTGTTATCATCGTCCGGTCGATGTCTCTGTAAGATTCCTGAAATTTGGATTCCAAGCTGCTCATTGTCTGTGCAAGATCGTCCACGCCGGCGGCCGGGTCGAGGCGTCCGATGTAGTTCTTCAAGTACCATTTCTTGAACTCACGAAGAGCTGGGGTTTCCTTGTCGTGGTGTAGGGGGCCTATGGGGATGGAGATGGGGTCGAACAATTCTTCGTGGCCTGCTCGAAGCTCTTTCGGGACTTTGTAAATGGAGGGGTTTGTGGTTGAAGACTGTAGGGTTTTCACTTCTCTTTCTATGAAGGTTTTCAGCTTTTCTTGCACTTGTAATGCTGCCTTTGCATTTTCACTTAGTTTTGATGATGATGATGATGATGATAATGGTAATGAACTTCCTGCCTTCTCTGATCCCATCATAAATACCTCTCTTCTCTTGATGATCAACTCTTCACATTGATTGCAGATATTTCCACTGCACAATTAGTGACACATTAATCTTGTCAAACCTCCCTGCATATTTCATCCAACATCATATGCATGTGGATATAAGGTAAAACCCCACTTCATCAATATTATACTACAAAACTAATTATTATTTTTAGTTATTAGTTTTGGTTCTGACAATTTTACCCATTATATATATATATATATATATATATCTTTTCGAGCATTTTAGCCTTAATAATCTTTTGGAAAATCAAAAATTTGACGCAAATTCAACCCAAATGATCAAATCGGGCTTAATTCGCATGTGATCAGCACGTGCCACCTTATAAGAGCAGATAGCTCAAAAGGTTAATGGACATAATTGCTAGAACAAATAAGTTACCAGACGAAACAACCAAAACAAATAAGTTACTGGTAGGAGTAACCCAAAAATCAGGGTGTACATGCTAATCACGTGGGAGTTTAGTTCGACTTGGTTGTTCGGACTGAATTTGTGTTGAATTTCTGTATATTTAGAAGATAAGTATAAAATCGTTAGCCCAAAAAGATAATAGATTAATTAAATTGAAAAGTTAATGGGTTAAAAAAACCAATTAATTCTTATATTATGTATTGAAAGTATATATACATGTGATGCTTTGCTAAATAAAGAGTTGATAATGGAAACAAGATTAATGAATTAAAGCTAACCGATGAGATAAATGAATGCTGGAAGCTCCTCAAAATGGATTGACATTTTTTAAAGTTTGGCCTATCATTGCTTTTTATATAAAAACATGTTAGTAAGGCCAGCTAATTAACATTGTGCATATAAATTGTGCAAGTGAAGCTCAAGTAAAGTAGGATTCTTTAAAAAAAGAGAAAGCTATATATATATATATGTATGTATATATTCATATTGAGGTAGGGTTTTCTTAATTCTGGACAAGAGCTCAATTAAAGTGATCAACTTTGCAATTTTTTCTTATTACTAACCTCCTACCACATTTTTTGTTTGGAAAATTAAATTTCAATAATATAATTTGAGCTTATATAATTTATAATTGAGCTTTTAATTAAATATTATTATTATTGTATAAAAATGTCTAGTCAGATAATAATCATATATATATATATATATACATACATATATACATGATGAAATGACGTTCTATAAACTGACAATTTCAATGTTATTTGCAATTAGCTAGTATTTGGGTCATTGCAGCTTGGCAAAGAATAACTTCAAACAAATAACTTGATAAAAAAGTTTTCTTTTCCATTCTCCTAATATTTGTTTAATGACATGACATGATTTTTGTAAAATTTTCCAACTTTCCTACTATTATATTAGTGTGTGTTGAATTGCATATATTATCATTAAAATAAATATAAGATTAAAATATAGTAAAAGATTAAAAAAAAAAAAAAAAACTTCAACGTGTTTCATGCATGGCTTTAATTGGGAAACAGGGAGATGGAATTACTTGGTCCTAAACTCTTTCTTCTTTTTCTTTTTCTCTCAACTTAATTTTATCTCCCTTGAATCTATTCTTTCCTTTTACTTTGTCTTTATTACATAATACTACTAATATATAGTGGCTTTCTATGATCAGTTAATTGAATTGGCTTATTTGATATACATCAAAGCTTAAAAACTTTTTTTTACCTCTAATGTAGGTACTTTGCCTCCTAATGTTTGAGCATTTCCAACCCTAAATTAATAGGATCGAATTTTATCTGTATATATCCTAGCGATTGTTTGGTCATCTTTGCACACATAAACATATTTGAGTTGAGTTATAGAGTTAATTAATTACTTTTTTTTGAATCCATTACCTTTTTTATTCTATCACTTTTACCCATTATCTTTTGGGATGACGATTTTACCATTTATCTTTTGAAGATTCAGAAATTTAATCCTTATACATAGGATGTCACGTACTAATTACATGCGAATTAAGCCCAATTTGGTCATTCAGGCTGAATTTGGATAAAATTTCCGATTTTTCAAAAGATAAAGAGTGAAATCATAGGCCTAAAAGATAGTGGGTAAAACTGCCAAAACCAAAAAACTAATGAGTAAAACAAATAATGAATTTTTTTTTTCTTTTTTCATATCTATATCTTTCTATTTAAAATCAAGATCATCACATCTAAATAAAATATTTAAAAGCGGATCTCACAGTTTAAATTGTCCAGTAGATTAGATCCAAGTAACAATTTTTGAACTTTAAGTCAGCAATTTGAGTGACACTTGTGTGCCTCAAGGGCATGGTACCTCCAAATTAATCATCATATAATGTTAAATATATACTCTACAAGTATCATCTATATACTCTTCAGGTATCACATGTATACTCTTATATACATATGATACATGTAGAGTATATATATTTATAGAACCAAGAAACATAACACTTATAGAGTATATATATAACACCTGAAGAACATGTATATAACACCTAGATCCGTGCCCCTATATCCCCAGAGATGTATAAGTTTTTGCCAAGCAATTTAGGGCTACTTTAACATTTTGGGCTTCATGATTTTTCCTTAAATGCAAATCGAATCACTCAATTGGACCGGACGTTTCTCTACAATATTTGCATTATTTACATTAGAGCTACAATTAATTAATATCATGCTTGCATGATAGCAGGCCAAGAACAAACATGTAATTAAATATGAATAATGCCATGAAACACGTTGTTGTTAGGAAATTATCCCAATTCCCCAAGAAATTCAATGATCAACCAAGCTTGAGAAATCCAAGGAACACTTCAATGAATGAACCTACAAGAATCAAAAGAACTCCAAATGAAAAACACTGCAAGAACACAGGGAATTACGTGGTTCGGTTTAAAGCCTACATCCACGGGAACAAACGGGGAGGGAGGAATCTTATTCACACGAAGAAATGAGTACAAAAACACTCCTGCAAATCTGCAGAATACACCTCAAAACTGATGAACACTCTCTCTTCTCTAAACTATTTCTCTCTCTACAGTAAATCTCAATGCAATATAACACTAACCCTTTGTAGCCTTATATAATGGCTTTACATCGCAAAAAAAAAAATTAGATCAAACTGATAAGAAATGAATCTTGTAGAAGATCTGGAAGTTGACCACACTCTGTTTCGACTTGAGCCAAGCAATTACCAAAAATAACCGCCGGATTTTCCACGTGTTGCCTCTCCATTGGTTCGCAAGATTTAAAACTCAATTCAAACACAAATGCGATTCTGTAAGTGTAAATGTGATTTCCAGGAGAGAAAAGAAATCCGACTTTAGGACAAAAGAGAAACGCGCTTTTACAAGTGAAAACGCGCCTATACCCTTTAACAACGCTTTGAACACATTTACCTACCACAACGCTTTTGTTCCACTTTGACAACGCTGATATAACCGTTGTCTTTCTGACCTACTCAAAGTAATACCTTTGGGGGTACGGTGCACCGAGGGTACGCAAGTTTTTGTCATATAACTTTACAGTTGTAATATCTATGATCTTGAACTCTTTATTCCTTTAATTTGCAAACAAAGTATATATGTTATTAACATGACACTCAACCTGCAGATTCCATGCATCATTTTCCTCACTTAGGAAGAAAGGTACATACGACTGATAAAATTTGCATACGCTACATGTATATATATATATATATATATATATATAAATATATGTGTGTGTGTGTAGACGTATAAGCTAGCTAGGCAATTGCAAGATAAAGAAAGATGAAGAATTAATAGGTAGAAAACAAACAAAAAAATGTCAGCACATGCATTAGATTCAGATGGAGATAATCTATACAACGACAAGGCGAGGTTCACAAACTTGGAAGAAACGACGTCGCCTCTGCCTCAAAACAAAGAGGACGACTTGAGAAACCTTCTTCACCATGTTAGGATCATCCTAACTCAAACTACACCTTCCATGTCCCAATCTAAGGAGGTACAATGTATAGTACTCTCTCTCTCTCTCTCTCTCTCATGAATTTTGATATTCATTTCATGAAATTGGTTTAAAAGATAGCAAAGGCTACAAAGAAGACTGAATCTTTGGGTCGTGTTAGCAAGACAATGCGTGATTATGCAAATAATATAGGCCAACAGGTATTCATATAACACGAATTAGTCTGTCAATTACTTACATATATATATATATAACGTCCACTTAAAACGCTACTGTCCATTTTACGTCCATTTATTTTTAGGGTTTCACATTTAGTCCAATTAAAACCAAAATCGACCAATTTTGGTCAATTGGGGGCCCCAATTTTGAATTTCTGATAAGCCACGTCAGCTGTCACGTGTGATCCGATAAGCCACGTCAGCTGCCATGTGTGCTTCGATAAGCCACATCAGCTGTCACGTGTGCTCCGATAGGCCACGTCAGCTGAACTCAGTCGGAAAATCGATCTCCGATGGTCAAAGGACCAAAATTGGTTGATTTTAATTGTAATTGGACTAAATGTGAAACCCTAAAAATAAATGGACGTAAAATGGACAGTAGCGTTTTAAGTGGACGTAAACTGAATTTTTCCCTATATATAAATGTAAAGCTGCTTGTACTGGTGGTAGATCGTGGTTGAAGATGGTAAAGATGATAGAGAGAAGACATGGAGACTAGTGGAAACAGATCCAGAAATCCCACTGGAAACGAAGGCCGTTTTATCCTTGGTTGCTTTCGCCACTATGTATGGCAGACGCCGGCTTTCGGCCCAGATGGCGGAGTCTAATCATCAGCTTGCTAAATCAGTAACCTTGTTAAAAGGAGACGCAAAGGTAGGAGGAGCAGGCCGAGACGAACTCAATAAATATTGGTTGGAGATAAGTACTGCCATCAAAAATTGCATAGAGGTTGCTGATCAAGTTCTCAACTTGCCTAATAATTCTACAAGACAAAAACCCATACTTCTATCCACAGCAGTGTTCAGAATCATTAATATGGTTGTCCTCTGTTGGTCACAAGTTGGGAACATTTTAATCAAGCGTACCCGGTACTAATTACTACTCCCTCGTCCCGCCCTAATTTGCAACCCCTACATTTCTGCCATTTTACAATTCGAATTAAAGTGCAAAAAGCATAGAGCTCAGTATATGCATTCATGCAATATGTGCATGTTGGATCGATCCGCTTTAATTTTGAGTCTTTTCCAATGTAGGATGGATATAGTTAAGAGTAATTGGAGCATTACAGAGAACGAGAGGTATCTCAAGAATAAAAGTCGTGAAATTGAAGAAGAAGTAGGAAAAGAGAAGACGCGTCGTCAAGCAGAAGCAGATCATCATCGGGAAGGTGATTTACATATAGTATGAATGAATGAATGAATGAATGAATCATATTTATTAATGTAATTGTCCGTGTGCATGAATACATGATATATGTGATCAACAGTTAATAACAAGGTGGAAGTAGATCAAAGTGAAAAGGGGAAAAATATGGGATCAGAAAGGAGCAGCTTGAATTGTTGGTGGAAACTGAGACAAATGTTGCATCCCACTACAAGTCATGTAAAATCAAGAAGAAGACCATCAATGTTGCTTTGCACTGCAAACCACACTTTGTCTCATACCCATACTATCTCTTCTACTTCTCAAGGTATATATATATATATATATATATATATATATATGTGTGTGTGTGTGTGTGTGTGTGTTTTATGTTTAGTTATGCAAGATTAACTAGGTTTAATTTGGTTGTCACAAAATGGAATATATATATATATATATATATATGATCACTTCAAGAATTAGTGCATGCTAAATATTTCAATTTTGTATATGGAATAGCGGAGGAAATTTTGTACATTTAGTTCATTCATTATTTAGGGACATTATTTTTTCGGGCTTTGAGAAATTGAGACTGTATCTTTAAAAAAATGAGCCAACTCAGAACAAATCAGCCCGAATCGAAGAATTTCGAGCTAGCTGGCACGAGAAAGTCACATGTCTAACCCAGTTAGTCCGAAATCAGCCCGATGTGTCCTAAATTCACCTATTTTTAAAAGATTCGGTCTCAATTTCAAAGCATTAAAAGATAATGTCTCTAATGATGAATGCGTTAAAGTTACTATTCTAAATTTACAATTTTGCCGGAAGAATATATATATATATATATATATATATATATATATACACACACGTATATATGATTCATTGCAAGTAATTAATTCAGTGATCCTTATTAATGGGCAGGTGCGTTACCAATGGATAAAGAAGCTGCCGAGAGTAGCTCCAGTGGTTGACCAGACATCATTGCTTCCACATGAGATATACTATTGAAATTCAATAAATGTAGTTAACATAATTCAAATATTTTCAGTGAAATTCAATAAATGTAGTTAACATAATTCAAATATTTTCAGTGAAATTCAATAAATGTAGTTAACATAATTCAAATATTTTCAGTGAAATTCAATAAATATAGTTAACATAATTCAAATATTTTCAGTAATTAATATCAATGTTTACCCTTTCAATTTGTCGTATATATAGTTGATCATGAAATCCGTCAAACTGATCGGGGTTGAATATTAACAAATGAATTACGTGCCTATAGAGCGTCGAAATTAATTAAAAGTGGAATATAATTGTACAAAAAATAATATTACATATTTTACATTACACATGACATCATTACGTCAATATATATATTTGATCCACCAATTTGATCCACTTTTTTATGAACCTAAAATTACTCAACTTAATCCTCCATTTTCGCGGACAGGGTAGGCCTAGCTTGTCTTGACAGATCTACTTCGATCACAGGTCACACAAATTGATCATGGGATATGTTAAACTCTACGGGAAAATACCAATTTTAGTACGGTAACTTAGATTTTGTCCAATTTGGTGTATAAACTTTGCTCTTTCCAATTTTAATCCATTAAATATTGATTTTTTTTTCAATTTTAGTCCTCTTTGGTCGAAACAACCAAAATTGCTAACGTTGTCGTCGAAAAGTTTGATGTGGCAGTCAAAAAATTTAACGTGGTAGCCGGAAGGACTAAAATGGGAAAACAAAATTGATAGCTAATAGATCAAAATTGAAAAGGATAAAGTTAATGCATCAAAATTGGATAAGGTCTAAATTATCGGACTAAAATTGAAATTTATACTAATTTTATACATTTTCAACCTTCTGGTCCCATACATTTGAAGTTTTGACAATTTCAGTCCTATCTCTGCAGTTGTATTAGCAATGGGAAAAACTCAATTTTGGTCTCGTAAGAAGGCTACTGTTCAATTTCAGTCCACTTAAAGTCCAAAAATCAATGAAAGTCCCACTAAGCTACAATGTGTCCAATTCGAATCCTTTTTTCATCGGAATTCGCTTTTTCCGGCAACTCTCCGGCGAGTGCGACACACTCGCCCGATTCTTGCCGGAATACGCTGATGTGGTATTTCCTGCCCATGTGGCAGGGTTTTCTCGATTAAAAAAAAATTGGAGTTAATGCCACATCAGCAAAATCAACAATTAAAATAAATCAAAAACATCATTATGAAATCAAAAATTTGATAAAATCAACAAATCATTAAATAAAATCAGAAAACCCTATTTTCCTAAAATTTCCCCAAATCGAAAACACAATTGCAAGAACCCTAATCCCCAAATCGAGAGTAGGGATCGAACTGAATCACCCAAATCGAATCCCCAGCAAGAACGATATTGAAGATAGGAAGAATGTCTGATCTTTCCCAATCATCAATGGCGCAAGAGCGTATGTGTGGAAGACGAGCTGTTCTACGAACCTCAAGAACAGTAGCAAATCGAGGGAGGAGGTTTTGGGGCTGTTTGAGATATAACGTAAGTCCCTTAATGTTTGAATGTCATGTATATGAAAGATTGACATATTTTTTAGGACATTAGATAAAACTGTTTTTGGTTCTCTGTATTTGAATGTTTGGGAGAGAAACAATGTCAATGGCTTGCTTTGGTTAATTATTTTTACTGTTTTGATGCGAATTTCTGATTCTAAAGTGTTTGATTGTTAGTGTTTGAGAATTTGTTGCTATTGTTTTATTGTTTTTAGCCTTACAAATCTGAAGTTTGAAGAGAAACAGTGTCACTCTTTTGTGTATTCTAGCCTTGTGTGTTTTTTATCTTTTGATGCGGATTTAGACTTTCTGTTTTGAAGAAAAATGGTGGTTGTGACTACTTCGAATGGGATGACAATGAGGAGTATGAAAAATTTAGAGAAGCTTATGAGAATTTGAAAGAAGATTATGAGAAGTTATATGAAGATCACATTGAACTAAAGGAATTCAATAACATGTTCAAAGAAGATATGAAAGAGCTGAAGGCAAATATCAAGGTATTGAATGAAGAATTCATGAGTGTGGTTACACATAACAAGGATCTACAAGAAGATAAGAAGAATTTGATGCAAAAGTGCAAGAGTTTGAGGAGACAATTTATATTCATCCAATTATCCCTTCTTATGTGTTGGTGGATTGCACACTGAAATGTAGGTTTTGGTTAGTTGTTTTGGTATTGGCATTTTGTAAGTAATGACATTTTGTAACCTGCATCTGCACTTGTTGAAGCTTTAAGACTTATTTTGTTTATGGTACAATGAAGCTTATTATATGCATTTTATGGTGCCAGTTTATTGTTTATGTTCTTATTTTGTCATTTTGGTACAATGTAGCCATATTCTCAAATGCAGCCATAAGAAATGTAAAGGCTCAGAATAGGAATAAGAAGCTGTATAATATACTCATAAATGTAAAACAAGAAACTTCTACATTCTCAAATGAAAATCAATAAGTTGCCACATTCCAAATGCCAACGTCATTTAAAACATTCCTGCAACATTTTTCACATTGTGCCAAATGGATAAGAAAATGCCAAGTTTTACAAAATGCAGACAATGGTGATAAGAAACAGAGGATGCCACCAGTTTCACAAAATGCCAACAATCACATGTTTTTTGTTTCTGATTAATCACATCAATATTGCCTAATAATCTAATTAATCACATTCCTTAATGTTTCCTTAATCACATTCCAAATACTTCTTCCCATCTTCATCCACCACTACTTTCTTGCAAGTTTCTGGCTACACTGTTGTACTCCTAATCCAAGAAGTTGTCATTAATTCACCAGTAAATGGAGCAGGTGCTCTAATCTGCACTCTAGGCTGAGGAGGTGGTATTGATGGGTTTGCATCCATTGGAGGTCCACTTGATGGGCCTGCTGCCATTGGAGGTGGCATGACAGGTGCAACCAGCACTTCAAGGTATGGACCACAAATAAAAAGGAATAAAATAACATTATACAAGACACATATACAGTTATACAAAGTTCAACAATCAACCACACACATAAATGCCCACATTAATTTTTATGCTATATACAGTCTCAATCAAGGTTTTTTTCAAAATTGAATAATGCTAGATATAGTTTCAAACTCACCTTTGGGAGCGTTTTCTCTCTCATTTTCGTCAGATGCACCGGAGTTTGTAGGGCTGTCAACTTGTATCGGATTTTCGGGTCCATTTCCTCCAACACCTTTTCCAAGCTTAAGGGATTTCACCCGATTTAAGCGCCTCTAACGCTTTACAGGATTAACGGGTTGGCAAGTTGGTTTTCTGGGTGGTTTGCGAGTTGGATTTGGGGGCTCCATATCTCTATTAGGGTTCTTGGCTTCAGGATTTCGCGATTTGGGGGTTTTCTTCATCGACTTCGAATTTGGGGATTTTTCAGATTCGAGTTCGATTTAGGAAAATTTTAGGATTTTAGGGTTTTCTGATTTTATTTAATAATTTGTTGATTTTTTTCAATTATTTGATTTCATAATTCTGGTTTTGATTTTTTTAATTATTGCTTTTATGATGTGGCATTAACTCCCTTTTTTTTTTAATTGAGAAAACCCTACCACATGGGCAGGAAATACCACATCAGTACATTCCGGCAAGAATCGGGCGAGTGTGTCGCACTCGTCAGAGAGTTGACGGGAAAAGCGAATTCCAGTGATAAAAGGATTCGAATTGGACACATTGTAACCTAGTGGGACTTCAATTGATTTTTGAACTTTAATTGGACTGAAATTGGACAGTGACTTTCTTACGTGACCAAAATTGAGTTTTTCCCATTATCAATTGACATATAGAACTATCACCTTATAAATACATAAACAGAAGTAGCATAAACAAAATATATGCATTTTAGAACTTAAAAACATATAATATATATTATGAATTACAAACTTGAACTATAATTGAAAAATAAACATCTAGAAATACATAAATTTTATTCCCTCGTCTCAAACACTACTTTTCTCAAGGACAAACAAACAACTTAAAAACCAAACACATTCATGCATGCACATTTATGTAACTTTTGAGTAAGACTTATAGTAACATTAATTAATCCCCACAACAACTAAATTGTATGGACCTCTTCATTTCTCTTTTACATTCAAAGCATTCCATCTTCTCAGGAAGTCCAATCTTGGTTTTGGGCAGCATAAGAATGTTCCTAAAAGGACTAGTGCTTGTTATTGATCTCATCATATATTCTTCAAGTGCAGAAACAAATCCCTTTTCCACATTTTCCTTCCATTGATCATACTTCAACAATGCTTTAAGCATGGTGTCCCCCATTCCCTTAGCCATTTTCCCTGATTCAGCTACGATTGCCCATCCTCGACCACTATACTTGAAACTGACCATTTTGAACACTTCCGTTATTATCTCATCGCTCTCTTGGGGTGCCCCGATTTGTACCCTAGAATACCACATGCTCACCAACCTAGTCCAAAACAGGTTTTTCTTAGAATCTGTGAGTATCGATGTATCACCTATGTTCGTATTATTCATGACCTCGTTTCTCTTGTTCATTCCCATGTCAAGCATCATCATCTGCTTTTTAGCAAGATGGGATGTGTCTGACATTGCAGTCGTGAACTGCTGGATCCACCCCGTATCATTCCCTTCATACATGCACACGAGTCTCCCTTCATCAACCTACAATTGGAACGATACGAAAGGGTCAAGAATGACTTCAGAAACAATAGATATATCAAATTACTCGAGCTTAGAACAGGTTGTAGTTGAAACTAGTTTGATGATAAACATAATCATACCCATTCTTTGGCAGAAGGCACGACAAAGTTTAGCAGCAAATCAACTCCCCAACCTGTTTTAGCCCAGAGATCAGCTTCGTTTTGTTCATTAAAAGGGAAAGCCAAATTCCCCCAGATAAAAACCATGTTCATAGCATCATGGTTCTTCATCAATCTCCCTTTTGCATCAAGAACTTTAATCATTGATCTCTTCTCAAACTGCAACTCCTCTTTCATGTACTTAACAACTGCAGGATCAAGCAAGGAGACGTCGCGAAAAGAGAGCCATGGCATCCTACTCTTTAAGTTATTGAGCTCGAGTTTCTTCTCAGGGCTCAATGCACCAGCTTCCACCATTGGAAACCACACAATCTCATACTCGGTGGGATGCTCTTTAAGCCGATACATTTCTGACAGAAATGAAAGCTCCACTTCCAAGTTCTTCAGCGGGTACGCTGTTATATATAGCAGTGTCACTTTTTTCCTCAGTGTATCTATCTTAACCTGTAATTTTCACCATCATTTTAGAATGGGTTTTAGTAAAGATTGAATAACTCAAATATATATATATATATACCAATTCCTTGGTGTGACCATTATATAATGGCATATCCTCCTCCTCAGAAATCAGTGCCTTGAGAATTTGTACACTGTCTGGGTTACTAGTTATTTCGATTAGCTTTTTGATCTTACCATACACAACCTCGATTCTTCTCTGCTCTGCATAAACCAAACATTGCAAACTTCATTAACTTGAAACCTTTCTGCTAATAATATTAAAGATAAACTTATATGATTAGGACTTGTAAGATTTTTATACAATTCTTACCAATTTGCAGGTAACATAAATCCAACTGCTTTCGCATGGATCGACCAAGTTCCGTAATCTTGTCCACTATTTCAGTCTCAAATGGTCTATATCAATACAATGCAGCAACTCAATTAGTTCAATGAATGAAGAAAACACACACAGCTCGATCAATAAACTTTTGACATACGTACTCGGATTCATCAAGGTTGGATAGTCGTGATTGACAAGTGACAATGCCCCGAATGATCCAATACGTATGTTCCGGGATCTGAGCAATCATGTCCTTGATCCAAGGCTTATCCGGATCGACGTACTTGTGCTCCAGCACATCCACAGACTCAGTAATGCACTTGATCAGATTCAAAACAGCCATGATGAGTTTAGCCATTTCGCGAAACATGGATTTGTTTTCCATTTGAGTTGGGAGTTGGTCAACAAGTGCGAGTGATTGAGCCACAGGATCGGTGTGTTGAAGCTGGTTCACCAGCCACAGTTCTCCATAGTTGACAGCAAAAGCTGCCAACGCAATCACACCCTTTCCAGCCCAGAAAAATGATGAAACCGATTTCAGAATTTCAAACACTCTGTCCTGCACGTTGGAACCACCCCAAACATTGCCTAGTATCTGAAAACACAAGCAATTACCTTAATTTAGAGATAAGCGGTTTCCAATATAATCAGTAGATGCATGACATCATTACACGTCAGTTGTGGACCAAGATTTAATATCTTGAAATTGCAACTTTCCAATATAGAGGCTTGGAATTATTAGTGCATGAACATAATATATACCTCCCAAGAAATTTGGTTTATCTTGAGCGTCATCTCCTCATCCACCATGCTTGTCTTGTTATCAAGATGAATGTCATTAAAAAATCCAATACGATTACCACGAATATCCTGTAAATTTAACATGGTATATAAGTAACGAAAAATTAATCAAACTCGAGAGATGCATATATCGATCGTGTAATGTATTAATTCACCGGAAAATCTCCGCGGTTGGTTAGGCTGATGATGTCTTCAATGACATAAAGAAGAGGCCTTATTTTGAAAGTAAAGTTATCAACGCCATGAGTTTCTTGAATAGCTTTTGGACGTGAACTATCAATATATGATGAAAACATGATCGCTCCTTGTCACTCTATAAGTGTTCTTCCACTAATAAGGTGTTCAAGAAAAGGCTTGATATATATATATATATTGCAAAACAATTAGCCCACTTTCCCTATTCTTGATTGTTGTATAAGGATTCTAATCACTTGTTAGCTATATATATAGATGGGATGCTATATTGTATAAAGATGAAAGAACAAGTACCATGCTTCATCCATGGTTTATCCAAAGTGATCTTAACATTCTTCCTTTTTTCATCTTTTTCCAACCATATGGTTTGCATTTAGTATCATTCATGTGAGGAATTTTAGTCAAATTTTCCACTTTTGGTTTCACTTTTTTTTCCAATTTCAATCCAATTTTTGTCGGATGGCCGTCGGGAAATCTCACGTGGCATCGGTGATTTTGCTAATTCCAACCAAAATTGGACTGAAATTTGAAAAAAAAAAAAAAAGAAATATATAGGATCAAAATTGAACAACTTATCTAAAATTGGAAAAAGTGAAAACATACATGACCAAATTTGGAAATGTATACTAAATTTTCAAAAAATGGAAAAAAAAAAAAAGTCTTACATATAGGATCAAAATTGAAATTATCCCTTAGAAATGGGCTATTTGAAGTATTGGTTAAATTGAAAATATTAGTTTTAGTCCTATAACTCAAATAATTATTCAATTCGACCTTAATATTTTTACGTGAGAGTTGAACGCCAAAATTCCATCGCGTGTTGTAAATTCAGATGGAAAAAGAATTGAAATCGAATGCATTTTGAATTACAGGACTAAAATTAATGTTTTTATTAATTTTAACGAGACTAAATCATGTTGGTGATTTTGAAAATTATGTATTTATGCATTTTCCAATTTTAGTTATGTTATGATTCTTTCCATTTTCAGTTTATTTTTATCAGAATTTTCATAATTACTGATATGACCATCAGATCTGACATGGTAATCAATAAACTCGAAGTGATGCCAAATCGTATTGGTGATTATTTTGAAATTTTTAACCAAAAGCGACTGAAATTAGAAAAAGTTAAAATACATAGAACCAAAATTGGAAAACAAATATTTGGTTGTCAAAAAATGAAAAGTGTCTTACATATATGAGCAAAATTATTAGTAATTAGGACATGTGAATCATCAATAATTAAATGCACTTATCAATATTTATATTAAATAAATAACCAAGAAGGACACATCTTGGGCTCCGGTTAATCCTATTTCTCGCTCAAGATTTTAGTTTTAATTTTAATTCTAATTTCAGTTTCAATTAATTCACTTAATTTTTTTAACATATTATAATTAAAAATTTAATGAGATAATGATAATTGAAAAATAAAAGGTTAATACTTATCATTGCTAATAAAACTATAATTTATGAAACTTTTGGCAAAACATTTTAATTGAAGTTGAATATTGTTGCAATTGCATAAATGATAATTGATTTTTTTTTTCTTTTTGCATTGTTAAATTTGATTTACATACTAATTAAGTTAAGAATTAATGATAAATATTGTCAATTAAATTAATATGTAAATAACAATTTTCAAATTATTTAATCAATATTAAAATATCCATGAGATTTGCACTCGTTTATTCTAAAGATATTATACATCTTTATTAATTTGTAAGAGTTGGTGGCAATTGCCAAAACTTTCACAAGAGCCACTAACTTGTACATGTTTCCCACTCTTATTTATATCAACTAATTAATAAATTCCTAACAATTAATTATAATACCAAATCCATACTTCTTAACTAGAGCACCCTTCTATATATACTCACATTTTGCAGACACAACACATTAATTGTCTGAAAATTTTAGTGCAAATAAGCAAAAAATATATAGTTGATATTGCAATGAAAATGGGGAGAGGAGCAATATTAGTGAGTTTAGGTGCATTTGCCATAATGTGCATCAACTTGGCAATGGCTGCAAACTACACAGTTGGAGCTCCAAATGGTTCATGGGACCCAGACACAAATCTTGCAGAATGGGCTTCTTCTAAAACATTTGTTCAAGGAGATAATCTATGTGAGTATATACTTTGCTTTATTACATTTCCAAACTTTGTCTTCTTTTTTTTGTGCTATAGATATAAGTTTGTCTAAATTCAAAATGGGAAACAAAATTTGACATCTGAAAGATCATTGTAAAATTTGTAACTCCATACTTGCATATAGTACATATATACCATCACTTGGCCAAAACAATTAAGATGGAAGATAATTTATTTCACAAACCTAAAGTTTTATATAGTCAAGACTAAATTTTACTCCATTCCATTTCATTTGTCCATCAATTTTTTCTCAATTAGGTATCAATTTAATTTTCATAATCTTTGCGAGCAATTAGTTTTAAAACATAGATAGAACGAAATGGGGAATAAATCATATTTTTCAGGGATTGTCTATCTGTGAAATTGTCTTGTAAGAGTTTTTGTGCATATTTATACATACAACCAAACATATCTATAATATAGGAAAATGTTAAAATGGTCATCATGAACAACTCTTAATATGCTTACTACATGTGATGATCGGATCCCTTAAAATAAGGGGACAAAAATTGGTTCTCTAAGTTTTGCTCACTTTGAATTTTGGTATTTTATCTTTCACCTTTTGATTTTTAATCATTTATATATTTAAAAATTGTTATGTTTTAGTCCTCTAACCTGATATAGCAAGGAAATTACAAACTTTCAATTAAAAATTAATTCAACACTAAAGAATATTAATTGAGACACACTAAACTTTTTAATCGAAATTATGTATTCTTTGTCAACATGTCTAACATGATATTGATAATTAAAAATAAACTTTATAAATTTAGGTTCAGGATGTTTATATCATTGATATTAATAATTAATAAAAATATTATAACGCGTGTATCAAGATGAAAAATAAAATTTTAATTATAATATTAATTTAGGAATGTTAGATGAAAATAGAAATTTGTAACTAAAAATTTCGAGTGTTTTTCAGTTGAAAAATAATTGATGTTAAAAATAAAATTTTAATTTGAAATAAAAAATTATCTACTGTAGTAGGTTAACGGACTAAAACTTGTTAATTTTAAACATAGGAGACAAAAATTAAAAACACAAAGGATAATAAAGGGTCGAAAATCCAACAAACCCTACCGAGAGGACCAAACGTCTTTATTTCCCTTAAAATTATGGAAAATGAAATTAATAGATTTTCTAAATGTATCAACTAGAGAACACATATTAATTAATGTGTCTATGATGGACAAAATCATGCCACTGCATCTATACAATAAAACAAATAATCAAAAGAAGAGATCAATTTTTTAAAATTTATTTTAAAGGACCAATTAAGGGTAGAATATATGTTTGTAATTACTACTCCCTCCGTCCCACTCTATTTTGCCTACTTTCCATTTTTGTTTGTCCCTATTTTGCCAGCCCAAAAATGGCAAAGAAAAATTTACTTCCTTACCCCTCCATTTCTTTCATTTTACAATTTTTGCACTCAAAAAACACATATTAATTACAAAATTGTCACTCAAAAATATTAAAATAACACATCACATCAAAGTAGGCAAAATAACCTGGGACGGAAGTAGTATATGATGGTGTCTGCCGCAAAACTTCATTCTCACGCTATTTCTCAAACTGTGGATCTCTTGTCCTCAACTTATTTGCTTCCTCCATTTTACATCTTTTATTTAAGGCAAAGGGTATTCTTGTATTTTCCTCTTCTAATGGGCTTTTTCAGGTCTCCTTGTATCTTGGGTTCTTCCCTTCTACCAAGGATGAAAATATCGATTTCGATAAATATATTGATACCTTGATTTTACGAAAATATCAATGGATATATCGGTTTCGGTGGAAATATCGGTACATATATTTTCCCGATATTTACCGATATATACCGATATTTTCTCTATATTTTCCGATATTTATCGATATTTTCCTTACATTTACCGATATTTTTCAATATTTACCGATATTCCAACGATATTTACCGATATTTCCTTGATATTCACGAATTTTCCTATAATTTTTACCTGAAACCACTGATATTGAAACTGGTATCGATATTTAGCCAATAATTACTGATATTTCATTTATTTTTTTACCAAAAAATGAAAATATCAGTGATATATCGTTACAGCCCGTTTTTGTTTCGGTCACATGAAAAAATGGATATATCGGGATATTTTCATCCTTACCTTCTACCTACTCAACCTCTTCCGAGGGCACGTCAGCTCTGGTCCCACGTCTGACGTGTCCTCCTTTAGCCGACTTGGCTCTTTCGACTTCCCTTTCACCACATCGTCCTTAATCCACCCTTTCTTTTGAGTCACTATATATTATTTGGTGAATGATAATTAAAGAAATTAATAATGCATGCAGTTTTCGAGTACAACCCCCAAAACCATGATGTTATCGAAGTATTTTCCCAGCAGGACTTTGATGGTTGCATCGTAAGCAATCTTCTGCAGACGCCTCAAACAGGTCACACAGTCATAACCCTCACTTCTCTTGGCACCACATATTTCATCTGTACCAGACACTGTATGACCAGAGGGATGAAAGTCCAAATCAACACTATCTCCGCCTCCGCCTCCGCCCTTCCCTCCGACAACGACGGTTCCACCCTTCCCTCCGAAGATGAGGATGAGTATAATGTATAAAAGTATGTTTGTTTTGAGATTTATATAAAGTATGATTGTATTATGAATGTCAAATCATGATGATAATGATTTGTACATTTATTAATTTTACCCTAAAAATTGTTGGTAATGATTGATCTATGTATAATTTATGAGGCACTCTCTTGTACACCCGTTGCACTGTTTTGCAATCCGGGTTGATCCGAGTTCGTGTATTTTTTAAAATAAAATCATTTTTTTTCGCTTCTGGTATTGATCGGTCATGTTTATGTTATAAATGTGTGGTTTTTATGTTATATAATTAGTATGACATTTATTTATAGGGAAAAACTCAATTTTAATCCCGTTAAAAAGTCAGTGTCCAATTTCAGTCCACTTAAATTCCAAAAATCAAATTAAGTCTCACTAAGTCACAATGTGTCCAATTCGAGTCCTTTTTCCACCGGAATTGGCATAGTCCGACGAATTTTCGGCGAGTGCGACTCACTCTCCCCCAATTCTAGAGATTCCAACCAGAGTGCGTTGATGTGTAATATCTTGCTCATGTGGCATGGTTTTTCATATAAAATAAATTCAAAAAAATCCACCTCATTAACTGCAAAAAAAAAATCAAAACCAGAAAACATCTTCTCCTGCTTTAAGCTCAAAATCAAAAAATTGGGGGCTCAAAATCAAAACCAAAAAAAAAAAAAAAAAATCAAAAGCTCCACCAGATCACGTAGCGTTCGTGATTGGCCTCCTCAACTGTGAAAAGCTCCAGCAAATCAAAAAATCAAATTTATAAGTTGTACAAATTTGAAGCTAAAAGTTTCTCATATTATATGCATCTACATAATATGTTTTTTCATAGAAAGTTGTTTTTTCATATTGATCCACTTATGGATCCTTTTTTTTTTTTTTTTGTTTAAATAATCAATTTTATCTTAATATAAATTTGTGATAAAAGAGTGTAACATAAGAAAATTACTATTTTTTGAAATTGATGTATTTGACATAAATGTTTAATCTCAAAATAAATTAATTTTTAGACTTTTATAAATTTAGAAGTTTATACATAAATATCTTACATTAAAAATATGTAATTGTAATATGTCTAGAAATATTTCTCTATAAGAGTAAATATATAATTACAAGTTAGGAACTTTTGTTAATATTAAAAATTACTTGTGTATAAGATATAATATATGTAAATTTAACTATTTAAATTCAGATAAATTTGTTAATTAAATACTTTATATATTCTTTTTTTCCTTTTAAGAAATTGTTTAGTTAAATAAATAATGAACTACACATCATACAGGTGAACTGCTGGTTATAATATTAATGTAACTTTTTATGTTTTTATTTAATATTTAAAAATAAAACAACTATTTTAACATAATACGGACTTTTTAAATTTGCCACTATTTGAATTATATTTTACTCACCAATTCTACAATTATTTGTACTTTTTTTATTTTCTTTCTATAATACGTAATATGAATGTCCAATAAGCAACATGATGTACCTTGAACTTCATGCTGCCAGTATAGAAGATAAAAATCAAGAGTTCTGAAATTGCTATTTTGTTGTTTAAAATATGAGGGAAAAAACATTAATTAATAAAATGAATTGATCAATAGACAGATATATATAGATATAAAGATATATTCAGATATAAATAAAGTTTAAAATGTGAAGAATCATCTATAAAAATAAACCTTAATCAAAAACCAATTTTAAAATTAAGGGAAATGATAACACACGAAGAAAAAAAAAGTGATGTCAAAGCCCATATAGCCTGTCTGAACCATATAAAGAGTAAGTCTTGTGTGAGACCGTCTCACGGATCTTTTTTCGTGAAACGGGTCAACCCATAACCCACACTTAACAATTCATATGAAAGTTTGTGGATATGGATTCAATTCATGGGCAATAAGGATCCGTCTCACGGAAACTATCCGTGAGACCGTCTCACATGAGTTTTTGCGTTTAAAATGAAGTTGAACCCAAAATCGTGGTTTCTTAATTAAGCAATCAATTCAACAAATAATTGGGTTCAACCAGCTCAATTCAACAAATATGTTTAATTTATAGAGTTAATTAAGTGAAAAATGTAATAATTATTTGTAAGGGTTGGTGGGAATCCATGTTAGAGCATGTTGTCCCATTAAGTCTTCCAATAATAATCAAAAGCCAACTAAGATATACATACTTATAATACCAAGTCAAATATTCCTTAAACTAATAATAATAATTAACTTAATCATTCATCACTTTACCACAAAATATATGCAAATTGGGTTCCCATGAAACATCACCCCACCAACTCATCTCAATACATGATCAATTCAACTATACATACCTAATTCACAGCTCTCTCTCTCTCTCTCTCTCTTTCTCTCTCATCTATACATTTTGCAGACATAACACAACACATTGCAAATAAGGTGATCAAATTAGTGAGAAATTATTGAAATGAAGATGGGGAGTGCAACATTAGTGAGTATAGGTGCATTAATATTGGGGATTATAATGAGTATGGAGATGGCAATGGCAGCAAATTACACAGTTGGAGGAACAAATGGTGGATGGGATCAAGCTACAGATCTTACAACATGGGCTTCTTCACTAACTTTTGTCCAAGGAGATACTTTGAGTGAGTTACTTCCTCAACACTTGCCTTTTTTTTTTTTTTTTCCCTTATAGATGTGTTTGACACTGTTAAATTGAAGAGTGAATTTTGTGTGAGACCGTCTCACAGATCATGTTTCGTGAGACGGGTCAACCCACATTTCACAATTCACATATAAATTAGTGAAAATGAGTTTGATTCATGGGTTAAAAGAATTCGTCTCACAAAAACATTTCGTGAGACTGTCTCATGCAAGTTTTTGTGTAAATTGAAAATGAAAATGGGGAACAAAAGGAAATGGATTTTATGATTATGTTTTAGAAATGATATTACAAAAAGATACCTTATTCATGGTCATAACTCACAAGTCATAAGTACATAAATCTTTGTACAAAAGGACATATAGACAAGGTACCAATTTGAGGCTTTTTTTTTCTTTATATATAGCTGTAAAAGAGGAATATAAGGATTTCACTTATAAGTTGTATCAAATGATGACTAGAACTCAAGGTCTATACTTAGAAAGTGATCTAGCATGTCTTTTAGCACTATCATGCTTCATCAATTTAGAACTCTCTGTTAAAAGATTACAATTATTTTTCGATTTGCATTTCATTACACCAATGTATATGATCCATACAAACCTATCAAAAGATTTCATATAATAGGATAATTATAATTGTCAGAAAAATCACAACCTTTACTGATCAAATTGTCATATTAATCAAACTTTTCACTATTGGTTAAAATAACACAACCTTATATATTTAGTATGTTTCTTGACCAAAACCTGTTTCCGAAAAGTTTTATTTTTAATTATTAAGTTTGGGTGAAGTGGAGGGAATAAGGGGAAAGACAGGAAAATACTAAAAAATTTGGGTGAAAAAGTGTATTTTAATAGATAATGAATAAAAAAATTCAATATCTTAGTCGAATAACATATTAAATAAATAAGGTTATTTTATTTCGATCAATAATAAAAAGTTTAGTTAAAATGACAATTCGAACAAAGGTTGTGATTTTTTTGTGTACTATAAGTCTCATATATATATATATATATATATATATATATGAGATATAATAGGTAAGTTAAATGATGAACATCTCATCTCATTTAAGGTTAAATCTCGTTTTTAATTATTTGTTGATCTTTTAGATTCTTATTTTAAAATTATCTTAAAATTCAGAACACAAAAACTAACGTCAAATGGTTATGGATAATTTCCGTAAGATGAATTCCTTTTATTACACAAAACAAACTCATTTTCATAAATTTATATTTAAATTATCATGATTGATATATGATTTGTGATACATGACACATAAAACTCACTCAATTTAGAAATTATTAGATATATATATATATATATATACACTTTGATTCTATTTCAAATTTTGAGTCTAAATTCATGATTAGTTGGGGACATATTAGTCTAAATTTTAATTTCCTTAATTTTGTTACAAAATTCTAAAACAACATTGGGGACATATTAGTCTAAATTTTAATTTCCTTAATTTTGTTACAAAATTCTAAAACAACATTAGAAAGATATATAAAAGGGAAGGCTAAGGGAAAAAAGGAAAAAAAAAATATATATATATATAGATATATATTGAGAGTCCAGCCGAAAGTACACAAAATTTTTTAAGCAATTCACTTTTCTAACATTGGATATAAGAAAAGTACTTTTTTACACCAAAATATAAGAAAGTTACCTTTTCTACACTATTTTGACTCGGTCTTGGATAAATCATTAAGTAATGATGGCTTGATGATATATTCAATTTTATTTATACTTATTTAACAATTGTTTTTTACAACAACTCTAATTTTTCAATTTTATTTGCTCTTTTTATTTATACGTATTTAACAATTGTTTTATCCAACAACTCTAATTAGTAATTTATATAATTTATAAATTATGGTTCGATTAATTAGTACGATAACCACTATAATATGTTAATCCAAGCACAATAATTTTTTCTTAATTTAATAGAATTACTGATTATTATTTTTGGTGGTTCGAGTTGTTCGATCACTAGGGTAAAAAACCCTTTTTTTCCAAATTGATCGAACCACTATGTCAAATTCATAGTGGTTCGATCACTAGTGTAAAAAACCATTTTTTTTCCAAAGTGATCGAACCACTAAGTAAATTTCATATTTCATAGTGGTTCGATCACTAGTGTAAAAAACCATTTTTTTTCCAAAGTGATCGAACCACTATGTAAATTTTATAGTGGTTCGATCACTAGTGTAAAAAATCAATTTTTTCCAAAGTGATCGAACCACTATGAATTTTAAATTAAATCAAAGTGGTGATCGAACCACTCATCAAAGTGGTGATCGAACCACTCATCAAAACATTGCATTTAAAACTTTGCATTAAGTGATCGAACCAAATTAAGTGGTTAAGTGATCGAACCAAAACTTTAAGTGATCGAACCAAAACTTTGCATTTAAAACTAAATTATTATATCCACTAAAACCACTATGATTTAAGTGATTACTTTAAGTGATCGAACCAAAACCACTTATTATCATACCACCATTATCGAACCACTAGAACTAAAACCACTATTATCGAACCACTAAAACCACTATTATCGAACCACTAAAACCACTAAATTACTTTAAGTGATCGAACCAAAACTTTGATTTAATTTAAAATTCATAGTGGTTCGATCACTTTGGAAAAAATTGGTTTTTTATACTAGTGATCGAACCACTATGAATTTGACATAGTGGTTCGATCACTTTGGAAAAAATTGGTTTTTTACACTAGTGATCGAACCACTATGAAATTTACATAGTGGTTCGATCACTTTGAAAATTTTGGGTTTTTACACTAGTGATCGAACCACTATGTAATGTAATTTACATAGTGGTTCGATCACTTTGAAATTTTTTGTCAAATAGTGTCAAATAGTGTTAAATAGTGTCAAATAATGTCAAATAGTGGTTCAAATAGTGTCAAATAGTGTTAATTAAATAATGTCAAATTTGGTATTATTGCTTTGATCGAACCACAAAGTGACCGAACTACTTTCATTTAATAATTTGTGGTTTTTTTCGCAAAGTGGTTCGATCACCACAAATTAATTTGGTGGTGATCGAACCACTATTTAATTAATAAAGCAATTTGGAAAAACTTTGCTTAATTTTACACTGTTGATCGAACCACTATGAATTTGACATAGTGGTTCGATCAATTTGGAAAAAATTGGTTTTTTACACTATTGATCGAACCACTATGAATTTGACATAGTGGTTCGATCACTTTGGAAAAAATTGGCTTTTTACACTGTTGATCGAACCACTATGAATTTGACATAGTTGTTCGATCACTTTGGAAAAAATTGGTTTTTTACACTGTTGATCGAACCACTATGAATTTGACATAGTGGTTCGATCACTTTGGAAAATTTTGATTTTTTACACTAGTGATCGAACCACTATGAATTTTGGTTTTTGACATAGTGGTTCGATCACTTTGGAAAAAAAGAGTTTTTTACACTAGAGATCGAACAACTCGAACCACCTAAATTATATTCAGTAATTCTATTAAATTAAGTATAAATTATTGTGCTTCGATTAACATATTATAGTGGTTCTCGTACTAATTAATCGAATCATAATTTATAAATTATATAAATTACTAATTAGAATTGTCGGATAAAACAATTGTAAAATACGTATAAATAAAAAGAGCAAATAAAATTGTAATTAGAGTTGTTGGATAAAACAATTGTTAAATAAGTATAAATAAAATTGAATATATCATCAAGCCATCATTACTTAATGATTTATCCATGACCGAGTCAAAATAGTGTAGAAAAGGTAACGTTCTTATATTTTGGTGTAAAAAAGTACTTTTCTTATATACAATGTTAGAAAAGTGAATTGCTTAAAAAAAATTGTGTATTTTGGCACATTTGCTCTATATTTTTTGTGAATGGCAAATACTAACGCATTGCATTGGTCAACCCAATGCAGTATTCCAGTATACGCCAAATCATGACGTCACAGAAGTTTCGAAGCCCGATTTTGATAGGTGCAGCGCCAGCAACCCTCTTCAGCCGCCACACACCGGCGGCCTCGCCGTCATCCCCCTTTCCTCCGCCGGCACCAGATTCTTCATCTGTGGCAGCGGCGGCCACTGCCTCGGCGGCATGAAGCTCCAAATCGACACCATCGCCGCCGCTGCATCGCCCCCCTCCACCACCCCCTCACCGCCTCCCCCCACCGCTTCCCCGCCACCCAAAACTGCGACTCCCTCGCCGCCGCCGTCTACCACCGCCCCACCACCCAAAAGCACCACTCCCTCGCCACCGCCCAAAAGCGCGACTCCCTTGCCACCACCCAAAATATCCCCTAAGCCATCGCCACCGTCTAAGGCGGCTGCAAACAACACAACCCCGCCGCCATCCTCCGCTCCTGCTCCAGGTGCCTCTCTGTCGCCGCCGCCTCCCTCAGCCGCCGCCAGATTTGATGTGTTTGCTGCTTTCACTGCCTGTTCTGGATTCGCCCTAGTCATGTTCTTGAATCTTTGAGATTTGTTAGTCCCATCCCATCCACATCGATAATCTTCCACTCTTTGCTATTGGAGCTACCATTAAATTCTGTTTTACTTCAATTACTATTTATTGATATTGTGTGACACAGATTTTTCTTATTCCCAAACATTATTTGTTAAATTTTACCTTTTTTATTGCACTAATATTTGCGCCAAAAATAGTTTGATGGTTATAGTTCGTGCATGCAAACCCTTTTCTTTAATGAGTTAAAAAAATGTGGAATTGAGGAAATAAAAATAGAAAATTTAGGTTTGAACTATATTCGTCACACAATCTGACAGGGGAAGCTATACAAGTATAGTAGTTTGTGAATATGCATACTTGATTCTTAGTCCATATTTTCCATGTAAAAGGATAGCTAAATAGATTAGAATAGTAGAGAGAACTTATTATTCACCAATAATCTCCACATGAACAAATCCCATCCTTAAAATGATGAAACCGATTTGCATCTCTAACAACAATCTCCCTTTGAACAAGCCTTGATATCAACTTAGTAGCTAAATGGCAGTTCACACATGCTCGCAAATTCTTGCTAATCCTAAGTGTAGTCCCATGGGATGTACTGATAAGCCCATAAGCAATCGCTAGTCTCTCACTATGATTACACAGACTCATCTCTCTCTCTTCTTTGTCCAAATCATGCAGAGCGGATTCCGTATCAGCTCTGAACCCGGACTCCATTAACCTCGTCTCCAACCAATCCAGCTTTTCGTATATTTCAACCCATCTTGGATGAGACTTGTCTCCCATTAGAAAAGCTTCAAGCTTTCCATTGATTTCAACCATGCTATACCCGAGGTCTTTGTTTAATGCTTTGGACCTCATAAGTACTCTGACTTTCGCCACACCATCCCACATCCTAGCCGAAGCATAAAGATTGGAGAGCTGCACGTAATGTCCGGTGTTCAAAGGGTCTAAAGCGAACAGCTTCTCTGCAGCGTAGTCACCCAACCTCACATGACGATGCATCTTGCAAGCACTCAAGAAAGCTCCCCAAACTGAGATACTTGGTTCAATAGGCATGGCTGCTATGAAAGTGTTCGCCTTTTCCAAATACCCTGCTCGGCCTAGCAAGTCTACTGCACTAGCGTAATGCTTTTGGTGAGGCTCTACTCCATAACGTCTCATGGAAAGGAAGATTTCCCATCCTTCGTCTACGAGCCCAGAATGGCTGCAGGCCGTAATGAGGCCAAGGAAGGTGACGTCATTAGGCTGGACGTGAGCATTCTTCATCTCATTGAAAAGATTAAGAGCTTCTCTTCCACATCCATGGAGGCCATAGCCCATTATCATTGCACTCCATACCACCACATCTTTATCTTCAGTCTGGTTAAAAACTTTACGAGCCAACTCTACACTTCCACATTTAGTGTACATGTCAATTAGGGCTGTGCTAATGATTATGTCATTTTTGAAAGTACTATCGTTGACATAGTTATCCATCCATTTTGCTTGCTCAAGTGACCCCAATTGGGCACATGCCAAAACAGAGGATTGTATAGTCACAGCATCGGGCTGAATGTTTCTTGATATCATTTCAGTGAAAAGCTCCAAGGCTTCATTGGCATGACCACTTTTCGCAAATCCTGAAATCATGCAATTCCAGAGCATTATGTCCTCGTTTTTTGTTTGATCAAACAATGACTTTGCCGCCATCACTTGTCCACACTTTGCGTATAAAGAAGTCAGTGCTATCTGTAAATCAGACTCAAATTCATATCCAATCTTGATCACTAAACTGTGGAGACATCTTCCTTGATTCAAATCCTCCAGATCAGAATAAGCCTTCAACACACTGATCAAAGCTATCCAATCAGGCTTTACATCAGATCCTCTCATGCATCTAAATGTCCTCAAAGCCTCCACAGATTGCCCATTTTGAGCATATCCTGATATCATCAAAGTCCAAGAAACAACATTTCTATACCTCAACCGATCAAAAACCACACGAGCTCGATTATTTTCCTCACACTTCACATAAAACGACAAAATCCCATTTTGCAAAAACTCATCTTTTTCGAACCCATTTCTAAGAATCATTGCATGAACCGCCTGACCATATCCGATAGCCACTAAGGCGCCACAAGCTTTGAGTACATACGGAAACGTATAAGCATCCGGATTCACAAAGGCCTGCAGCATTCTCGAATACATTTCAACAACTTCATCGAACATGTTGCGCATAAAATACCCCCTGATAATCGCATTCCACAAGAACACATACTGGTCAGGAAATTCATCGAACACCTGGCGAGCATAGTCGATTTCTTTGAGATCCGAGCTCACGTTGATGAACTTAGTGATTATGAAACCATTGTTCTGCAAACCATGTATGTGTAGCTGGTTGTGGATTTGATTAAGATGAAATCTATGGGTACATTTGTCAAGAAGAGTCGTGTAGAAAGACTCGGCGTCAAAGCACCGGCGACTAGTGCGGTGAATGCTGCGACTGAGGAGGCGGGAAAATGTAGAGTTGAAGATGAAATTCTTGAACTGCATATGGGGAAATTTGAATAGCCATTGCTGTAGAATGATGCTAAATGACATAAAGATATTTATTCTCAATAATAAATGAATCATTAACGTTGAATTTTGTTGAAAGATGAAATGTAAAGTTGAAAAATCACGTGAAAGATTGAATTTGTGCCTTTCCTCTGCACATGTATTGTTACTAAAACAATAGTTATTTTAATTCATTGTTTGAATTAATATCATTATTTGTCTAATAAAGCAAGAATATTCTAAAAAGAATATATAAGGTGTGGTTTTAGAGTTTTATCAAAAATTATTGAACACGAGAATTTAAGTAATACATTCTTATTTAATTAAAGAATTTAGAATCCAAAATATTAGCAATGAGTATTAATGAAGGTAATTTTGGAAGTTAGCATTTTGTGGTTTCAAAAAAAGGAATTTAGAAAAGAATAAAACTATTGCATTAGGAGACAACCATTATATCTATCTATAGGAAATTTTAAATAAAAATAAAAATTAGACGGTTGTAGTTTTTCCATCGATCGATCTCCAATATTAAATATTTATTTATTTGGGAAAATTAGATCTCAACTTTTTATGACACAAAAGTGATAGAGACAAACAAGTGAGCACTGCACCATGTTTTTGGATCTATATATACTTGAATGATACTTTGAAAATCTCACACACAATTTAACCTCATTATCATCATTCTTATTATCATCTCCACCTTATTAATTCCTCTCCTCCTTCTTCTTCTTCACTATATACAACAAAGTGATCAATATGGCCAATGTTGCAGCCTCAAAACTTGTGGGATTACCAAACAAAATAGGGCTCAATAGCCAATCATCATCCAAGCTGCTGCCTACTTGTCAGCAGAGAAACAGGCAGGGGTATTTTGGTAATTACGTGGGATCCAGCTCCCAGAAAAGTAGTGTTGAAACCCCTCAGGCCATCACCACCGATGCTCCGACACAGGTACGGATTTTATGCATCCATGTCTGAACTTGAAGCTCTTGCTATCTTCCTACTCATCTTTCTTGCTTTTTACTTCTTCTTTTTTATGGATGTGGTTGATGTGAATCGCATGTGGACATATTCTTTTTCTCGTCTTTACATGCATAATCTTGCCTACTCTATCATAATATTTGTAGTTTATGAAATTATGATCGACATTGTGTTACATCTCATATTTCGTTTCATATTTTCTTCGTTTTAGTTCAACAAACGTGTTAATTGTGGGAACAAGTACATGCATATATAAGGAAAGATCAAGATGTGCCTCTCTACTTTGACAACGAATGGACCCTCACAACACCTATACTCAAACTTCATGCATTTAATTACATCATCATTATTATATTACATTCATTCTTTGTCAATCTGTTCTCTCCGAATTTTATATTAAGCATATTTTTTATTTTAAATTTTGGATGAACGGGTTTTATTTGTCATGTTTTAAATAAATAGAATAATTCATTAAAAAAGACATGGAAAAAAAAAAGCAGAAATATCAAAGTTTGATGTCGGCTCAGCTGTCCAAAAATTGCATGTGGAAGTCGAAGATATTAACGCGTCTGGTGTGTGGTGCACCACACGCGCCTAATCTCATCCATTCACGGATAGTTTTTGTGAAAACAGATTCTTTTACCAACTATTTAATCCAATTTTCATTAATTTATATATGAATTGTGAAGTGTGGTTTATTGGTTGACCCTAAAATTATCGACGAGACTGTCTGAAAGTTACTCTTTTCCATGTCTCTCTTTACAAGAGAGATTCTCCAAAGTCGAGCAACAGTCCCCTGGCAAACTACGTCCCACTCTTCCTCATGCTCCCTGTAAGTCCAGTGAATAACAAACTTGAACACATGTAACATAGATTCGTTGGATCAATATCATACATTCATTCTGATTGTTTTTTATGATAATGATAGTTGGGAGTGATTGCTAGTGAAAATGAGTTCGTGGAGCAAGACAAAGTGGAGAAGCAACTCAAGGAACTGAAAAAAGCCGGAATCGATGGAGTTATGGTGGACGTGTGGTGGGGGATCATCGAGGCCAAAGGCCCTAAACAGTATGACTGGTCTTCTTACAGGAACCTTTTCCTGCTTGTCCGAAAATGTGGCCTCAGAATCCAGGCAATAATGTCGTTCCACCAATGTGGTGGCAATATTGGAGATGTTGTCTTCATTCCTCTTCCAGCTTGGGTTCTTTCTGTTGGAGACAATGATCCTGATATCTTCTATACCAACAGATCAGGGAATAGGAATCGAGAATACATCTCTCTTGGTGTCGATAATCTGCCTCTCTTCCAGGGACGGACCCCTGTCCAGGTTTTTAGTCCTCCTGTCTTGATTTGGAATTGTCTATTTTTGGATTCCAGCGAAGCTGGCCCTGATCCTGAAATGTGAACTCGTTTGTTTGTGAAAAGATGTACAGCGATTACATGAAGAGTTTCAGGGAGAACATGAGGGATTTGTTGGAAGACGAAACGATCATCGACATTGAAGTGGGATTAGGTCCTGCTGGAGAACTCAGATATCCATCATATCCTGAAACTCAGGGATGGGAATTCCCTGGAATTGGAGAATTTCAGGTGAATTGCCAAGATCTTATCCTGTCTTCTTTATTCCATTATTGCCACTCCTGGAATACGAGATGAAACACGAAATGATCTTTGGTGATTTGCAGTGTTACGACAAGTATTCGAAACAGGATTTTAAGGCCGCCGTGAAAAAGGCAGGGCATCCGGAATGGGATCTGCCAGACGATGCTGGAACGTACAATGACACCCCGGAAAAAACAGGGTTTTTTGCTGGAAACGGGACTTACACTACTGAAAAAGGGAAGTTCTTCTTGACATGGTACTCCAACAAGCTAATCGAACATGGTGATCAAATTCTTGATGAAGCAAACAAGACATTCCAGGGATACAATGTCAGAATCGCTGCCAAGGTTTGTTCATTCCAGTCATGATACCATGAATCCCTGTAATCTGCTAGAATTGACAATATCTGTGATTCGTCTCAGGTATCTGGGATTCACTGGTGGTACACGGATGATAGTCACGCATGTGAACTGACATCAGGATACTATAACTTGAAAGAGAGAGACGGATACCGTCCGATTGCTAGGATGATCTCGAGACACTACGGTACGATGAACTTTACCTGTTTGGAGATGAAGAACACAGAGCAACCTGGTGAGGCCAAGTCTGCACCTGAGCAACTTGTTCAACAGGTTCTATAACTTGTTCCAATTCTCTCACTCCAAAATTCAAGAATCTTTGCTATTTCATCATGCATTAATGTAAAAATGTATGAATAACACGACGCAGGTTTTGAGCGATGGATGGAGAGAAAACATAGACGTGGCTGGTGAGAATGCGCTTGCAAGATACGACCGTGCAGGCTATAATCAAATGCTGCTCAATGTTAGGCCGAATGGTGTCAACAAATCTGGTCCACCAAAGCTTAAAATGGCTGGAATTACGTACCTTAGGCTGTCAGATGAGCTGTTGGAGCGTAAGAACATGAGGATATTCACAAAATTTGCGAAGAAAATGCATGCTGATCAGGCAAGAATCGGGAAAACTAATAAGGAAAGAAACAGGCTTGACTTGCAATAGAATTTACAGCAGACTAATTTCTTGTTGCTTCTCATTGTTTGTAGGATTACAACCGGGTGATGACGGACATAGTCCCATTGCAGAGATCAAAACCGAAGATTCCTGTGGACGAGCTTTTGGAAGCGACGAAGCCAATGAAGCCATTCGAATGGGATAAGGAAACAGATATGAGTGTTGGAGGGGCTTTGGCTGATTTTGTGGACACTCTCTTGGATAAATTATTTTCCATACTAAACTAAGTTGCATATATATATGTTGTTGAAGGGCAATTTCATGTCTCAACTTCTATTGTAATGAAACAAGTATGAATATATCCTTCAAATATTGAATAAATCCCTGATTAATCATCTGTTGTGTTTGATCAGAAACAATACAAACACATTATTCATCATTTATTTTTACATTGTATCCTAAAACCCATTGTGGGAAATGGAATTTTAACAATAATAATTGCAGAAATAGAGAAGTGAACAAACCAAAAACCAGAAATCAGGTGATTGAAGAGACAGGTAGAAACTCCAAACTAGACTATGCACAAAGCTCAAAAACAAGAAAATGGAGCAACAAAAGAAGCTTGAAAAGTCATAAAAAGAGGCAAAAAAGATGGATAATGTTTGTTGGGACCTACAAAGAAAAACTTGAAAAAGGTTTTTTGGTGTGGATTAATCAATTGAGGAAGTGGAAGTAACATAGTAAGCAACAGCAAAGAGGGCATGAACCATGCACAGTATCCCTCCAATCGACAAGAAATGGTGGTGTGTGAATCCACACGACGCTCTTGATTTGTGGTTCGATATTATTCCGATCACCAGCATCGACAATCCAACGGCCAGTATTATCCTGAAATTTCATGCACACACACCATAGGTTAATAAGATCATATACTGCTACAACAATATCATATGATGTTTTGGTGCATGGGATGTTTGAAATCATTTTTATCATCATTGAAGAGTGCAAATCTATCATAATGACCAACATGTAAAAGATCCAAACATCAATAATAGTTGAATGTAATCATTCACTATTATTATCATAAGTATTAAAAAATTAAAGGGGTTTAATTGAATTTTTCATAAATATAAAGGACTAGTTGGTAATTAAACAAACATCAAAGTGGGGAATACAACCAAACCTAATGGAAGTCCACTAAATGTTTCATCTCATATATTTCAAATTAATCACCACTGCCCACACACATTAAGTGACATCAAACATCAAATGTAACGGAGGATTCAGACCGCCGCTAGAAGACATCTCAAGTTGCTTCAAATTTATACAATGCATTTCAGTTCTTGATAAGTAGAAAAGCCATCAAAAAAGTATTGATTTCAACTACTAATAGATGAAGATAAAGTGAATATAAGAAAGCATTACCAAGACAAAATAAGGCAAGCCATAGACAACTGCTTGGAAGGAGAAGCTTTCTCAATCTCTTCTTGAGTGCAAAGAGTGCAACCTCCAAGCAAATTAGCAAGAACATGTGCTATTCCAAGAAGGGTTGCTGCAGCTAGGCCCATAACAAATGCATCATGGCTTGGATCTTTACACTCGAAGATCCACAACCTCAAATGCTTCTCCTATTTAATCAATACAAATAGTTGTTAGTCCCAAAAACCAGAACATCAATGTTGATGAATGTTGAATGGGGTTGATGGATCACCTGGTTTTGGGCAGCTTCGGCTTTGATCCCGAGTATCCCTCCTGCGATGTCCAACGACACGATCAAAAGGCAGGCGAAAATGCCGATTACTTTGCCCATTTGTGGAACACTTTAAGCAACAAGTGTAGAAGATAGTGAGTCACAACTTTGGGAGAGAAAAGCAGAGGAAAACAGGACAAAGGGTGTTTGTTATGGAGTTGCATGAATAAATATAGATTTGGAAAAAGCCTCTTTTGTCAATAGAGTGGTGACTTTATTTCACTTTATAATTTCTACACTTTAATCTTCTTTTTGGATTCCTTTCACTGGGGAACAAGAAAAGCAGGGTATAAAACCAACCAAGGAGTTGCATTTTAGGCATCTTTTCTTTGAGATGTTAATGACTTTAAGCTATTCCCTGCATGTGCAGTGCAGGGGACTATTTTTACTTTCGGTGAATTGTACTAATGTCTTTTAAGGAATTAAATTGGTCACAAAATAAACATTGAGGGCAATTAGATTTGTTGTTGTTACATCTCATTCCAGCAACCTAATAATTATAATTATAATAAAATCGAAGATCAAAAATTGACTATTTGTTTACTTGGTAGATTGTGGTTAATAATTTAATACGTATTATTTTGAATTTGACGTGTGTTTGAGCATTTGGGTAAAATGTATTGTAATTAGAACGATAATATCGATATTTTCCAAAAAAAAATTGTAAAGATAATTGTATATATATAGAGTGACAATAACAACAACAACAATAATAATAATAATAAAGAAAATAAAAAAATTCGATGGCACCTAGTCGCAGACTAGTCAGCCTAAGTGCTAGTCGCTTGGAAAACGCCGCAATTTTCGACTTTTGCAACCATGGTTAAATATAGATGCATGCATTTTATTTTTTTCAGTTTCTATTGTAGTTTAACTGTAATTTCATTTTCAACAATGCATATAGATCATAATTCATATGTATGATGTTGATGTTATGCTAATAGTATACACATCTAATTAAGAGACGAAGAATTTAATTTGAACAAAGTATGGATGCATGATGTAAATATTCAAACTAGGCAAAATATTTTATGCAATTGGTGCATGGATCTAGGTCGACCCGCCCCACGCGTCTCTAACGAACGTTTTCACGCGCCCCACGTGCCTGGTGGGTGCACTCAAACCTACCAAGATTCGCTCCAGACAATCATACCCTCATGTTATGTTAGTGTTACCCTCATGACACGAAGGTAACCTTAACATAACATGAGGGTCACTCTAACATAACATGAAGGTATGATTAACATTGTTTTTTACCTTCATGTTATGTTAATGTTATTTCATATTATGTTAATGTTACCTTCATATTATTTTAGTTCACTGGTTTTAAACTAAGGGTATGAAATCTGGAGATAGGGTCATATTAACATAACACAAAGGTAATCCTAACATAACACGAAGGTAACACTAACATAACATGAAGGTAACGACCAAAACACATGAAAAAAGTAAAGAGGCGCGGACTAGGCATGCCAGCCCAGCCCGCACGCGGCTCAGTTGCACGGATCTGAGCAACTGATGCACAGGAGAGTAACTCTTCAAACTATATATGGAAACATGATCCTGTGAAATAGTCAAATAGAATATCAATATTTTATGGAGATTATTTAAAATTTTATGTTTTTACCAGGAAAAATGTAAATTACTATTACTATTACTATTACTATTATTATTACTATTATTATAATTATTATTATTATTATCACCTATATAAAAATATGGATATTTCTTACAAAATATGGATTGTCTAATATATCTTTATTAAAGATTATATTTAAGGTTATAATAGCAATTTAAGATTTTCATATTTAAATAATTTACATTAGGTTAATTTAAACAAAATAATATATGATTTTATTATGAGTAAACTCTATAATATTAGAATTCTAATTTAATATAAATTACGTATACATCCCTATTAGTAATTTAGGATTTTCATATTTCGTTTAGAAGTGCCCTTATATTTACATTGACAATCAAACATAGGTGAAATGTATTCTCGAAATATATAATAGTGAAATTTAAATAATTGGTTTCAGTTTTTTAACTCTACATATAGTGTATCCATGCTCAATTTATATTTGTTTTTTTGTCTCTCTCTCTCTTTTTTCAAAGAAACCATACTTCTTTTCAAAAGCATTTCTTAGCATACTTGACAAAGTTCACCACTGTCTCCACTATTATTGAGATAGTCAAAAGTTTCTTTTTATATAAAGTTGGGATATATATAGTGATGTTACTCAAAAACAAATGCTGATTTTTCAAATCTTGTCAATAATGTGGTGATACAGAAAATTATTAACTATTAGCAAACATTTAATCTTATTTTCACTAGTCAATTGTTCTTTATGAGCTTGGATATATAGTGGATTTTACTCTTCTAATAATATATTTGAATTTGTAAAAATTATATCATGCTTTTAGAAGATGAAGTATATGCATTATACTACCAATTAACTATAATTCTTTCTCACATTCTAATTGCTACACACCAACATCATAAGTAAACAAAAATGCAATAATAAATTAAAACAAGAAATATATGTATATATTAATATTCCAATATTTTGTCCAATTTATACTATTATATATTTTTAATCCTGAACTAAACAAAATTCATCACTAAAACGTGAGGCATGGAGTGAGCAAAATCATGACAAGATGAATCCATCCAAAGATTTTAAATCTCAAGATTTCAAGAAAAGATGATAGAATTAGGATGAGAATGAGGCGAATTCACCACCACTTGCAGCAGCTGTTGCCGATTCAGCCGCCCCATATCGCCGCCGCTCTCCGGCGCCGCTAGGCATTGACTGGAAGGCGAGGCCGGCGCAGAGGCCACTCACGTAGGCGGCATCAACGGCGTCGCCGCCGCCGAGTGGCTGCATCTGAAAACGGAACTCTCTGTCCATTGGGAAATGCTGAATCGGATAAAGTTCATGAAACAGTATTTATAGGATAAGGAAGCGATGGACACGTGTCAGTTTGAGGACACTGACATGTGGCGGGCTGACGACTTTGTCTGTACCATGGGTGCTGCTGATTCTGGACCGTCGACGAAATTAAGGTGACAGAGAACAATGTTGATTACCTTTTATACCCTCCAAATTGTATATGAGTTTGCATGAAAAAGAGGGTAGAGGTGGAAAATCACCTACCTAACCCAGTAATGGGTTTTGAAACTAGAAACTCAACTAAGTTTCAAATTGGAAAAATCAGTCACTCCAAACACAACAAATAAGCATCAAATTAATACAAATTTTTGAGATATATATACATATAAATGGGTTCAGCAGGTTCCAAACACATAGCATGATTATGGAACAAGATTTAAGAAAACCCAGAGTAGATATGCTCAAATGCCTGGGCAATTTATAATTTTTCTTTCTGCCATTTCCATTAAAATTTAAAAAAAGAGTGAAGAAGAAGGGGAATACAAATTACAAACAAAAACCTAAATAAAAAGAATGAAAAGACAACGTAGCTGTACATAAGAATCAAAGCGCAAGAAAATGACGCCTCGGATGAAGAATCAGCAGCGACTAACAAGACAAGACGATCTGATTGATCATATCTAATAATTCTATTCATGTATTAAAACAATCCTGAAGCATGCTTGCCTGCAAAATTTTCACCTATCCCACGTCGCCTGGTAGATTGGAGGTCTATGCTTTAACCAATGTACCATCTCTTTGTCAATATAAGACTTGTTTAATACAGCATCTAACATGGGACTCCCAACTATTTTGAATGAGCTCTTGAATGACCAAATCCGATCCTTTGGCCAAGGTCTCTGTGGCTGCTTCTCCTGCCCAATGTTAAGACAATCATTGTGTTTAGCCATATTGTCTCATGCTGAATCTACAAACAGAAAAAACTACAAGACAAATATATAAGCACGACTCACCATCCTAGAGAGCATAAACTTCACCATTCTTGGACCATAAACACGCTGGCGTGATGGCTTTTGGACTTTGGCATAAAAGGAACCAACATCAGGCAAAGACAAGCAACCCCTACATGCTTTGACCAGGGCAGCATCTGGTTCAGCATTTTGATTATGCCAAAATATCAGCTGTCCCAAACAATATGTCTCACTGTATGTTTTGCAGTATTCATGAACACCTGATCCCAACTTATCAGTATACTTTGGACCGAGGTCAAGTGGAGTAATATAAACAGGTGGAGAAGTTACTGTCTTGTATTCCTGCAAGATGATAAAAATTAAGTCAAATGAGAGAAAATGGACACAAACTCAAATCATTCAACACACTACAGATGCTCACCCTTATTTTGAGAAAGGACTTTGTGTGAGCATATATGTGTATTAAGTCAGCAGCTGCATCATGCCGACTCTTATATGTACAAGAAAGGTTCCGCACCTCATCCCTCAACCTGAAATTTGCAAACGGAATTTACATATTAGAAGGAAAAACGTTTTCAGCTTAAAATGCTTAAAGCTCAGTTCATGCGGATTACCATAATAGAGATTTCCGAAGCTTAATCTCAGTGTCATCAGAACCAGAAGGATCGTGGGCAAGAATCTTGGCCTTGAGGTCCCTCAATGTAGCATCTTCGGTATGAGGAGCCATGCACTGAATAAGTTCCTCGACAAATGATCCTTCTCCTTTCCAGAGGTGTGAAACTGCTTCTCCAGGGCTAAGCCTCTCCAGGGGAGGTGGGGCATTCTTTGGGTCACCAAAAACGCATCTCATAACATACCTCACCTGCATAAGTTCAGAAAGATAGTAATCCATTTATCCAATCTCTATGACTAATAGTCAATCTTTGTTTAGTTGTTGGGGGTCTTTGGGAAATGAAATGGAGGAACATGTTAAGCAAAGTAAATAAGCTACCTTGTCAATTGTAAGAGCCAGATTTTGAAGCCTCTGATTGTACACACCCTCCGCCTACAAAAATTAAAAAATAAAAATAAAAAATTGATGAACTGTACAACTATATCCTTATTCAGCTGCTAGCACAGCAAATGCAGGCATGTGGATGTGGGTAGGCATATACCTGAATTTCAGCATCACTTTTTTCAACATCCAGGTTTATTTCAGCGAAGTATCTCTTTTTTTCCTCTATATTATGCTTAAGAATCTCATTAGGGAGTTTCGTCCTCTCAAAGTTTATAAACCTCACCTAACATTAAAAATCCAAATATCAGTAGGAATCCCGAAACTTTTCATTCAAATAGAAGATTATGAGAAGAATACATACCAGGCGGGCTGAATAGGCAATCAGCCAATCAGGCAACCCACCAAGCAAACAACTCCCAAGTCCAGCTTTACCCAGTTCAATGTAATCTTCCTCAGACACTGAATTGAGTTCGCAAGCCTCGAGCAACAAATGGTGCCGATCAAGTAATCCATGATTCTCTTTCAGCACCTAGCATCCAGAATAATTGGATTTTACAAAATCAAATTCAAACAGCTTTGACATAACCAAAAAAAAACAGACAATGCTAACAACTCAATGAAATTAATCAGATCATGTACCTTCTGGAAAGCCCCTTCACCCGTAAGATTTAGATAACTCCCACGGCAAACCTGGTTGCCGCATAAACAAACAGAAGCTTCGTACTCTTCCTTACTCTGCAGGCAATCAATAGTTAAAAAACAAAGCTAATAAAATCACAAACATTACCTAGGCTTCACGATCCACTGACCTCAGTAACAGAATTGTAATCAAACGTGATCTCTTCACCATAAGCAATTGGTCTTACAGAATAAATCCCAATCTGGTATTGGCCATCAACAGCAGTGACCCTGTGGTAACAATTGGTGAAATCAATAATTTTCTGACAGAAAATTCACATTATTCTAACTCCAATTCACACAAACCAACATTTAAATTCAGAGAGTGCATAGCTGGATATTAAGCTATTCCTTGAACTCTAAAACACTACTTTCATCCCATTTAAATGCTGAAAATTGAGGGCAAATATTATCTTCCATTTCTAAATAGGTAATCTAATTCAAGGGATGTTGATAACTAAGCAAACATACAAAGCACTAGAGATGTGAGACAGCATGTAAATTTTACACATCGTCGAAATACAGTGATGTCAGATATAAAATAAATTAAATTAAAGAAAACAAAACTGTCATTGGGAGTGTACCGTCTATATCATCCATCACAGTGGCATTTTGCAAATGCATTTGTAAGGAAGGTATATACAAACTGAATACAAATGATCGCACAGCACATGAACAATTATTTCATGTTACCAGAAAACACACGAAATCCAGATGATCAATTTCATTTCTAGTAAAACCTTTCCTTAACTATCGAACACCTAAAAAAATTTATAGGAAACCCAAACAAATAATTAACCAAATGAGTAGGATGACTATGCATAATAACACCATCATGTACATACTTTGCTTCACAATTAGGTCTACAGGAATGACAAATCCGACTTGCATAGTTTGCCTTGTGCATTGCATCAACTACAACTAGATCGTACCCATCAGCATCCCCCTGCATTCAAAGATTAAAAATCAGTAACGAGTCCAAAATGCAATTTACCGAGGGGACCACAGATAGAGACAAAGGACAGCAATGTGCCTCGTTATACGAAACATGAGGGAAGACACTTCGCTTTTATCAAACCTAATTTAGAGGATCGGAAACACTTCAGAAGCTTGAGTAACATTCAGTTTCACACTTTTAGCATTTGTAACATGTTAAATTAATATAACATGTAGTTTTGCCCCATGAATATTCAGTTTTCTTTATATATAAAAGATGGAGTGCAAAGGGATGAGATGTCCCCTTCTTTAATGATATTTGCTTTTCTTTAACTTCTGTCCCTCGTGTTTTATTTCTAACTATTTCACCCCCGTGATCTGTACTTTTGTTTTATTACTTTAGCCTCCATTGTATTTTATTTTCTACATTTTGTCCCTGTACATTCATCTCTGTTTTTACACTTACCCCCTCAACGTAAAATAAAAGGTGAATCCCAAATGGGGGAAGTTAAAAAAGATTCAAGTTAAAATATAGAAGTAAAGAAGCGCAGAAATATACAAATGAAAGTACAGGGGCAAAAAGGTCAAAATTTTGGGAGTACAAAGAGCAAAAGTCAAAAAAAATGGAAGTACAAGAGGCAAAAGTTTTAAAAAGAAAGTAGGGGGCAACATATTTGTTTTTCCTAATTAGTAAGCAAGTGTAGTAAGAATAAGCAGGGATACAATTTAATACATGGTGTCTTCAAGGGTGCTGCCGTGGAGACAAGAGCAGCACCATCAAACATGATGTTTCAAAAGATGTTATGCAATCAAACATAATATACCTTCGGCCTCTCAAGATATATGTTATAGAACTCTGGTGCTGGGTCATTATTATTCTTTTGCAAAGCACGGATACCATCTTGTTTTTCAAACCATTTCCAAGTGGGGTAAACCTATTATCAGAAAAGGTGTCAGCAAATTCTGAATTATATTATATGCAGGAAAGAAACTTCAAAGTCTGTAAACACAGTTGCAAGCATAAAACAAAGAAAAAAAATGATTTTATAGCCCCTTTTGTTGGTACCAGCAGACAACATTACAACTAGTAATTAACTGGCCAGATTTCAAATATGCAGGAAAAGGAAAAATCTTATAACATCTCTGATAGAATGCCAAAAAACTTTGCAGAATCCAGAGAACACACATTATTCAAACTCTTTCAATCACATTCCAGGCATAGGAATATATTGACCTACACTACACTAATACCTAGAGTAACATATGCATCTCACAGACCGAAGTGAGCTGGATGCAAAAAATATATAATTCTTGAATGATAGAAACCACAAATCAAACACTGCATAAGCTATGACAAACAAGCAAGGATGATATCTTAACTATTAGCAGTTTCTCAACTGATGCTCTGCTATGCTGATAAAAAAATTCGTCAAACACTAATATACAACAAAGTATGTAGGGAAAGCCATATATATGACAGGAGGCAAAAATAGAAGATGATATGATGAATTGTCAGGATAAGATTTCCATCCAAAAATGCCATTACCTTTACTGATTTAGGTGCACAAACAACTAAAATTTAACACTTAGTACTAGCTCTTGGGATCCAAACAGTGCAATTTAATACTTCAAAACCAGAACTAACAAGAAGGTGGGTTAATGATAATAACACTTAAAGCATTACCTCTCCTAGAAATTCAACCACAAAATCATCTTCACTGAAACCACCTTCCTTGTTGCAAACGACTCCAAGACCCTGCAAGAAAAGAGCCATCAAAGGGCAAGAATAACAGCAAGAACTTATGCACATACTACCAAACAACAAAATAATAATATCTTATAATACTCATGATAAGTTAAAGTTAGTATGGGTAACCTTTCTATAAGCAACATAATTATCCTCTGGACGGCTATCAACGGCCTTCAGTATTATCTGGCAGAGACGCATGGTTCTTCTGTCACTGTTTTCCTCAGCAGTAACTAGTATCTCCTCGAACACAGGCTTTAAAGGATATATCATAGGGGTTGTCCCAGAACCGGTAAAGTTTCTGACTTGCTTGTTTAGAGTACGAAGGAGAACTTCTTCAATGAACAAATGTTTTTCAATAAGTGACCAATCTGATTCCTCTGGCATGGAATCAAGGATTAGATTATGTGTGTATGGATCGATGCCATAAACTTCTTGTTCTAGAACCTCATGACCCAGGGATTTCCTGGGTTTGTAATCCTTCACCTCAGGAATTTCCATATCAGACTCCTCAGTGCCATTTCTTTGTGCATAAAGCTTCTCATCATAATCTTCAGGTAAAGAAACCTGCATTTTTCTTCTAACTTCCTCCTCATCTGCTACAATAACATAGTGATCAATAACTTCATACTTCCTAGTGACAGGAGGGACGAGACTTGCCTTGGTCATGCGAGCACCCCATTCACGGTCATCAGCCAAGGAATCAAACCCATCATCGGATGTGAAGAATGATTCCCCTCTGGACTGCCTGACTGCACCTTCTGATGGTGTCTCCGAATCGCTTTCAGTGTCTGAAGCAGTACTATCGCTGTCTGTCAAACTTGCATTAGAAGATCTGTCCATGTCATCAGATGTGTCACTTGCTGAACCCAAAGATTTTTTGTTTAATTTAGACAACCGCCTTCTGATTTCTCGATCAGAAGCATAATCTCCAGAATCTAAAAGTCCATTCATGAATAGATTGCCATTGCTCCTGTACGAGTGTTTTCTTTCAAATGCTTTACTCGGATTCTTCTTATACTTTGCAGAAGTAGATGAAAAGCCTGGAGGTGAGTCTTCTTTCCAAGATCTCATCAGCTCATCTCTAGCATAAGTCAGCCTTGAACCTTTATCCAAACTAGAAGCTAGTTGAATAAATAATGTAACAATGTGATTCCTGTCTTTAGCATCACCCCGTGCTCTAATTCTGAAATCACATGACATAGAAAAATTCCACATAAGCCACTTTCCAGTTTTTCCAAGAAAACAGAAACAGTGTTATGATTAGCTTGAAAACATAGATAGATCATAGATGTGTGCCATATTTCCTTATCTGTGACGCCTGTGGTTTCAGATTTCATCATAAATGAAGAGTATTCATGAATCAATCAAGGCAAAACTATCAACTGAATGTTCTGACAGACTTATTATGTATCAGGACAGAAGACATTTTGGTCCAATTCTCAAGTTCTGAGAAAAACTCTGGCAAAAGGATAAGAAGAAACAAAACAACTCTTTGGTCATAATTCCCAACAAAGACAAAAAAGGTACATGATTAACAAAATACTATACAATTTAAAAGGAAGTGCTGGTTGTATGAAAGCCACTGTGTTGGAAATGAGTAAAGCACAAACCATGACTGATTCACCCTATAATATTCTGACTTGATTTGTCAAAACCATGCAAAGCTAAAACGAATGTCCAGATATTAAACATGACTTACTTAATTGCATCCCTACACATACGACTGATATCCTCTTTGACAGTGTTCAAGCCACCACGACTGACGTAATATCCATTCCTCATTCTTTCTTCAATCTCAGCAACCTGGAAACATAGGGATGTGGATTATATACATCTTGGATACAAGTTGAAAAGAATTGCACATGATAAACAGAGATAACTGGAAACATAACCAAATAAAGATGTTATCAATACCTTAGACTCAAAAAACTCAAAAGTGTTCTCACTCATGATGTCTCGTAGACCTGCAGCAATATATTCCTCCATCCTCCTATATCCATTTCCAATTTTCTTAATAGTCAAACGCCTCAATTGAGCATCTCTAGATAAAATGGACGAGGACTTCCGAGCATCAAAAAGCTTGGATCGTTTATACAAGCTTCGACGGAATAACTGATTTGCAGAATCCCTCTTATCTGAACTTTCCAAATATTCTTTCAATCCACTAGATTCATCCATCTGATTAGAAGCAGATGAACTCCTATCAGTTAAGTGATTGAGGCTCCGGATTTTAAAATGGGGATCCCGATTTCTGACCCAATTGATATTTGGAAACTTCCAAACCAAATCTTCAAACTGGGTGCAACCTCTAATATCTATAGATGACAGAAAAGGGAATGACTGAAGAAGTTCCTCAAGCATGCCGCAAGTAATGCCAGTACAACCACGTAATATTAAGGAAGTAATCTTTTCTTTCTTGTAATCATTCTGCATATTATAGCATAAATCAGACATAATATATCAAGTACTAGAAAAAAATTGAGATGGCAAAATTCAAACTTCCATCCCAATTGAAGGAAGGAAAGAAAAGATGAAGTGCATGAACAAAAGTGTAATGAAAGCATAAGTTACCATTATTTTCAAGACCACAGAGTCAGAGCAATTAGGCGCAATTGCACAAAAGTCAATCTGTCTAGAGATATCTTTGTAAAACTCAACTACAGTCCGCCAATGCTTGCAAGTCAAGGCAGCACAAAAGAGCGACTTTAAATCAGCTCTAAGAAAATGAAATACACGTGCCAGAACATTGCCATCAAGCAGATCCCAGCTTCCCCTCTCAACTTCCAAATCCACCTCATCTCCTTTTCTAAAGGTAACGCCAGCACATAATTCATCAAATTCACAATCATCGTTCAGAAAGTTCAGCGCAGCATCGTCCATCTCGTACGCCTCTTCAATCCCACCTATCCTAGCTCTTTTACTTGCACGGAAGTGATCTGCAACATTGGCTCAGAAGAAACTCTTAAAAGATGTAATAATTATTTAAAGATACACAACCAAAAAATTCAAATCAGACAGGAGTTTCCAAAATCACATATAGCTTCAGAACTACAGAGCTGGCAAAAGCTATATACCAAAAGAAAGAACAGACCATACAATACAAAATTTAAAGAAAAGATTAATACCAGCATGGTAAATGTGTTTCTCAATGTCTTTCTTAGGCTGTCTAGCATTGATCCAAGGATTAAGGACTTCATTAATAGCAGCAGCGAACTCCCGGCTCTTATATGACTTCATCACCAATTCATGAAGCCTTCCACGAGTATATCCAATAAATTGTGGATGTAGATTGTGGAAACTATTTGGTGTTCTCTGGGTTCCGCAAGAAATAGAACCACTTGCTTCTGAAAGGGAAGTTAAACAAGTTGCAGCGTTTTCATGCTGGGTAACTCCGGAAGCCTCGGAGGAAATAGTAACTGGAACCCAAATTTTATCTTGTTTTCTGAAAACACTGATGTGTTTCTGAATGATACCTCGATCTGTCATAACTTGAAGCTCTGAAAATGATAGAGGCCCTCGTTTATGCCCAGCACCATCAAGGAAGTACCAATCACCCAAGTGCAATTTTAACTCATCAAGTCTGTAAAGATGATCTTTTGCTACGCTGAATAATGAACTCTTTTTACAAGAATCCTGTGAATCTTGTTCATGAGTACTCTTACAATGACCATCTTCAGATGACCGCTTTGTATCACCACTAGTAGAATATGGTCGTGAGGACCTTGAAGAAAATCTTTCCTTTCCTCTAACTTTTACACGGGATTCCGAGACAAATGAGCCATGGTCCTTTACCACACAAGCATTTATCCTAATCACAGATAGCATCATTCCTTTGACCCCCCTAGGCAGAACAGGTTTCGTCTGCGATGATCTGCTGATAGTGCTAGGATCATTCAACTCATCGGGAGAGGTAAAAGCCCAAGATGGCAGATCAAGCCTGCGGCTCTGAGAAGGATGGTATAATTCATCCTGTTGCTCCCACCTGGGGTCTTCACAACCAGACTTGGGCATTTGACATAGGGGATAGCCATCATTAAGAACAATCTTCCTCTTCCAAGATCTCTCTTGAGCAGCTTCATCATTTTTCTTCCAATCACATCCCTTACACACCCATTGGCCAAAGAAACTTTCACTAGTGTCGCTACAATGAAGCATGTTATCCTTTTCAAAGGAGCCAAGTACATTGGACCTTGATTGTGCAGCGTTGTTTAAATCAAGTTCAGAACCACCAATACAACCCTCAATAGTTGCACCTTCCAAATGTTCATCCATATCATTTTGCTGCCCAGTAAAACCTGTCAATGACCCCAACATAATACCTTGAGTAAGAAGCATGCATATGTAGAATATTCGAACCACAGTAGAGTTTAGCCGCAAAAACCATATAATAGAAACAATGAACTCAAATTGGCACATAAACTGAAATATTCTTTAAGCTGTGTTCAAAAATGAGGACTAAGAATTTCTTAAACAGAACCAAGATATTTCTTACAATTTCATGTAACTCCATCTCTGATATAATTTCCAAATAGCATGAATTCCAAATCCTTCAGCAACCATTTTGAGTTACTTTATAGTCATGAAGATGGATTTGGAGCAAGTCAAGTTCACTTATTTTCTGAAATCCTAATCTTCAATCCAAACACAACTTAAAAGAATTCAAGCCCCCAATAATGTCAAGATAAATCTGGTCATCTCAACAAATTAACACATACTATTGATGTTAATAAGAAGAATTAAAAACAGCATCAAGCAACAAATGGCCCAATACAAGCATGAAAAGCCATTAAAAGCATATCCCAAACCGAACCCAACATCAAAATGATGCACACGAAATAACAATAATTATATTACGTGAAATAGAAGTGAGCCAGCTATTGATGATCCGTCACTTAACAGAGCACTTTATGTTTCACATGTGTCCCATTGTTCTAAATGATCTCCCTTCCCTCCCTTCCTCCCCCCTGTGCTGAAAGCTTTTCTCAGTCTTATATGCTTATATTCTACTCATTACCTTTATTGATACAGAACTATGTGATGGCACCCATTTTTCCTATTTTATGGTTTGATTTATGACATAGCATCCTTCGAGCGGAACGTATATTGTAACATGGACTTTATTGTTTTTATATGTAAAGTAATTTCTTCCATGTATGCAACACAGGTACATAAAAAAAAAAAAAAAATAAACGAGTATAGAATACAAAGGGACAATATGGCGAACTTCAAAGATGAACTTCATTAAGCAACACCGAAGACCATCAACAGTTCCATATCATGTTAAAAGAAGTCACACTAAAATATGAACAGCATTAACAACAACCTCTCCATATTTATCCTAGTATGAGCTCTCCATTTTTATCCTAGTATGAGTGCAAAAGCACAAGATAGAAAAGGAGCAGATATTAAAAATAAAATAACTTTGACAAAGAAAGGTTAAAGATTCTAACTTCATGAATGTAAAAAAACTTAAGCAACTATACAACATAAACCGAAAAATAAAAAATGACTGCTGGTATCTGGGTATGTAATGATGTTAAAATGAAGTACCTTGCAATTTATCCCACCTCTCCCATTCCCCATGCTCCAATGAAATTTGCAGCACTTCTGCAATAAATCAATAGAAGACGGAAGAACATCAGTTGAATGAAACGCATGAAGAACTAACTGAAATTTTCAAGGAGTTAGGACAGAAGCTGCAGATGGTACTGAAACCTTGAAAAGGTAGATGAATAGTACTGGAAACACGGTGATATTTCCATTTTTGAATTTTGTACCCAAAAAAAATGTTGGATTTCACTCATGCATTTGACTAATGGATGCCAAATGGTAAATTTTCAAAACGTGGCACTTTATACCATGTGTCATCAACTGACAAAAAATGGGCGGAGAACTGAATATTTTGAGAGCAACTACAAAAAAAAAAAAAAAAACATACCAGCAAGCATCTCAACTTCCTTTCCTGATATTAATTTGACACCCTCTAAGAGTGCTCCAACTCGGTCATCTATGTGGAGATCTTCTACAGGAGCAGAGACAGCTGGGTCGTCAGAGCAAAATAATGAATTTGAAGAAGTGGCTGGCACTTCATTACTGGATGCCTCGTTTCCATTATCTGCCAATAGATTACCAGGAGCCTCAGGAGGACAGACAAGTTGAGTAACTGTGTCTGGAACGACAGAATGGAAGTTCACAGTAACCAATGGAGAAACCGCTTTTTCAACAGTTACCCACCTGTCACTGTCCACATGTTTGATAAAGTGATCTGACACAAGATATCCTTCCTCGATAAGTGTTTTTAGATCAGACAATTTGGACGGCCCACGTTCAACACCAAGGTGATCCAGGTAATACCACTTGCCTGCAACTGCATTTGTCACCGGAGGGGAATGTGGTGGAGTGTTGCAGATATCCATATCTTCTTCCATAGATGCTGCTTCTTCAGTAAATCCATTTTCTTGAGACGGTTCAGTAATTTTAGGTGAAGGACTCTGGGATAGCTCTTCGTGGTGATGCAGGTGGCCAGAGGTTTTATCTATGGAAACATTTCTGTTATCCACATTTCCCCTATCTGGTGATTTTTTAACCGAAAAATCTGATTCCCTTCCACCAGAATCCTTCATCAAATTGTGTTTCCCTTCTTGTCCTTTACTTGCATAATGACTAAGCCGTTTCTCAACCACTCCAAGTTTTTTATTTGTTTCCCGATGGTCACTGTACCTACCTCGCTCACGTGGTGACCTCTCCAACAAAGTTGGAGTCCGATCCCTACCATCCCGATTTCGGCCATGGTTGCGAGGAGAGGGTTCCACATAAACAGGACTTCGCCCCCTGTTATCATAGTGCCGATTACGATCATAAGGGGACCTACTCCGATCATGTTGATGGCCCTGGTCATAAGATGGTGACCCCCGGCGGGCTGGGCTGCGATCCCGATGATCATGGATGCGGGCCCGGTCATGAGGGGACCGCTCAGAATGATGAGGACTGTTATTATGCCTTTCATGAACTGCTCTAGATGAGTCCAGATATCTTGAAGAATACCTTTCTGAGGGATTGTTTCGCAATGAAGAAGCAGCAGCAGTTTTATACGACCTCTCCACATTCCTCCCAGGATAGTGATCCACCGAGAAACCAGATCGGCTGCCATCATCAGAAAGCTTCCTGCTTTTTGAAGCAGAGTAGTCATCATAGTCAACACGATACTTCCTATCACCGGTATCTGAATCATTACCATGCCGCTTAGACCTGCTACTGAATGGATAGTCTCTTGCATGGCTCTTACTATTTGTGAAGTCATTCTTCAAAGGACCTTCTTCCCCTGCGACTTTGGAGCTGATCTTCTGAGTCTTCTCAGCTTCAAATCTAGAAGAAAACCTCCTTAAATTCTGACCACTCCCAGCACTTCTGCCAAGGTCTTTCTCAGTGGAATACTTACCTGATGAAGGCGAAGTCCAATCACGTTCACGATCAGCTTTCCATCCTTTTTCTCTAGAAGAAGGCGGCGACCAATCTCTCCATCCCCTTTCCTTTGCAGAAGGTGACGTCCATTCCCGTTCATTCTTCAATCCTTTTTCCTTGGCATTATCATATCTTCGTGCCTTCGAGTAGCCATACTCACCACTCTTATTTACAAAATCACTTCTGCACCACCTATCGGGAATAAATTCCCCCTTCTCTAACTCCTCTTTAGATGAACTCCAATCATTTTTCTCCACACCACCATCCTTTCGCCATTTTCCAGGGGTAAATTCACCCTTCTCGACCTCACTCCTAATTTCATATCTTCTTACCGGTTTTTCAGGAACAAACTCCCCATTCTCAAAGGGCAGAGTCCCCAATTCACCCTCTTCTACTTCTTCTTTATTGATGTCGTTAGAAAAATCGTCACTGCCATTCCTCTCAGCAACTTCATTATTCGAACTGCCAAAATTAGTAGAGGCCAACTCACTTCCCTTGAACTTCTTCGGCTTCATTTTCGGGTTCACTTTTGCCAACTTGATGGAAGTGTTCGAAGATGAATTGAGCTTGGTGTTGCCGTTGGTCTTGCCCCCGCAAATTGTGAACTTCTCCATAACATGTTGTGAAGGCACACATGCAACACCGCCATCGCCCATGGAATGCCCCAAAATGGAACTTTTTTCTATAGACAACACCGGTAGCGAAACCCTAATCCTCGTCTTCTCCCGGGCTATCAATGCTCATACTGTTGCTGCTTCGTAGTAAAGCCTTCCAAATCCTCCTTCCTCAAACCCCACCTGTAAGAAAAACAGCAATCAATCCAACGGAAAACTAAATTAACGAACTTGAATCCCAGGAGAAGCACAACATCATAAACAAAATGCAGAAGGGTTTTTTGATAACGACAAAAATGAATTCCGCGAAATCAACAAACACCAAAACATAACCGGTTTAATAAGAAGAGAACGGGCGAAAACAAATGGGGAAAAATCTTTGGGTTGGCGCTAGGGTTTTGAATCTGAAGACTTACGACTTGGAACAGGTAGCGCAGAGTCGGCTTGGGATCGTCGCGCCGAGTGAGCCGAGCCAGAAATTGGAGAGAATTAGAAGCGGTAATTGGAGAGATAGCAGAGAGCAGATCGATTGATGAGAGGAAGAATAGCTGAAGACGAATCTCTGTAAATCTTTTTTTTTTTTTTCCTCTTTCTATTTTCTTTCTTATAACAACCCAACCCTCTTCGCCTTTGCTCTCCTAAGCTATAATTTAATACTACTCTTTTTTCCTCTCTTTCACCTTATTTAATACATAAATATTAAACTTTTTTTTTTTTTTGGTATTTAAGAAATTTATACATTTTTTAATATTCAAAACTAACATTAGGAAATTTGAGAAAGAAAGGATGTTATAAGTTTCCAAACTAAGAAAATATTTCATGATCTTGGATTTGTTTCTCAAAAATTAAGGATATTCTTGCTTATTTCAAGATTTGAATAATTTAATTATTATTATTTTATAAAAATAATTTTTCGGAAGACATTAAATTTTAAAAATTCATACATCAAAATAGAGTTATCTCCCCTCTACTGAATAAAAAATTTAACGTTTTTATATTAAAATTAATTGTTAAATGTTATTGAACAAAATTCAATTTCACAAATTTTATAAAATTACGACATAGAAAAATATGTTTGCTTATTTAATTCACATCGATGAAATAGAATTTTAAAATTTTGTCATTTTTCATATAAAAAGTTATTTATTTCTTTTGGTCAATATGATTTTAGGGTGAATGGAACATTTGCAACTAGTGTATTGTCCAATAATACAGGAGTTGGTATTTTATGCATTAAATTTAAAATAAATGTAACTTATCCAACCCTCGATATACAAACATTTCTTTTCTTTTTCCTTTACTTATGTAGTTTCTTATCTTCGTCTTCAATGATTTCTTCTTCATCTTCTTTACATTGACAAATTCCAATGACTATTGTTCCTCTTCATAACATGTGAATGCTTCAAATCTTAATTATGAATCTATGATGATGTTGAAGATTAATTTATTAGGACGATTAAATATATTAAAAATTAATTATTTCAACAAAATGAAATGCATTAATCATTCGTAGAAAAGTAGAGAAAGATATTCAATAAGACGTTGGTGTACGAGAGGATTAACAGTAAATTCTAATTTTTACTTATGTGCTAATATTTTGTCATATGATGATACATTTTAATTATACAAGTAATACATTAAATAATATTTTTAACTAAAATAAAATATATAGTTCGCTAAAATGATTAATACATTTGAAAAACAAGTAGTGATGATTTCAATCATACGAGTAATATCTTTTGAAAACAAATGATATTTTTAAATTTTATTGGTAATATTTTTATATAAGTGATGTATTTTAGTCAAATTCAATATATATATATATATATATAGGATTATAGCATGTGAAGGGGGAGACACATGGATACATCGCATTGAAATGTACACATTCTAAACTACACGAAGTATTTTTTACAATACAAGCAAGTATTATCAAATTCCTATAATCTGATTTGATTGGAAAAAGAATTGTTTCCATCATATTATATACATAATGAATAATTACATAAAGAAATCAAACAACTTTTTGAACCAGTATTATACAGATTTCGCTGCAGAAAACTCCTCAAACTCTATACAATATCAATCAAGATTATCATAATCCTATATCAATTTTTTTCTTTTTTAAATCTCAAATCTATGTGCAATTTGAACAATCAAACTTAATTCTGTTTTTTTTTTCACACAACATTAGTTTCAAAAAGGTTGAATTCATCATTTAAAAAAAAAGTTTTTTTTTTTTAACATAGATAATAAAGTTCAAATTCTTATATTTTAAAGCGCTCATTAACAAGTAATAATTAAAATTTAACAAAAAAGAAACTACAGAAAAACAGAAGCAAATTGAACTTAGTTTTTTATGCAACCCACAAACTTAAAATCAGGGGTTACTTTTATGGATCCTTCTATAGTACACCGGGTATATTAATTCACCAGACTCTCCATCATTTTTAATCATTAGATCTGAGATTATAGTTGACTTTGACTTTAATGATCTCAAACCTGATGGTTGAAAATGAGTGGAGAGTCTGGTGTATTAATACACCTGGTGTACTATAGAACTACCCTACTTTTATGTATGTATATGTGTGTGTGTATAATCGATTCTCATGCATATATAATTTGGAGATTTTATTGTTTTGCATGGGGAATTGATTAACACCATGATTGCCATCATTTGCTTTTTTTATTTTTGTAACTATTTTACATGCCTAATATTTTAATCTTATAAGACATACATTTTTCTAGATAATTTATTATTAATCATCATTCTTGTGACATGTATTACAACACATGTAATATCCACACTCTGCTTCTTGACGTGGCAACAGTACATGTAATGAAGATGATGTCAAAGTAGACTGCTGACTTGGGCTTGGGCTTCGAAGGACTGGACTATCAACTTATCCTTATGGGCCTATCATAATTAGCCTGATGGGCCTCAGTTAATAAAATAGAAGCATGGGTTTAAGAAATGTCCAAAATATTGATAAAATATAATATTAGTAGGATGAATATGTAACCCTAAATTTACGAAAATATCGGCTAATATATCATTATTGACAACATTTTAAAAATGATAGAAAGTTAAAAATATTTATACACGTGTTCAAAATTATTGACATAATGCAACTTGAACAAAAATGTTATTGGTTAATTAAGTTCAAATACACAACTAATACTCTAGTAGGGGAGAAAATGAACAATATATATATATATATAGAGACACACACAACTACAATTACTATAGTTGTTTAACATGATCTTTAGATTTAATAAATATTACTTGAAATATTCTTCATAGTAATGAAATTCTTTAATCAAGTCAATGTTGACCATCAAGTAGAAGTCATGATTTACTCATTCCATGATACTGATATACATGGGACTGAATTAATTCAATCCTATTGGACTTCCACAATATAAGAGGGTCAAATGATTGACAAATTAGATTAATAATACCAAATAGTGTAATGTTTTGCCCCTCATATATTGTATATATTTATGGAATACATCACCAATACTTACATTAGTTATAAGTATGATTTATTTTCTTCAGTAGGTCTGGTGTGACTTGTGAGACAGTCTCACGAATCTTTTTGGGTGAGACGGGTCAATTCATAACTCACACTTAGTAATTCATTTGAAATTTTGTGGATATGAGTTCAATTTATATAATAACGATCCGTCTCACAGAAATTATCCGTGAGACCATCTCACATGAGTTTGTGTATTTTCTTTTCTTTTTTAATGAGTTAGAGAAATGAACGCAGGAAATAGAGATTAAAAAATGTGAGATCTAACATAACGTAATTGTAGATGCCAAAATTAAAAAAATGAGGCGCGAAAAAAGAAGAAGTGAAAAGCGGATTAGTATAAATGACATATTTAACCAAAGAGTGGGAAAATAAAACAACTAATTGCAGTTGAATTAGCTGCATATATATATATATATACACACTAGCACAAGTCCCGTGTATTACACGGTTTACATAAATAAAAATTTTAAATATTTCTTATATTGAAAATTATATATATATATCATTTTGTATGATATCCATCATCGAGTGCTATTAAATTAGTGTAAGATTCACGTGTCACACGAATATTTTAATAGTACTACTTAAAAAATAAAAATTATTATTTATTTATCATTAATTCTTAATTTAATTAGCATGTAAATTAAAGTTAGGTTTATGTAAAAAATCAATTATCATTTGATGCAAATATAACAATCAATTAACTTCAATTAAAATATTTTGCAAAATGTTTCATTGGCAACCATTATCATCAACATTTTGGTTTTCATTTATTAATCCTTTTTATTATTTTAATTATAATAAATTAGACTGTAAAGTGAATTAATTGAAATTGAAATTAAAATTAAATTAAAATTTTGAGTGAGAAATACTATTAACCAGATGACGACATGTGTTCCTCTTGATGATTCCTTCAATATGAATACATATTTAATCGTGCAATTCTTTTAATTTTCATTTAATATAATTGCAAATATCAACTTAAGTTAAAATATTCATAAGTTACAATTTTATTATCATCATAATTATTGACATTTTGTTATTCATTTATTATTATCTCATTAAATACTCTATCATAATAAATTATAAGTATTAAAATAATTAATTAAAAATGAAATTATAATTAAATTAATAATAAGATTAACTAGAGAGTGACATGTGTCACTCTTGGTTATTGTGATAAATTTATGCTTTGCAAACTATTTTTATATTTAATCGGTTCCATTAAAAAAAATCTTGAGACTCTTAACGTTAGTATTAAAATATTTAATTGGTGTTTTGAACCCATTTTCCGAGTGACTTATCATAATGTATTTAACTTTTCAAAATATAATGATAGAGATTTATAATTAAAAAAATCCCATATCTGATGAATGAATTAATAGTAAGACTTTAAATCGACTTGCAACACGCTGCAGCTAATATCGAGTTGGATCTTCTCTTACATTTGATGTAATATCTCGTGTTACATAACATTTAATACACGTCACATATTAATTAATGATGTCATTGAATACACATGGCATGTGGTGATTAATTTGGAATAGAAGATATAACATCAAGTGTAATAGAAGATCTTAATCCGCTAATATCATGTTAGCTGATAGATTTTCTACATATAATCTTACTTATAATCCTACTGCAACATGCACGAATTTAGACTTCTTTTATTTTTTTATTTCTTTAGAGACTTGAGATTTTTAACTTTTTAAGTGTTGTTACCACAATAAAGTATCATAGTGTCTTAGGATCATCAATACTAGTATGGGTATGGATATATTTATGCTACAAAAATAGTTCAAACTCATTTTAATTGTTCTAAACTTGTTGCATCTATTCTTTGTTGTTGAATCTTATACTATAACATCTATTTTATTGTGTTGAAACATACATCAATATTTTTCAATTTGGTATTTTCAAAACTATCAATTAAGGTGGTCACATTGGCGTTGATAACGATAAATGAATTTTCAAAACACATCTGCAAACGCACTAAAACTTGATCATATAAATAACATCAACATAACAATATGTTCTACACTATGTGAACTCGAGTATTGAATGTATTTTATATATTTACAAAAACTCATACGAAACCGTTTCACAGACATAATTTCATGGCATTAGGCCTTATTACCTGCGACAAACCAAATCTACTTTTATGATAATCTATCTCACGAAATATATCAATGAGACGTTTGTCTCGTATAATGGTACTCGATAAGAAAACTGTAACTGCTGGTTTAAGAAATCAGAACAAAAATGGCATCGGAGAGAATGCAGGCACCACAACATTAACAGAAGGTCTCCTGAAACAAAATATTTCACTCATTCAATAACGTTAATTATTATTTATTAATTAATTCAAAAAAAAAAGATTTGAAGAAAATTAAAATTAAAAAGAAAAATTACCAAGTGGCGCTCTTCCCATGACACGGAGGTGTCGCCGCCGCAGATCTGGTTTTGGGTTTCATTTTGAGCCGTCTTTTCTTACTATCACTATCAGCCGTCCGTCGGAAAACGCCGGCGAAGTCCACGTAGGACGAAACCGGAGAGTCCTCCGATATCGCCTGAAGCTTTGGCGTCCAATGCGTTGTCTTTCCGGTAAGCTTCACTTCGATTGCTGTTTCTAATTCCTCAGCCGTCTGCTGCCGACTAGAGATGAGCTCCGCCGCCTCACCCACGGCGGCGCCGCCCCAGCACGATGTAATTACGGAGAAACGTTCCATTACTGTAAGGCGTTATTGAGCTACAATCAATAAATATATGCAATTATATAGTTTAAAGGAGAAGATGAATTTTCTATTGCCATTGTCGATGTGGGCAAGTTTCAACTGCCGATGTTTACTGTTGGTTCAAATTTTTGAATTGTTCAAATTAATTTCCCTAATTTTTTTCATGAAATTATTTTGGGGACGCAATCCACAAGTGTAAATTGATATAATGGAAACATAATTACTTCAAATTTTTATTGTATAATGTAAATAGTTTGTGTTTTCAAACAATAGTCCTATGTACCATCAACTGTATGTTAGGAAGATTAATCTATTAATGTAGTCAATTTAAAAAAAAAAAACACTTGAATCTAAGATCAACAACAATTAAAAAAAGGCAAAAACTTTTATGCACAGATTGCACGGATCCATGCAATCGGGTCGACCTGTTCACTCGTCCAAAATGCGCTTTCACGCGCGCTCCCACGCGCCTGAACACTTGTGCTGAAACTCACCCAAAATTCGCTCCAATAGACCAACCTTTGTGTATAGTTAAACCAACTTTTGTGTATAGTTAGATCAATCATGTATAGGTAGATCTAACTATATACAAATGTATGTCTAACATATATAAAAATATGTTTAACTATATACAAAGGTAAGTTTAAGTATACATAATGTCTAACGCAACGTAAAGGTATGTCAAACATAACTTAGTGGTATGTGCCAAAATTCAAAAATCAAGCCAAAAAAAGACAATGTATGAAATTTGGGCAGAACTGATATGTTTAATATAGCTTAAAGGTACGTCTAACATAACGCAAAGATATGTCTAACATAACCTATTGGTATGTGATTGTTTTCAAAAATCAGGTGCGAAAAAAAAAAGATGCGGTCCCCAGACCCGGATCCGACCCAGTTGCATGGATCTAATATCCATGCACCTTATTCACAAGAGACCTACTCTTAAAACAATATAATGAGAGTTGGATTTGGGGATTTAAACTAGCTGTAAATACCAACGGCGAATAGTTCATAATATGTCCACGTCTGACGTGTAATGATCTTATCCTTTTATTATAATAAAGTGAAATTAATTGATAAGCTGGATATTTGACACGTCATCAGTGAACACATATTAATGTGCTTACGGTGGATAGAAGAGTGAGATTGTTAGATTAGCACCATTCTTGTTAGTTCGATTTTTCTAAACTTGTAAGTTCAAGATAAAGTGACAAACTATATATAATAAATTCAGACTGAAAAATGGTTTGAAAATTATTTTATCATAGAGTCATACTGAATAATTTTTAGACAGAAAATATTGGTTTTATTGTTGAAACTTCAGTGCAACTCTATGAAATATATATATATATATATATATATATATATATATTGCTCTATTTGTTTTACCCAATCATTCATGAATTATAATTGTTTGATTAGGTCCATTCAATAGATCCACACATAAGCAAATAGTATAATAATTGTTGTTTAATATAATTAATCCCAAGTGCCCACCCAAATACTTTTAATATATTAAGACGATGTATGACAAAGACTTTTTTTTTCTTTCTTGGGACAACGACCTTGCTATAATTTAATATTTGAACCGTAAAATTAAACTAAAATAAACCAAATCCCAAGACAAGTCTCCATAATATTTCGGTGAAAATTATGTCTCACATGGATTTGAAACTACGTTGTCGGAGGATTTCTCCCCACCTCACTATAACGTTTACCACTCGACCATGCCCTGAAGACAACTTTATAGTACTTAGAGTTTGGAAAGTCGGAAGTAGGTGGGGTGTGTGAATTAATAAAAAGAGAAGTTGAAAATGAAAGATAACAAACTCACTATTTCCACATCAATATTTGTTTCTCCATTTCGAATTTTGAATTTCACTCTTATATATTATGAATATTAATTAAACATCAACATCCATTGAAATTTATTGTATTATTCTACATGAATGTTACATTTTATGAATGTAAGTTGTGTATGTCCTGTTAAGGTCATTATTATATATTATGTACGGGTAAATGCGCAAAACCCCCTCGTGTTTTAGAAATTTTGTACCGGACCCCTTCTATGAAAGAAAATGCACCAATTACATGTGGGTTTTCAGAAAATCGACGCGAAACCCCCAAATCTATTAGAGTTGACAGTTGTGCGCTGCACGCACCTGAAGTGTGATTTTTCTCATTTTTGACCGTTATTTGCATGCGAAAATACCCTTTTACCCTTGCTTTTTGCTTATATATGTATGTGCATGCTAAAATACACTCATAGCATAAAACCCTCTCCCCTCTAACTTACAAACTGCTATGTTTTTTTTTTTTTGTTTTTTTTGCTTTCTTAATTATTTAATTTATATTAACATGATTTTGTGCACAATTTAGGTTCAGTTTAGTAATGTTGTTTAATTTATCAAATATTCTGTTAATGTATTTGCTTATATTTATTTAATTAAATTCCTTTATAATTTAATTTTTATACTCAATAATAATTTATTATTCCTACAACACAATTTGTCAAGCTCCTTCAACACAACAAGATTGGTCTTCTGCCCATTTGACAAAAACACAAAAACAAAATGATCTTTAAATAATTTTAAAACAGACAAACTGATTTGAAAATCCATGTTTCTGAATGCTAAGTGAACAACATCAAATAGTAGTAAAACTGGATTGATTGTATTATATTCTTAATAAGTACATCATATTTTTACATCATTTTACACAAGTATTAACAATCTACAATCAAAAAGAGGATTCTAAGCATCAGTCCAAGTGATATATATCCAAGTATCTTTAAGGTATTGTAGAGTCCTTGGAATGTATATAATCACTTTTTGCAGCATAATCAGAGATTTAATATTTTATCTAGTTTTTTGACCATAGTGACTGCAACAAAGGATCACAGGCTGAAATATCTTCAAACAAAAAAAAGCATCGAACTATGTTCATCTGAATCTATCATACCCAATCTCAAGACAAATAAACCTGTCTAGATCTCCAGTTACAAATCATCAAGTATAGTCTACTAAAACTGTTTCTGTATGGAAAAATGGGTAGAAAAACGTTTGGGAATCGAGGCCTGTGCGAGCACAGTTCCCTTAAAACAGATTTGCACCCTATGTGGGAAAAAAAACGTTTTTGGCAGGTCGCGTGTATGCACACGAGTCCATTGGTTCGAGCTTGCTTGGAAATGATTTGCACCCCGCGCACGCGCGAGAGAGAGCCTCTTGTTTTACATCTTACTCACCTCATAAGGTGGAAATCATTATATACAAGTACAAAACTTGTTAAAGTTCCTATGTGGGACAAAAAGCTTTTCCACATTTTCCAAGCTTTAACCATGATCCAAAGCCACTACTTCGGCTCCCAATTTCTCATTCACCCTTAATCCATTTTGGGTGAGCTATATACCGAATCGAAGCTCTCACGGAGGAGAACACGTCTCTTCAAACGGATACCATTTTTACCAAACGGGACCCGCCATAAATCAGCCCCAAAATGGGCAAAAATTTCAGAATTTTCCAACAGTTTCTTCATCCACTGAAAATTTCTACACAATTAAATGAACCCTGTGAAGAAAATAGTACTATCAAATAGGTCAAAATACACGAAACAAAATATTGATTGCACAACCAATCACATCTGTGCCATTTCAAGTTTAAACCCTCATTGAACCCAAAATTCAGATAGTTTATCACAACCAACAATCAAGCCACAATTTCAAAATATCTCTACATTTTTCCTTCACTTCTGGCTGATGAAAACAATTAATTATCAGTTCCCCTCCTTAAAGATACATTCCAACAACACAGCCATTGCATCAAAAAAGACAATATCATAGGCTGCACATTCTATGCCCAAACTGTACCCAAAATAAGGTGAAATTGTACCTAAAATAAGGTTAAACATGTGGTTAGAATTAAACACAAAACCCTCACACTAACTAAAACTGGAAAAGAACCATTTGTGTTAACTTACTGTTAAGTTGGGGTAGCAAGTAATCATTCCATAGGTTATTAAGTACATCATCTACATGCTTTTCAAAGGTTAAGAATTCCAAGTAAATCTTATTCATGTATTGCATTCCCTAAGATCATACATTTCCTAACCATTCAACTCAAAACCCTAGAACTGCAAAAGTTCTCAAAGTGCTTACTCACTGATTAGGCTAATTATCTTCTATTTCCTTCGAGGAAGAACACCCAAGTTTCACAATCGAATTTCTGTGAAACAATCAATAAACTATTTTCGCCAACCACTAAAAATGAAAAGATTACCAACAAAAGAGGCACAAAATAATCAACTGAAAAAATTATACCAAGAAATAAATATCTGAGCAATTATACATATATATATATATATATATAGACTCAAGGATGAAAATATCGCGAAATATCGCGGATATATCGCGGATATATCGCGGATACGGATATTGCGATACGGATATTGGGTGTTAATGTTTTTTTTCCTGGGTATCGCAGATATTTCGCAAAATATCGCAAAATATCGATATCGATATCGATATCGATATCGGTTCAGTGTAGTATAAAATTGGATGGAAATTGGGAAATATCGCGGATATATCGCAAAATATCGCATGTATATCAAAATGAGCGATTTTGATTCACAAAATTGAACTATGTGATTTTTTTTCCTTACTTTGTATTATGTATTGTGTTTGATATTGAAAGTAATATATTCTCCTCACATCAATCTTTCATTCACGGATATAGCCATATTTTGTGGCTTTTTTAAATTTTCATTCCTTTAACCAATTATTACTTCATTTACTTCCTTTTTTTTCTAATTTTTTTGCATGATATATTTCTCTCTATATATATATGTGTGTGTGTGTGTGAGAGTGTGTTGAAGGCAAGTGAACATTTTCTATCATACAATTTAAGGTTCAAGGTATGATATTCTCTCATATCAATAACTCTCTCCCAACATTTTTGATTAAATTAATTTCAATTATTTACTTTATAGATTATGACTATTTTAATGTATCTAATTTATTTATTTTTTTGGATATAGGGCATTGACATTGGAGAGGAAATACTTGCACCACTATATATATCACTCAATTGTCATTTTGAAGAACTACGAATTGGTATGTAGATTTAATCTTTTTTTTTTTCATTTTAGTTGATAAAACTAGCATTTTATTGGTATATTGTAAATTGCTATGTTTAATTGTGTTAATTATGTATATGTTAGGTGAAGCATTTAGTTAACTTATAGAACTTTATTATAAAATCATAATTTTACAATTAATTATTTTATAGTGAAGCTAGCACGTAAAATGTAATGTTGTAATTGTGTATTTACAATTAATTGTTATAATTAGTTTTAGTAAAATTTTAATAGTGCTAATTATGTATATGTTGGTATCAGTACTGCTTGGATAAAGATGACATTCCATCTACTATGTTTAAACCTCATAGGTCATCCTTTTGGTACTAGTGTATTGTATGATATAATTTTAGTAATTTTGTCTTGTATTATGTAATATATTATCATTTTTCATTCGAAAAACAGTATTTATAATGCTTATTATCTATATGTTAGTTTTAAATATATTATTTTAATGTGATTTTGAGTGGAATATATGTGTAATGAAGTGTAAAAATAATCCCTAAAATTTCATATTAAATATCCAAAATTTTAATAAGATTTCCGTTGTTTTTTCAAATTTTTTGCGATATCGATATGCGATATCGATATCGACATCGATATATCCGTAAAATCAAAGTTGCGATACGACATGCGATATCGATATTTTCATCCTTGTATAGACTTACTTTTATCTTCTTATTTTTCATAATACATGAGTGTATCTTCTATATTATAAAGTTTATATATTTGTTTAAGAAAAGAAAAAGGTTCTTCCATACATAAGAGCACTGTATTTCAGTGAAACGATTTGGATATAAGAATTTTAATTGACTTTTAAAAAAATTGTGTTTATATTATAAACACAACTTATATGATTGTTTACTAAAGTTTATCATGATTATCTTATAAAAATATAATGAAACTTATTGACTTAATGTAATCTCATAAGGGCATTTTAGGACTGATATTATTTTATAAGGTAATATATTGATATTCTTTTTCAACTTCAGAATCTTGTTTGATGGGTTATTTCAAAATTGCAATGACCCAACATGTAAAAAGGTTACGAAGTTTGATGTTTGTGTGGGCCTTCTCATGAACCCAATGGGCCTTCTCATGAGCCCAATGGGCCTTCTCCTCTTTAAGTGAGAAAATGATATGTTGAATAATTCTTTTTATTGTATGTCAACAATGTGCACAATATTAGTTGAAAAGCAATTATATTTTCTGATTATTCGAGTTCACATGTCAAGCAAAGTAGCATGTAAAGTCCAATTGCACAGTGTTTCAAAATCCTAAATTATTATGCAAATGTTGAAGTTGTGACTTTTGAAAAAAAAAAAAAAAAGGGATTCAAACTGTAATAAATATTAACATCGTAACTTTTTTTTTCTTCTTAAATTTAAAAGTTGGGATTAAATTATAATTTTTAAAAATGTGATAAAAGTTTTGTATTTCAACGAAGCCTTAAATTAAAGAAGAATTAAAAGAAGCCAACTTGTTTCAAACGTGGATCAATGTTGTAAATGGGATAGGATATCAATATAAGCGTGCATGACATACCTAATACATAAATTAATCCCATAGTAGTAAACAAACTTAACTAATTAAAAAGAATGATCATAATTTCTGATATGAAAAAAAAAAAAGTGAATAATTAACACACACATATATATATCTACAAATGACATTCTCTGTAGTCTGTACCACACATCACTGTACCACAACTCAAAACACGTTATATTGGTTTTTAAATTAGTAAAAGTGGTTACAAATTATAATATTATTTTAATATCAAAACTACGTGTTGGTACACAAGTGAGGTACGTGTTTTTGGTACAGATGATCCGATCTGATATATCTAACCGTTGAGCCGATCAGAACTGAGTAATATAAGCATTGATCATTACTTGAACAAGAAAAGGAAACAAGGAAAGAAGAAATAGTAAAAAGAGTATAGGTAAAAGGTAATTGAGAATAATTAAAGGTGGTGAATTTGCATGATCATAATGATTGCCCATGCATGCAGTACTACTCTTTTTTTTTTTACCAAATCATTCATTTCTTCTGCATTTACATCATCATCATCATCAAAATGCATTCATTATGCTCATTAGAAATGCTTCTTCTTTTTCCTTCTAAATTTTTATTTAGTCATTTTAATCACTTCAAGAAAAAAAGCACATAGACAACGGTTTTTAACCGTTGTCGTAGCCCAAAAACAGGCGTTGTCGTAGGGATCAGCATTTTTTCGCTCATAGACAACGGTTCTTGGACACCTATGACAATGGTCGTTACGCACATAGACAACGGTTATTAACCGTTGTCGTAGGGTTGTGGTTCCAAATAACTGTTGTCTTATCTATCTACGACAACGCTTTGACAACGGCTTTGCACCGTTGTCGTAGAGGCCTGAATTAATCTATTGTACTCTTATAAATTCTTAAGTGATATGTAATAGATGGTATAACATGAATTTAGATATTACGAGTTAATGAAATTAAATATCGTTTTGTAAATGAAATGATTTATATTGGTGTGTAACAGGGTGATACACATATAGTTTAATAGTACGAATTAATATAGATGATGCAATAAAAATTACTTGCATGTAAAATGTCCAAAGTAGGCTAAAAAGGAATAAGTATTATAATGGATAAAAATGATGTTTTTTTTTTGTTAACCACAATGACTAGAAATGAATATATGATTGCTTCTTAAACAATGTATATATAAATCTATTTTTTAAAATTTATGTCATCCACACCATTGCATCTTCCAAGTATTTCAACAAGATCACAAAATTTTATATGATTTTAAATTATGATATCATCTTTTAAATAAAAATGTTACACTGTCAATCATTCACTGATTTTAAACAATTTCAAATTGCAATATTAGTGAGATTTTTCGGTCCAAAAAATACATCGTATATTTGTTTTCATCTTTTACTTAATTATCAATAAAAAGTTGACATAAACCTCACTCACCAAATTAATGAGAGGTCACGTGACCCTCGTCTTGTTCCAAGATTCCTTTCCATGCAAATATAACCAACTAAATTTACAGCAATTAAAGAAAGCACGTGGACCAAAATGAGACTTGTTAGAAAATAAGTGGATCTTATTAACTAGTATAATATTGCTCTATAAAAATAAATTTTATGTTTTGATTATAGTTTAATATTATATTTCGTTTCAGTTTAGTATGTTCATCTAAGGCTATGGTTCTACTTTTATAATATTTGGACTAAGAAACTATTGAATAGGGATGACAATGAGGTGGGGATAGTTATGTGACCCCACCTACCGTATGTGTCCATTTCTGATATGTCATATAACTTGCATATTGATTGAATAATATTCTTGTTCTATATTAAGAGTTGCTCGTCGTGTAAATTTTTGTGTTTCCATTGTCCACTTCCTTTGGGCCCAAGAGAAGTTTAAATACATATAATATGATATACAAGTACATAAATATATTAAATATATCTTTAAAATAATATAAGTAAGTTAATATTAAAAATATATATTGAGATTGAAGAGTTGAATAATGATGAAAATTATTGAAAATATATAAGGATAATTTATCTTCGTGTTTTAACTAATTTTATATTTCATTTTTTATTTAGGTTATGAGTCTTTTTTAATGTTTTTTAAACCGCTGATTATTTTATTTTTCTGTATCATTCATATAGTTTTCTTTTTCCTTTTAAACTATAGATGTGGCGCTTTTATCCTTATATATAAATATTTCTTATCTATTTATATACAGAGCTATTTATTTTGAAAATAAGTGATATACACATATAAATGTTTATCAAAATAAATTATTTTTTCATTTCCTTGTTACATGATTACTTATTACATTCAAGTAAGTTTCTCATATTCGATATAACATATCAAAAATAAACATATACTTTATTTAAATGTAATTTCATTGGGTTTTATTGCAATTTCAATTATTCCAATTTTCTATTTTCTTTTATTACTTGCTCAAAAAAAAAAAAAAAGAGTAAAAAAACTAGATAGAAACTTGACCTAAGGATGATAACATGTAGTGATGTAGTTAGTTATACGGCAAAACATTTATATGTTATTAAATATTATCAAAAATGCAAATGTAAATTAATATTAATAATAACGAGTATAATTAATTATTTAGAAGTAGTCTTGTATTTATAACAAATCCAGTTCATCACATGTGACCTGTCATGGTAATAATAGAGTATTATATGATAGATTTCACTTTATAATGACATTGCAAGTAGTTTTTGACCATCAATTTAACCACATACATAAGTCACCATTTTAGTTGACTCATTTATATGTTGTTAATTGAATTCATATGGATATTGTAACGAAGTTTGTTGAAAAATGGAACGAGCTTAATCCTAATATGATTGGACCAATGAAATATATATATATATATATATGTATGTATGTATGTACATAATAAAAGGAGAAAAAAACAAAGTATAGGAGATTTTTTATGTTTGTAACCTAATAAATAGTCAATCCCAACCACTACTTTTACCGGGACCCATGTGCATTGCATGCTAAATTTCTAATCTTTTTCCATTTTTCAATAAATTTTGTTTTGAGTAAATTAGTCAATTAAACAAAAAATTAGGTTCTTTAAACTAGTTTTTCCCTTAATTTGAGGAAAATTAAGGAGCCAGAATAGGAAAATGTTAAAATGCACAAGGCGGACAACTCTTAATATGCCCACAACTAACGTGTAATAATCTTATCTCTTGTTATATGAAAATTGAATGACACGTTATGGATGTGTCTTTCATGTATAGTTTGAAGTTTCAAACCAGACAAATTGCATACTTAATATAATTAGTGGGAGAGAGAGAGAGAGGAAGAAAGGAGAGAATAAAAACAAGAAAAAGAGAGGTGAAATGCAGGAAAAACTCTGCAATCTGATAAGCTTATATAAATGTGCAGATTATAAAACAAGGCATAATTTAAACAAGAATGTCAGAGAATAAATCCCAGTGGGTTCAACTTTTGTTCTGGCAAGTCCAACCCTCCATCTGTCCTGTCTCTCATCTCTCATTCTTATAATATGAGCATATTAATGTTAATTTTTACGAAACTTGGTTGCTTCCTTCACAATCTTGTCTCTCTTCTGCTCACATTTATCGCATTAGTTTCTGCTGAAACTGAAATAGACTAACCATTCTTTTGCAAAACCAAGAAGGACCGTTTGGGTTTTCTGCTTGTCCTCTTTCACTCTCTCAGAATATGGTCCTTTCTTGTTCCATTTTCCAACCTTTTTCTCCTCCTCAAATCTCAACCCTTTTGTGTTTTCATTAGTTTTGTCACAAGTAAATTCCAAAGGGTCCCTTAATTTGAGGTGGGCTGCTGTTTTTTCTGCTTGTTTACTTGCACTTGGCCATGGAAATGGAAGATTGTTTTCTTGATCTTGAGGTGGATGTCAATGGAGAAGAGGTTTTTCTGGTGAATAAGGTAATGCTTATTATTCTTGCCTTTTTCTTTTTTTGTTTCTTGAAACCCTTTTCTCTTTCTCTTTATTCTTTGTGAACAAACTGCATCTTCTATTTTGGGTTACTTTCCAAAATTTTCTAGCTTTTTTCCTTAATTAATGAGTTCTGTTTTTATCTGGGTTTCTTGTTTTGTTTGTAATAGGCCTTCTTCAAGATCATGATTTGGCTTCATCCTAACATCATTCTTGAACTTGAATGTTCTTCAACACCTATGAATTGATTCTGTGTTATAGAACCTTGTCATTCTCACTCATTGAAGCCCATATTTTATTAATTCTGAGCTCCAAACCATCATCATTTCACAATTATTATCATTTACTTTGCTGTCCGTACCAAACCATAATTAAGTTTTGCAGCTAAACTTGGCTGGATGGTGGGGTTTAGTTATTGTCTAAACCACTTAATTAACATCCATTTTAGCTAACACATTTATCCTACCATGCATTGTACGACCCTTATCCTGTTTATTGTTTATAGCTTGTATATTTAATGTTGGTGCCTTTACTTTTGATTCCTTCACACCTTTCAAGGGACTCAAGAACAACTTCCCTTCTTTGTAGGAAATGTAGCCTCTTCTCCTGATTTCCTTGGCCACAATTTATTGCCTTACAACGACGTCTCATCCTACTTTATGAGCCTGTTGTCTCTAACCAACCTTTTTTAGGCCCTTTTTTTTGGTTTTTAGTAACTCTATTGTGTTGATCTATTGCTAGCATTTAATTCTCTCACTTTCATCAAGTAGTTTCACACTTTTGTGTTAGTTTGTTGGTTGCATCTTCCTATGTAATTCTGGTATTTTGTATGATTGTTGTAGAAAGTCATATCATCTTATTCAGAAAAAATCAATAAACTGATCGGTAAGTCAAAAGGCGTTGGTCGGCGTGTGAAGGTCATATTCAATGACTTCCCTGGTGGGGCAGCAAATTTTGAGCTCATCACAAGATTCTGCTATAACAATGGAAGCCTCAATATAAATCCTCTCAACATTGCTAATCTCACTTTTGCTGCCAATTTTATGGAAATGAATAAGTTAGTCTCTGGGACGGATAATCTTTGCGAGCAAATAGAGAAATCATTGGAGGAGATCCGATATTGGACATGGTCGGAGCTACTAATCGCTTTAAAGCAGTGCCAATATCTGTTCCATGGAGTTGGTTCTTCAAGCATACTCGATAAGTGCTTGGAATCTCTCGTTGGAAGGGTTGCGTTGTCTTGTGAGACGAGCCCGTGTCCATCTGTTTCTTCGTCTGATAGCTCTGGTTGTCGATTGTCTAGTGACACAAGGAGCACTGAGAGCTTAAAGAACTCTTGTTTTAGAGCAACATGGTGGTTTGAAGATCTTGTGGCATTAGATACCAATCTAGTCCAAATGCTTGTCAGATTGATGGTGTCTAGAAACTTTGACCATGGGATTGTTAGTAGATTTCTCTTCTACTATCAGAGATCAAGATTTGCTACTGGTTTGATGGATGAGAAAATTAGAGTCGTTGAAATGGTTGTTCACATGCTCGATTCTTTGGATCAGAGTTGTGTGGCCTACAAGAGCTTATTTGGGATGCTTAGAGTTACTTTGAATTTGAACATAACTCAGTCATGCAGGGACGAGTTAGAGGGTATGATTGGTTCACAACTAGATCGAGCGAGCTTAGATAATTTACTCGTTCCATCTCCAATCAAGACAAGTTGCCTGTATGATGTGAATCTTGTTCTTAGGTTTCTCAAGTCTTTTCTTGGCAAAGGAGTTTGTTGTGTGCCTTTGAGCCGATTGAAGAGAGTTGCAAGGTTGATGGATTTATATCTAGCCGAAGTTGCGCCTGATCCTCACTTGAAACCATCCAAGTTCTTGGATTTAATCAAGGCACTGCCTGATTCAGCTAGAGAATCGTGTGATGGGGTATACTACGCGGTGAATATGTATCTCGAGGTATCCAAATTATATGCTCGTTTGATGCTTTAGAAACTTAGATTGAAATAAGTTTACTAGAATTAGGTGTTCGTTTGTTTCAGTTGATGATTGATCAAACATGATGCAGGTTCATTCAGGCTTGTCTGAAGAACAAAAGATGAAAGTGTGCATTGGTCTGAATTACGAGAAGCTGTCCTCAGACGCGTTTGATCATCTTGCTCGTAACTCCAAATTCCCTTCAAAATCTGGTGTCCAAGCTGTCATATCTCAGCAGCAAAAACTAAAAAGCTTGCTTCAAGATACAAGCCAAGCGATAGCCTTCACCGATCCTTCTACTTCGTCTGAGGCGACACACAAGGGCAGGAAAGACGAGGGGTCGAAGCAAATTGTACTATATGCGAAGAAACTCAATCTAACGGACGAGAACGAGAAGCTCAAAGCCCATCTCCAAGGCATGCAATGGAGAGTGGTGGAATTGGAAAAAATTTGCAGGAATATGCAGATTCAGATGACAAAAATGGCAAAATCAAGAATGTCTAGTCATAGTAGTGCTAAATCTGTACCTAAGCTTTGTTCATAGAATTGAATCAAGGTCCCATCAATCTAGTGTTTTTGCATGATCCAATATTATCATTACATTAAAGTGTGTACATAGCATGAATAATGTCCTTTTCTTTTTCTTAGAAGGGTATAATTGTCTTTATCCCATAGGGCCACTCTATTTTACAGAGAATGAAGCTTTGGCTGTACAATAACAGTGTAAGAAATTAGGCTATCTTTTTTGTCTTGCTTAATCTGTTTATTCTCTGCAAGGTGTTGGAGATTTCATTCCACTGCACAAGGTTGAGTCATTGTCCAGACAGAGAATGCACAAAGGTTAAGTCCCTCTCTATATTATTCTCATGTTTGGACAAATCTATGATGTATGGTTCTCATCAAATGGTGCTAAAGTAATCTAACTCGGGATGTGAACTCTCGTTAGCTTGTCCCATCATTGTATCGATCACAATCTGACATTAGAAAAAATCTCGCATCCAGCGTCAAGGTTGTGACAATCCTTTAATGCATAACTTTGAAAATGATATGAGTGCAGTCGATTATGAGTCTTGTTGAGTAGTCTCGTAAACTGTTTTAACCCGAGATTTAAACTTATGTTGGACAATAAAGATAGTAGACACATAGATGTCATTGTGCACTTTAAATTGTTTGTAAAATACTACAAGGATCCAATCTCAACCCATGCCAAAATAGGGAAGAAAAAAGTGAAGCAAATAATGTATTTTGTTGAATGAGTGGAGGGTGGAAGTGATAGTTAAAAACTTATTAAAATACAGAAAGTGAGGCAATATCCATATAATGGAGGGGCAAAAGTGAAATTAAGGAAAGGTTGAGACAGCAGTGGATTGAAAATCAGAATTTAAAACAGAAAAGCCGTACATGTATTTGCACTTGGAAACAAAGAAAAATGGAAATTATTAGAGTGTCCACAGCTTTTCACGTGTAGTCACATTTTGCGATTGCAAAATCATTTCAAATTTTAAAATCCAGTAACATAATTTATGAGATTATTATATTCAATTAAGAAAATTTGCGAAATATTGTGCCTCAAGTTTGGAGGAATAAAGTAAATAAATAAATTTAACAAATATTATATATATATATATTAAATTAATTCCTTTCAATGCATGATTCAAAGTTTAGCTTATATTTTTTTTAAGAAAAAACAAACTTTAAAAAATTTGCAAATTTAACACGATTTTTGGCTATTAGTAAATTTAACATGATTTTTTATATCTTGTGCATTCTTAACCAAATTTTAAAATTCTGGTAATGTTGTGGTGACGTGTCAACTAACTGGACACATTATCATGTTAGCGTGTATTAAAAAAACAATTTAGGTGGCAAAATGACTCTCACAATGTTCTCTCTCTAACTCCACGTCTCTCCACTCTCAATTTCACCTCAAACCTACTGTAAATCTGATAAAAATCACATCTAAGAAATAAATTTCTCTCTCGTGCGCTCTCTCATCTCTATGTCTCCACTCAAATGTTTCTCATCTCAAGTGTGAAATTCAAGAAGAAATTGTCAAGGGTTTCTCGTCTTTCTCCAATTGAGAACTCAAATTCGACTACCTCAACAAAACATATGTTTTCTTCTTTAACCTGCGCAATTTAGGGTTTTTGATTTGGGGTTCAAATCGTTTCTCATTTCAAGTGTGAAATTCAAAAAGAAAATGTCATGGTTTCTCGTCTTTCTCCAATTGAGGACTCAAATTCGACTACCTCAACACAATATATGTTCTCTTCTTCAACTTGTGAAATTTAGATTTTTTTGATTTGGGGGAAATTATATCTTGAGCATTTGAAGCCGATTGAGGAGAGAAAGAGATAAATTGATCACAAATTAATTAACTTATATCAAAACTAGCAGTAGCATGTTTGGGTGTGAGATTGAGAATGGAGAATATGATGGGTTTGTGGGGGAGATTGAGAGTTAAGATGTATAATGTATTCAAAAGTCGTGTTAAATTTTACAATAACACCCTTGTTGACTTTATATGATGATCATCTTAAATTACAAGCATACCTTTATATTTTTAACGTGCGGTCACATGTTCGCATTTTTGCTAGAAAATGGGTCGAAACTTGCAATTTGATAAATTTTAATAGTTCAGGTTGCAATCTGATAAAAAAAAAAGTTGAGGTTCGGAACTGAAAAAAACTAATAGTTTAGGTTTTTTTTTTGCATTTAACTCTATCAATAATTACATAAATATTATAAAAATAATTAATAAATATAAAAAATAAAGATAATAAATTTATTTGTATTATACTATACAAATAATTTTAGTTTTCGATAAAATTTATATCTAAATACTTTATTATTATTATTTCATAAATATATACAAATAAGATACATGTATATTAGAATGGATATATAATATTTTATATAATAACAAATAAATAAATTGTAACTATAATATTTTTTAGAAACGTAAAACTATATAAAATCAAAATAATACAAATCATGTAAAAATAACTGAAAACAATTATGATAAATATTTAATAATTTTACTAATTAGAAAATGTAAATAATAATAAAATAGTAAAACAATAATAAAATTAAAAAAATATCAATATAATATACCTTAATATTAGTGCAATGATTAATTTTCCACATGTTTTAAATTTATAAATACCAAATATCAAAATTTGAGTGATATATTGAAGAAGAATATTAAAAAAAATTATTAAAAATAATTTGATCAAATGAGTTATCAATTATGAAATATAATCATAAATATTATTTTATTGATTTCATATTTAGGGATGGCAGTGAGGTGGGGAATCCCCATTTCCCGCGGGATCCATCTTGAACGGAACAAGGATTCCTCCAAAGATACCTATGGGGCGGGGATGGGAACGGGGACGTGGACGATTTTCACCCTAACTTGCGGGGAAGGGCCGAGACGGGGATCATACTCCCCATCTCGAAGGGCCGAAACTTATATGGATATATATATATATATATATATATAAAATACGATTAAATTATTATAAAAGTTGTAAATATTTTATATACAAATAAAAAATACAAAACTCTTGTTTTTCATCATCTTCCAAGTGCATTGAAGATTGTAAAAATTAATGAAAATATAATGAAATAATTTATCTTTGTGTTTTTTAGATTGCGTGATTAAATGATGTTATATCTTTTATATAAGTTGAGTCATTTTTGTGATTTTGTTGATATTGTACATATGTAATTATGTCTATTCTTTTTATGCTTTAAGTAGACTAAAAAATAATTTTTTCTATAAATAAAAAAATATATAAAAAAAAGATTGTGGGGACGGGGATCACCGGGGATGAGGATTGCCCACCGCCTTGTTGCCAACCCTATTCATATTCCTTTATGATACCAATCATAGAAATCTATATTTTTATTTCATTCATTTCCCATCACCATTCTATTTCCACATAATTTCATTCAATCGTACCAATAATACTGTAAATTTTTCAATCCAAACCGAACTTTAAATAGGTTCTTCTAAAATCACTTAAGAATCATGCCCGACATTATGTTTTTTTTTTCTTTTGAAATTTTGTAATTAGTAATAATTATCATATACTGCTACGTGTATTAAATAAACTAGTATTCACACCCGCGCGATGCGCGTTTTGTGATATAATGTTGGTAAATATTAATTATTTTATAATATAGTGTAAGTAATTTTAATATATAAAAGACAATATAATATTTAATAACTAAGAAAGTATAAATTTGCTTAAGATAATTCAATTCAAAACAATATATTTATATTATACACATCCAATTCACTAATCTATGATTAATACTAAAAACAAAAGTATCAATATCATGATCTTCAAATCAAATTTGGAAATTTTACCTGTAAAGTTTGTAAGTTTTTTAAAAACTTCTTTATAGATACACAACAATTATAGTCGAAACATTTTTTTTTATGGGTTAAATTCAATTTTAGTTCATTTAAAAAGTCAATGTCTAATTTTCGTCCACCATGAAAGCGATTTTCAATTTTAGTCAAATTAAGCCAAAAATCGTCACTATTTGGTCCATTTTTGTCACTATTTTGTCCACCATGGAAGCGGTTTTCAATTTTCAGTTTTCAATTTTAGTCCAATTAAGCAAAAAATGGACGAAATAGTGACGATTTTTGGCTTAATTAGACTAAAATTGAAAACCGCTTTCATGGTGGACGAAAATTGAACATTGACTTTTTAAATGGACTAAAATTGAATTTTTCCCTTTTTTTTATCATATGTGTTACAAACTAATATCTCCAGTCACTTAAATTAAATATACTAAAAAAACTAAAAAAATTATGAATTAAAAATCAAATTCAATTATTTAAATTAAATACATGTGTGTGTGAGTGTGTATATATAAAAACATTACACAATAAAATTAGAAATTTTACGTAGGAACTTGATGCAAGTACTGTCAATTATGTATTTTCAACATTTTATTTCAAAATAAATTGAATTATAATTTTTTTTTATTAATATCGCTTAACATGGTAGATAATTATTCATTTATAAGTATCACATAAATTAATTGATATAACACGACATTGATCATTATAATTTAAGCTCAATACAGAATCAAAATGTAGTAGTAGTCTACGATCATGATGACGACAATATAATTAGAAACTAAGCATATAATTTAAATAATCAGGTGCGCCATATAAATTCAAAACGTGCACTCTCATATAAAAATATACAAAGTTCTAAGCGTAAAGTAAAAGACTAAAATTTTATTTGATTATGAGATATTTATAATTTAAAAAATATTTCAGATGACATATAATTCAAACTAAATACATATTATATATACATATATATACACACATCTTTAATAGTGTTATATTTATTTATTAATTTATATTATTATGGTATATAAATTATCCTCATGCAAATTAATATTTATTATTGAAATTATTGTTTGAATATCTATTGTTGATTTTTAATAAATTCTTCAATAAAAATTAATTTAATTAAGATTGATAAAATGAAAATAAATTAATACAATATTTATATCTTTAGATCAAATGGATTAAATAGTAAAAATGCAAAATAAAAAAATTGTTGATGGGACACTTACAAATATTAATTTAAAAAATACTTAGAATAACATATAATTTCACACTAAATACATTATATATACATATAAGTATATATACACATCTTTAACAGTGTTACACTTATTTATAATATTTAGTAGTGTACCCGTGCGTTGCACAGTGTGTTATGTATATAATTATTAAAAAAATATAATAACATATAAAATGTAATGATTATTATTTTAACAAAAATATATTGATACTTTTTTAATTTGTATTAGTATAAAGCTAGGTATTTTAACTTTAAACTTATGTCATTATAAATAATTATATTCGAAAATATTAGAAATTTGAAATATATAAAGTAATATATTAATCTATGGATTAAACAAACAAATAAAACAAATAAAACAAATTTGTGTCAGAACATTACATGGGTAGTGAAATTTTAAAAAATAAATTTAATATCTAAAAATAAGTTATATATATTAGAAACGTCATGATTTAAGTATTGAGATAAATAAATTTATATTTTATTGACATTTATAACTATAAATACACACGTATTTTAATATATTTTTTTGTTCAACACCACATATAACTCATTTATTTTGAATCAAATAAAAAAATTCAGCTTATCAAATACATGAAAATCTCTCTTGTTATCTATTTAAATGAAACAATTCAAAATTGAACTTAATCTACACATTTGGAATAAAAAAATTATAAATAATAATTATAAGATTGATAAGTTAATATATCAGGGACTAAGAATGATGAAATTTTAATTTGTGAAAAAACAGAAAAATTACCTCTGTCCAATCCCTTATGCCACCTTAATTAATTAGAATATAATATAAATAAAATTTGACAACAAATAAATATAAAATAAGAAAGATAAAATAAAATATTTGTATATTTCAAATGAATAAGTTGGTTAACTTGCAATAATAATTTTAATCTAACTTTTTCTATTTGATATGTTTTATATGTGTAATCTATTAGGTATACCGTACACCTATAATATTTTTTTATTTCTACATTTTAATATCAATTTACAATAAATTAATACTATATATCATAAAAATGTTTAAAAATGAAAAATCATTGAAGCCCATACACATACATTTCCATATTTAAGTTTGATAAATTTTATATGAATATTAAATTTAAGATCATTAAATTATGATTGATTTTATATATTATATATTTAAAATTGATTTAAAATATGGTAAATTACAAAAAAACAACCCCAGCTATCGATTTTTTTAAAATTGCAACCTAATCTGTTTTTTTTTTTTAAGATTGTCACCTAGTCTTTCTGTGGTTTTACCGATTACAAAATTTCCAGTCATTTTTCCGGCAAATAAATTAATTTTTTTCACTTTGCGACCCAAACTTTAATTTTTTTGTCCAATTGCAAATCATGATTTTTTTTTCGCTTCACACTGATACCTTTATGTTATATATATGAGTGTGACATTTATCTTATATAAGTGTGATCGATATTCATAAAATAAATATCAATGAAATATTGGTCAAAATTGGTGAAATATATGTAACATCGGTAAAAAATCGATGAAATATCAATAAATATCGAGAAAATATTGGTAAATATAGGAAAAATAACAATAAATATATATACCCATATTTCCATCGATATCGATATTTTCACGATATTTCCGTGAATTTAAGTTACCTATATTTCCACCGGAATCGAAATTTTCATTATTGGTTGTAATATGATAAAAACACAAAGTTCAGGTTACAATTAGATAAAAAAAAAAAAAAGTTTAGGTTGCAAAGTGAACAAATTAATCTCTATTTCGCAGGAAAATTTGCAATCGACAAACCACAAAAAGACTGGGTGGCAATCTGAAAAAAAATAGAAAAAAGATTAGGTTGCAATTTGAAAAAAGTCGATAGGTGGAGTTGTTTTTTGTAATTTACCCTTTAAAATAAATACTTAAAAATAAGATGAGAGATAATAAATATATAATCTCTTATTTCATCTTATTTATCTATTTATTTATTTTATTTGAAATTTCTATACAATAAATACTATATTGAGTATCATAACTGATTTCTTAAATTAAATATTTATTTATTTGTATTGAATTTCTTAAAATACAATAAATAAGTTTATTTATTTTTATTTGTATTGAGTTTCTTAAAATACAATAAATATGTTTATTTGTATTTATTTATTTGTATTGAGTTTCTTACAATAAATACAATATGAAAGCAATTAATAGGTTTCTTAAAATAGTAATTATTTAATAGGTAGATAATTTATTACAGTTATTTTTGGCAGAATATCCTGCTTTTATATATATATAGATTAATAAGTAAAACAAAGAAACATAGATTAAAAGATGTATATTAGAGAGATTAGTAAAGAAGTAGAGAATGAGTACAACACATGGCAATCCAATATTACAGGTCACAGGTTGGGCCTTTAGAGTACAGATAGCCCAAAAGAAAGTTTAATAATAGCAATAACAGAGGCCCATAGAAAGCCCAAAATAGGCCTTTATAACTAGAATAATTATCTCTTTTATGGGTTGCATATGAGTCCATTATCCATACACATTTACATTTATATACATAATATGTATAGTATAGGGATTGTGTCTAAATGAGAATATAAAATAATAAATTAAACTTATAAGAAAAAAATCAATATTTTTACATGAAAAATATTAAAAGAGAGTCCTAATATATTAAGAGAGGTTACTCTTGATATGGAACTCGATGTTGGGTTTCTTATAAAGTCAATTTCATTTTAAAATATTAATAATTTACATTTAAGAAAAAATAACATATTTTATTAGAACATAAAATATTAATATAGTTTTATTGAAATGGATTTTATAAGAAATCTACCAATCAAGTATCATATTAATTCTATTATCTACATAAGAAATAAAGTTATGTTACATCAAAGCACACCATTTTTTATTTATCAATATTTTGGAAACTATAAAACATCACATATACAATCGTCTTCTTTTTTCATCATTCAAAATGTTATAGCTATTTATAAGTCAACTGAAAGAGTCATATATTTTATAATTAAAATTAACACTAACTTTTCAAAAATTTATATTGTTATGGGGGAATTTCAAAAATGAATATGAAATAAGTGTCCTATCAAAGGTATATATAACTTGAGATATACAGAATAAGTCTTGCGTTAGACGGATTTTGTGGAAGAAATTTTTTTACATGGATTAATAATACATATATAGGTCAATCCATTTAATATTATCAATATATATCTCACTAATTATAAAAACTATAAAATAATATCAAATAAAAAATGAGTAGGTCTTGCGTATCCCCGAGACACCGTGCTCTCAAACACTTATTGTAATACCTTTAAGTAATATAATTAATATCTTAATATGTACTACCTCCGTCCCAAAATAAATGACGTTTTAGCAACTAAAATTTATCCCAAAATAATCGTCGTTTTCGTATTCCAAAACATATTTACATGCAATATACCAAATATGTCTCTATTTACTCATCTCAAATTAAATGTGTTAAAGAGATAAAAATTCCTCATTAATTAAACTTAAATAGGGGTAAATTGGACTTTTTATCACATTTCTTAATATATGTGTAGAAGCCTAAAAAGTCATTTATTTTGGGATGGAGGTAGTAATAAGTAATACTTTAAATAATACATTCACTAAAACATACATTTCAGTTGTACACGTAATATCTTATAAATATGCAACTAATACCTTATAAATATATCACTAATATCTTCAAGGATATACTACTAATACCATATGAATATACCAATAATATCTTATGAATATATAACTAATATCAAATCAATAATATATTTAGGGTACGGTGCACCGGGATACGCAAGTTTTTGCTATAAAAAATGGAAGGAAATGAAAAGTGGTGTACATGCAAATTGCAACACGTTATTTCTGCAAAAAGTCACGTGCAAAAAATCTGTTCCCCGAGCTGCCGTCACTAGACATGCTCTTCAAAAGTCTTTCTACCACGTGTGACCTTTTTCAAAATATCCTTCACTATTCATGTAATAATATATTAAATTCCTTTGATCTAAATATATATATATATATATATTAAATTCCAATCCAATTCAAAAAATAATTTAAATAAAAAAATATTTTTACAAGAATTTAGAATCTTTCATAAACATTATATACATATTGATATGGCTAAATTTCTTTGTCCTTTTTACACATTACTTAGGAAAATACATGAGATTAAGTTTTAGTTTTTTTATTTGATAGTTTTTCGTGGGCTCCAATATAATGTGCAGAAAAGAACAAAAAATAATAGCATGTTTTTTTTTTTTTTTGTGATGTCGATGAAATTAAGTAGTGTGAAATTATTTGTTAGTGTCGGTGTGCAATTATTGTTGCACCCAATTGATTTGATGTGATTAGTGACATATATGTCTTATATGACCCGACTTTATTTCATTTCATTTCTAAGACATATGTCTTATTCATTTATTTTAATTTCACGAAAATATAATTTTATTTGTAAATCTAAAACATCGATCTCAATATAGATTTATTGACTGTCATAATTAAACGTGAACGTTGGAATATTGAAGTTAAATGTATAAATGTTCATATTTGAATTGTCCTAAATTGATACAATACTTGAAAATATAATCTCTTATAGGTATAGTGATCTATTCTTTCTATCATTAATTGATTTTAGTATGAATGTTCACTCGCTGGCCGAGACTCTTTCGATATATGACACCCTTCACGGTGGGTCAGCTAGCATCCGTCGACTTTGACATGGTATCAGAGCGGGCCTCATGCTTGTGTTGAGCTGAGTTATCCTATTTCGATTATATTTGATTAATAAATGACTCACATGTGAGGGAGGCGTGTTAGAATATTGAAGTTAAATGTATAGATGTTCACATGTGGGTTGTCCTACATTGATAAAATATTTGAAAAGAGAGTGAAGTTAAATGTATAGATGTTCACATGTGAGTTGTGCTATATTGATAAAACATTTGAAGAGAGGGTCACTTGTAAGTCTAGTGAGCTAACTCCTCCTATCGCCAATTGGTTGGTTTTTAGGATGAATGCTAACTTGGTGGCTAAAACTCTATCAATATATGGCACCTTTCAGGGTGTGGAACGATGTCAGGCGTCCCCCGACTTTAACAGTCTATTTCGAGGTTGAAGTTTGTAATCTTCTCTACATATGACCACAAAGAACAACAAAATATACATACAAATAACGAAACACCATTTTCCTTCAAAACATATACAATATTTAAAAAGAAATATATTTTCTATTTTTATAGAAAATTTTAGAACTACAGGAGAGGTTATTAATAATTTGCAATTAACCATATATCAAATGACCAACAAGTTAAATAAATAGAAGAAAAAATAAGTTAATACATTAATGTTACACAAAAACTTAGGTGTAATCACCGAATCATGCGACGGACAATAATCACCGAATCATGTGACGGACAATTATAGTAGAAAAAGACATATATACTTATAATTGTGAAAGACATACTTATAGAACTCATATTTATACATGCAATAACATATTTAAAACACGTACTTTAAGTTGATAAACACATTCTTACACCTGTAAAAGACATACTACCTCCGTCCCGGTTGAACTTGTTTAGTTTGATCGGGGCACGAAGGTTAAGAAAAAACAGTTGACTATTTTCTTTTAAGGTAATTGGGTGACATTTTTGTAATAAGGGTGAAATATGAGGATATAAATGTTTGACTTTTGTGACATTTTAAAATTGTCTTTTACTTTTAAGTGTCATTTTAATAATAAGAATGAAATATAAGGATATTAATATTTAACTTTTGTTTTCATTTATGGATTAACAAGTTTAATTGGGATAAACTAAAATAATAAATAGATAAATTGAGCTGAAACTGAGGGAGTACTTGAATCTCACCGCACACGAGACGGTTTCGAAGAAGCATACTCTTTATTTCAATATATATGTCCCAAATCACAGGTAATGTGAGAAAGATGGATTAAGTCAACACTTCCATTCATTTTTAATCATCACATCTCCATCTACTTGACTCCAATGTCCAATCAAACCTTTATTTGCATTCATTTCTCTATTACGTGTACCCTAAAATATATTAATATCTTAATATTAGGTTATTAAAAGAACAGATTAAAAACTTGGTACACTACAAGAAATTTATCGACATTTCAAAATAGCAATCTTTCTAAGATTGGTATATAATGATTTAGAAGACATTTAGTGCAGTTTAATTAAAACGACTATATTATCCAAAAATTGATAGATTGGCTTGATGTATAGTACTAAAAGAATTCTAAAATTAAGCTATATAATGTTCTATAAGTAACAAAAATGTGTACTTAAATATTCTCTTAACTAATGTTGTATGGATAGATCATATTATTTTGGTAGGATATTATTATTATTATTATTATTATTATTATTATTATTATTATTATTATTATTATTATTATTATTATTGCTATTTGATTTGTATGAAAAGTACTATCTATACGTTAATATTGTATTGTTAAATCTGTTTTTCTTATATGGGCATGATTCTATATATATATAATTATTTCTATCGGTTTTTCTGTTTGATGAAAAAAGTTTCTAAACTAACATTGTATGTATTAATGAGTGACGTTAAATTAATATATTGTGTGCATATTTACACTTTTAAGTTCTTGTCTTATATAAACCTCATATTGAATATTAGGTCGTCACATTTATATTCATGAAGATCAAATAAACATTTTTAAATCTTAGATTGTCTGTATTTAAGATTGTTATGTGTTTCGAACGATTACAATTTATAAGGTATAAAATTATAGGTTAATGATTTAAGATTCTGGAAAAGAAAAGTTTTGTAAAATAAATTAAAATTTAGAGCTAGGATGAATTTTGGCAAACTCAACCCATAAAATAGATTAGTTATATCCCATCCACATCAATGTTATCATAACTATATATATATATATATATCATGTAAATTTATATTAATGTCAAATATGCATGACTCAATGTATATGAATACAAATTGGTAATTGTGAAATTACATATTCTTGAATGAAGAAATTAAATTATGAGTATGTAAGGACATATATCCACTGGAATGTAGTGATGGCACATTGATTAAGAAGAAATTATTATAATTACTACAGTAGTATAAGAAAATACTAAAATGTACACGCTTAATATGTCCACCGCTAATATGTAATGATCTTATACACTCGTTATATGGAGAGTCAAATTAACTGAAATGTTGGATTTATAACATGTAGATAAATATTAACGTGTCCACGGTGATAGGAGCATGAGTGTTAATAATTACTCCCTCCGTCCCGCTCTATTTTGCCTACTTTTCATTTTTGTTTGTCCCATCTTATTTTGACAGCCCAAAAATGGCAAAGAAAAATTTACTTCCTTACCCCACAATTTCTTTCATTTTACAACTTTTGCACTCAAAAAGCACACATTAATTACAAAATTGCCACTCAAAAATATTAAAATAACACATCACATCAAAGTCAAACAGTTTTTTCTTAGGTTCCGTGTCGGTTAAAGTAGGCAAAATAATTTGGGACGGAGGTAGTGGTAGAGTAATGAGAGTGATGAAACAAGTGTTGCTGAGCTGGAATAGATCTGATCATGGGCTCATTCCACCCTACCCCTAAGGGTAATACCCTCACCATACAAATAAATGACATGTGACACCACTTTTAACATAAAATTTTGTTTTTTTCTTAACTACATTCTTATTAACCATAGTCAATTCCATCTTCAATATACAATTATTATTTATTTTTAGTTTTATGTAATACATCTATCTATTTATTTATTATAATACCATATGACATTTATTATTTATAATATATTAATTATTCTATATTTATTAATTATTCTATATTACATCTATCTATTTAGTCGTCAGTATTGATTGTCCATATTATGTATTAATTATGCTAGTTGTAGTTGTCTATTGATACTACTTACAAAACGAACAAGTACTGAACAAGTTAACCGAAATGCTTGGTAACGCAAGAGAACAACTCTCAGATCTTGTCAAGAATTTGAGTGTAGATGATTGTTGCTTCGAGCAGTCTATTGGCAAAGATAATGTTAGGGCTACTGAAATGCATTTTCGTAATCCACTCACGGCTAAAGAAAAAGGTTTGTCAAATGCTCGCATAACACGACATTGGGATGATCATGGTAAGAAGAAAGGAGGAAAAGGAAAGAACAAAGTCGATATCTCAAGTAAGTTTTCATCTCTAAAATACTTTATATTTATACTTAGATATCATGTATTATGCAACTAAATGTGCTATTGTGGGCTAACTTTAGGTGCAATAGGTTCTAAAAGAAAGACACAAAACTCACGGGAGGATACAAACTCACAATCATCAAATTATGTACTATCACAACAACATCCTTCATATCCACCTCCTCAACACCCTACTTGTCCACCACCACAACATCCTACTTTGCAATACCCATTTGCACCTCATTTTGCATCTCAGTTTGATGCAAACCAATCATATTGGCAATTTTTCAATCAAGAGGTAAACCTTACTTTTCGTTCAATGTATTTATATTTCATTATTTAATTTTTTTATTTTCTCTTACATTTCATATCACAGGGTAGTAGTGGAAATATCTATTCCAATGGTCAAACAAATATATTTGGTTATCTATTTGGTACTCCAAACTCATCAAAGGTATAGTCAATGTTTTTCAACTAATTACAGTTGATATTAATACAAGTCTAATAATTGTTTTTATTTCTTCTAATAGGGGCATGATGACAACGGATGAAGACTTGTTTAATGACTTGAAATATTGAAGTGTGACCCAAGATAAACTCTTAGAAATTATATAACTCTTTTATTTATGTTGTTATTAGAAGAATGTGAATTGATGTTGTTGAATGATCTCATAGATTGTGTTTAATATGTATTATATTATATTATATTAAAAGGCTCTTGAAATAAATAAATAATAAAAGGCTTTAATGGTAATTCCAATACAATACACACACAGCTCGGCGAAAGTATGTATATAGATAGATACATAATATGGACAATCAATACTGACGACTAAATAGATAGATGTAATATAGAATAATTAATAAATATAGAATAATTAATATATTATAAATAATAAATGTCATATGGTATTATAATAAATAAATAGATAGATGTATTACATAAAACTAAAAATAAATAATAATTGTATATTGAAGATGGAATTGACTATGGTTAATAAGAATGTAGTTAAGAAAAAAACAAAATTTTATGTTAAAAGTGGTGTCACATGTCATTTATTTGTATGATGAGGGTATTACCTTAGGGGTAGGGTGGAATGAGCCCGATCATGTAGTGAAGAAGAGGATATTCTGAGTCCTGTCTCACCTGCCCCCTCATTCCCTTCTCCATATATTATCCTTTTTTCACTTTTTAATATTTTTCACAATTTTTCAAATTTTATATGGCACACTTTTCCAGGTTCTTAAAGTGGGGGCACTGATTTTTTTTCAAGAATTAATTTCATTTTCTATTTATTGTTAAATAAATAGAAAAAAATATCTTGAAAAAGATGCCAAAGTATTTAGTGCTTGCACAGTCCAGCTGGATGTGCTTCATCAAAGCATATATTTTTCAAGTTAAAAACAAAAAAAGGAAAAAAAAAGTGATTCCCCATCATTCATTCTTTACCCCAAATCCTACTCCCATTTAAAAATATTCAAAATATTTGTTATATGTTAATTAAACTAGAAAAAGTTCAGTAATGAACAAATTAAATCACTTGTTATAATTGGACGTTTGATCAGAATGAATGGTTCGTGTTGTTATGGATTTAATTGACCAATTGTTTATGAAAATATTCACTGATACTTCAAAACTTCAATTGTATACTAGTACAACTACATTAATAACTCCAATATAAGTGTTAAAGACATCAGACAAAAAAAAAAAAAAAAAGAAGCTGAATGATACACAAATTTACAATTTATTGGAAACAATGATATAAAAAATTAGAGTTAATTAACATTTAAATTTGGTCCAGAACATGTAACTTCAAAAAAATCCACGTGCGACAGTTTTTATGGATCATTTCTACTTACAGATGAACCAAATTTTTACATAAATTGGTAAGTGTGGGAATGGATTAATCGGTCTCACGTAACTAAATTCGTTAGACGGTCTCCAAGAAAATCCACTCAAAATTAAAATTAGTATTTTAAATAATAATCAAAAACTAAACCTGTGCATAAAATAATGCAACTAGAATATATACTTTATAAAGGCAATGTTGAGATAATTAAATGTGCAGAAATTCTCGAATTTTCGGAAATGCAAAAGAAACAAAAAATGACAGGACAAAAAGCGAGCAAAAAAAGGAGTAAATTTGAATGTAAAAATGAAAATAAGTGACCCCCTCCAATAACTACTTGCAGAGACAGCTGTACAGGACAATTCCAGCTGTAAGAGTGCACGTGGTCAAATGTCATTGGCTGTCATCACATACTTATCTTTACCCTCAACAGCGACCGGTCCTACGCTCTGTCCCCTCTTAGCCAGCTAAGCTGAGCCAACGGCTAGCTCCAATTTTGGGACCAGATTTTTATATCATTTTTGAATTAGGTCATTACATCTAATTACTGTCAATCCCAATTTAGTTTAATCGACATAAGTTCTGTTGAATGATGGAGTATCGTTCTTAAATTAAATACTCCCTCCGTCCCACTATTTTCAGCGTACTTATCATTTTCGTTTGTCCCAATTAAATCTGTCAGTCCCAAAATGGCAAAGAAAATTTTACTCTCTTACCCCTCCATTTCTTTCATTTTACAACTTTTGCACTCAAAAAGTTGGTTTAAATTACAAAATTGCCACTCAAAAATATTAAAACAACACATCCAATCAAAGTCAACAGTTTTTTCTTAAACTCCGTGTGGTCAAACCGTGGCAAAGATAAGGGGACGGAGGGAGTAATAATTACCAAAATTAAAAAAAAATTGGATCTTCTCTCTATTCTCTAAGAATGTTCTTGCAAGGGAGCAATTCTCCCTCCTTTTTGGTATATATTTGTGTTAGTTTGCTTAGATTAAAAAGATTGGTAACGTGCTAATTAGGAGAGGGTTAGAGTAATTTTTTTATTAGATATACTTTTGCAAGATATTTTATTTTGTTAAGTTGTTCCCTTTTTTATTTGGAGACCGAAATAACTGACTACATGACTTAAATATTTGATGCCAAATAATATTTCTTTTGTGATAGTCCAAAGTATAAATAGATTATCCATTATTTTCTTTGAAAATAGTGGAGTTAATTACACGTGACACTAAATTCATTATATTAACAAATAATGTCAGATATATTAAGATCGAAATCGTACCAGAGTTTGTTAGAGTTTAATATTCACACACCACCAAATAGTACATGACGTCTAATATTTAACAAATATTTATATAAAACAATCTTATGGATAGTTTTTATGAAACAAATTATTTTCACCAATTATTCAAATCCATTTTCATAAATTTATATTTGAAATGTAAAGTATGAGTTGTGAATTACTCCGTTATTCGTTCCAAGTAAATGTTTCAAACCACCCAATTGTATGCAATACATAATCAATCATTAATCATTAATTTATACTAGTACGTGGTTAACAACTATTGGTATTGAACACAGGTCAAGTGGTCCATGGGATTAGCAATCAAAAATAAGCCAAGCCAATGAGGCAACGGCTCCTTGATTAATGATTCAGTGTCCTACGTGGACTGACATTGTACGGTGACGTGTCGCAGTGGCTTTCCAGTGAAGCCAATTTTCTATACCAACCCACAATTTACCTTCTGCCTATAAAACCACACTCTCCACTCTTCAATTGGTCCACTCAGAGCTCTCTTCACTCTTCACCTCTCAAAATCCAAGAAAATAAATCGATAAAAATGTCAGAGGCCCATCTGATTCTGAGTGTTTTTGCTGCATTTTTGGTGATTGGGTGTTTGAGTGTGAGTACATCAAGATTTGATCAACTGTTTAAGCCAAACTGGGCCTTCGATCATTTCAGCTATGAAGGAGATGTTCTTAACATGAAGCTCGATAAAAACTCTGGTATTTCACTGCAAAGCTTGAAGCCCTTTTCTTCTTCTTCTTTCTTTTGATGTTTGATTAGATTGTTTTGACATTGAAATGTTGGGAATGTAGGAGCTGGGTTTTCATCAAAGAGCAAGTATATGTTTGGGAAAGTTACTGTTCAGATTAAGCTTGTTGGTGGTGATTCTGCTGGGACTGTCACTGCCTTCTATGTAAGCCTTTTTTTTTTACTGTGCTTTGAATGTGTTTTTATGTTCTTGAAAATTCCAATCTTGACATGTTTTCTGTACATGTACATAAATTCTGGCAAAATGACAGCTAGCCTTTCATCTCACTCTCGTGAAAGGCTTATTTCTTTCCTTCTATTCAGTCTTATCTTTATTGAACATGTAAATTCTTTGAGAATATGGTGAATTGATGATGATGATGATGATGATGATGATGATGATGATGATGAATATGGTGCAGATGTCATCAGAAGGCCCATACCACAATGAGTTTGATTTTGAGTTTCTGGGCAACACCACTGGTGAACCTTACATTGTTCAGACAAATGTTTATGTTAATGGAGTTGGTAACCGAGAACAGAGGCTCAACCTCTGGTTCGACCCCACCAAGGATTTCCACTCCTATTCCATTCTCTGGAACCAACGCCAAGTTGTGTAAGCTCTCTCTCTCTCTCTCTCTCTCTTTCTCTCTCTCTGGAATCCTCCTTTGTATTGAAAAGATAAAAGCCAGCTTTAAAGCATCTATCTTTTGATGAGAAATCATTCTTCATGCACAATTATTCGTGTGCCTTACATGGATTGTTGGGGTGATTAATAAAGCATTGTTAATAACAATAATACAGATTCTTGGTGGATGAAACACCAGTTCGTGTACACTCAAACTTGGAGCACAAGGGAATCCCATTTCCCAAGGATCAAGCCATGGCGGTTTATAGCTCAATCTGGAACGCCGATGATTGGGCCACCCAAGGAGGCAGAGTGAAGACTGATTGGTCCCACGCGCCCTTCGTCGCTTCCTACACCGGCTTCCAAATCGACGGCTGCGAATGCTCCGACGCCGTCGCCGCCTCCGACAACATGAAGCGGTGCAGCAGCAGCGCCGGCGAGAGGCGCTTCTGGTGGGACCAGCCCACAATGTCGGAGCTGAACCTCCACCAGAGCCACCAGCTGCTCTGGGTCAGGGCCAATCACATGATCTATGATTACTGCTCCGACGCCGCTAGGTTCCCGGCCACCCCGGTGGAGTGCGAGCACCACCGCCACTAAAGACCAAGTGTTTTAAATTAAATGACATGACCTCCATGTTTCGTGCATATTTTTTGATTGTACCTTCCGTTTTGTAATATATACCATGAATTTTAGTTTAATTTCACTCTTTATTGCCTCCTCCTTTTATTTTATTTTATATTTAATCAAATCGAGTTAAAGTTTGGTATAAATAGTACACTAGACTTGGTAAAATTCGATTAAACATAAACTTTTGAATTAATTGGGGTGGAACATGTGATGAAATTAAAAGATGAATAATGAAATTGGATAAGTAAAATGGTCCATTACACTCACGGACTTGGTGGGACCAAATACCCTATACAAAGATAAATTAGATGGGCCCATCATCCCAAGATAAAGCTATTTTCAGATGGGCCCTCTCTCTCTCTCTCTCTAGATGGGCCCATCATCCCAAGATAAAGCTATTTTCAGATGGGCCCTCTCTCTCTCTCTCTCTCTCTCTCACAATCAATTAAGGTCTATTTAATATTTAGTATGTCCCATTTGCAACACGGGAGTGCCTTGACATTGTGGGAACAAGTACCATAGTTAATACATGCTCAAAAGCTTGTACTAATCCTTTTTTATTATGCTACCTTAAAGCTATAATCATTGACAATTAAGTGAGATTAAGAGGGTAGAGGGTATATACGATATTTATATGGAGTCTGAATCTTCTATTACATTTGGTGTTACAACCACATATTAATTGATGATGTTATCGAATACACGTGGCGTTTGGTGATTGATTTGAAATAGAAAATGTAACACCAGATGTAACATAAATACAAAGGAAAAATATAAATAGTTCGACAAAACTGTTACTATTCAATTTACTTAAAAAATATCTTTTTGTCTAACTTTCTAAGAATATTATGATCTTTAAGATGGAACATTTTTTTAAAAAGAATTACATTCTTATTTTAATGTGCTATATGATATTTCTTTGGGGATCTAATTATCATCGTTCTTACACCATTGCACTTAAATAACAAAATTATGGTGTACGGAAACATTCCAAATTAATGGTCCCAAAACAACTTACACGAAATTGAATAATTGAAAATGTCACAAGTTGATATTTATAACTCAAAATATCACAAATAGTTCTATTATTTTATTATCAAAACCTAAAATTTGTAACTTTAATTTTTATCTATCCAACAAAGCATTGATGGTTGGTGTTGACAAGTGATCAAGAGCAGAGAGTATGGAGAACCATATATGTCTGCAAATACTTCTCAAGGAATGATGATGGAAACATCAATAATAATAATAATAATAGTAGTAGTAGTGTGCACTTTCAAATAATATAAATTTGTGGAATTTGACTGGTTGAAAGCAATTGTTTTTTTAATGATGTTAGGATCACCCAATGCATTATATATCTATATAGTGTATGTTGTTAAATAATTATATTCTAAGTTTGGTATAGTTCAAATCGATCACATATTTGGTGTAACTGATTACTCAGATTCATCAGAGAACATATAACATCCTGAAATAAATAGGATCGAAGTTTGAGTGAACTCTATTTCTCACGAATCATATTGTGTTAGATAGAGTTCGAATCATTCACTTTGTTATAAAGTCAAAATGAGTCATCTAAATCCAAATCTTCTAAATATAACCCCATCTAATGGATTAATATTTATAAGTTAGTCCTATAAAAGAGTTTATTAACATTCATATATATATATATAGAGGATTAAAATCTTTTGCATGACATTCATTAACATTTGAATGGACTAAAACTATACAAGTGCAGACCTACATATAGTTAACAAGGGTGATAAATATATTAGGCCTAACCTAGTGTGTTATATTATGTAGCCATCATTTAGGTAAAGAATAAATATTTATGAACCCAAATGCACCAATAATTGCATGTTTAAATTAAGGAAAATGGTAACAAAATTAGTAATCACAGAATAACCACACATATGTAGATATATATATATACACACACAAAGAATAAGAATTCAGAAATGATTGGTGCTTCTCTTCCATCATTGCACTTATAGTGGACCACCAAAATAAAATTATGATTAAAGCATAATATTTAAAATTAAGATATACAGTACTAATTAATTTATCATTAGATGCACAATTATGCAATAAAAAAGCAATACATTTTGTATAAGATATGCCGTGTCACATATTCAAGGAATAATAACAAAAAAATAATAATATGGAATTAAAATTACGAAAAGTAGAGAATATTATGATATTAAAACTTAACGAAGATATTATTTTTGGTGAGTTACACTTACAATACTATTACTCATACTAGGTTTGAACCCGTGCGTTGCACGGGTTTCATTTAATACTTATCTTATTTTTTATTTTATAATTAGTATTTATTGTTATATGATAGTAATTTTTTACATAAGTGTCATATTTTTTCTTTATTCTTAAAATAATATTTCTTAGGGTACATTTGAATATGTGGATTTAAGGAGGGATTTGAAATCATTGTTGGCAAATCCACTGATAGTGTTGGGTAGGATGTGAATTTAAAATCCATAGGTTTCATTTTGAACTAATTTTAGAGTCATTTTGGTGGATTTCAAATCCACTCAAACTTGAAAGGATTTGAAATCACTCTATCCAAATGGAGTCTTATTGTTTTCTTTAATAATTTTTTTTCATTTATTCTTTAACACAAAATTGTTAATATATAGTTCTTAATAGGTGTTTTAATTATCGCATTAGGTATTTTCATATATTTCTGTAAAAATTAAGTATATAATATATCTCATTTTTATCGCTCGAAAACATCTGTTTTGTTCAATGTTTGTCCTAAGTGCACTCATTATTAGCTTTATGTATTGGTTTATTTTGTAATTGTGTTCTTTTTGTGATCTTTTTATTAGTCTTAACAAATTGTTACATATTGTAATATTTTAATACAATTTCTCGATTGTTTAAGAGGGTCGTTGGACTAAATGTGCACGTTTGGATTTTAGATTACCAATATCCGAATCATGTTATTTGTTTGCAGAATCTTATAACTATTTTTTTCTTTTTGTCTACTTCATCCACTTTTTTACAATTTGAACTGAAAATATTAGCTCTTTGTTTAAAGATAAAATAATAGTACATCATCTACTTTTCTTATAATTCTCTATATGATGACATATTAATTGTAATCCTACTTTTTAAAATTTCTAAACAAACACAAAATTATCAAATTTCATCCTTTTTATAACCCACTTTCATACTTGCCAAATTTACATATGTTTTAACCTAAACATATCCTAAAAAAAATTTAAGCACCTATTTTTTGCTAATGTCACTAATAATATTGTTTCAGAGTTTAAACACAATTTCAAAGTACATTATTTTTATTTAATGCATGACATTACTGAACTAATGTTTGCACATTGTTGCTTACTTTTTTTTTTTTGCCAATTTAAAATGTTGGACAAAAACAATAATTCAAGTTTGAAACCAAAGATTTCATGTAAAAAAGATAATACAACATTAGCAAGCACTTGTAACTTACATATATTTTTTTTCCAAGCAATTATTTTTTTATAATACCCTTTAAAATTTCTAAACAAACACAACTTTTCATTATCTAATGTCAAATATGTTTCAATCTCACATATCTTAATGTTTTTTTAACACCTATTTTTGGTAATGTCATTAGCAATATGTTTCATAGTTTAAATTACAATTTTAAAGTACATTATTTTATTTCATGCCTGACATTACCGAATTCTAATATTTATATGTTATTTTTTTCTTGAATCCTCTAAATAATTTTTTTCTCTAAAGGTTTTTATTTTTTTGAGTTTGAACTACTTGAATGTTCTTTTGTAAAATATTATTAGCACCTTCAAATATCTTTTATTTATTTATTTTAATTCCTTAAAAAGTAATAGCAGAATTTACTCTTCAAATTTTGTTTTATTTTTTTGAAATTGAAATGTTGGACAAAAACAATTATTCAAGTTTTGACACCAAAGATTTCATGTAAAACAAAAAAGAAAAAAACAATACAACATTAACAAACATTTGTAACTTACATATTTAATTTTTCCAAGCACTTTATTATTGTAGGGTAGTGGGTGTGTATTTAATTGATATTAATATTTTGATATTTTATAAATAAAATAATTTTTAAGGAAGAACACTTGGCAACATTGTAAAGTGTCACTTGTCAAACACTTGAAGGTGACACTTGGCAACAATGTGAAGTGCCACTTGTCAAACACTTGAGGGTGCAAACCACACTTTTATATATATAATTTTCTTAATATTTAAAAACATTTGTTTTTTTTTTCAAAATAAAATAATATAACATCATCTATTTTTCATATAGTTCCCGATATGATATGATAAATTAATTATAATCTTACTTTATAAAATCTATTAACAAACCCAAACTTATCAAATTCCATCATTTTAACAATCCACTTTCAAACTTGCAAAATCTACTTATGCTAACCCAAACATATCCTAATTTTTTTAACACCTATTTTTGTTAATGTCAGAGTTTGAACTATCCTAAATGCTCTTTTTGTAAAATATTAGTAATTTCAATATTTTCATATTATCTTTTTTTTTTCTTGAATCCTACAAATAAATTTATTTCTAAAGTTATTTTTTAATCTGAAATATCCTAAATGTTCTTTTGTAAGGTATTACTATCTTCAAACATCTTTTTTTTATTTGTTTTAATTCAATGAAAAATAGTAGTATATTTACTCTTCAATTTTTTTTATTTTTTATTTTTTGCATAAGAATTTCATTTTATAAAGGTTTATGTAACATTGTTGTGTACTTTTTATTTTCTTTTTATAAGAATTTCATATTATATAGGCTAATGTAACCTTCTTGTTTACTTTTTTTTTTCCTTTCAAATTGAAATGTTTGACAAATAATTATTCAAATTTGGAAGCAAAGATTTCATGTAGTGAAAAACAATACAACATTAGCAAACATTAGTAACTTACATATTTATTTTTTGTTGAGTAGTGAGGTGAGTATTTAATTGATATTAATGTTTTTATATTTGACAAATAAAATATGTTTTAAGGGACACTTGGCATGCTTATAGAGCTCCAAGTGTCATTACTTGTGAGTATCAAACCACACTTTTATATATATAATTTGTTAATACACAAGAATATGAAGATATGTATTTGAATTTATCCAAATAAATAATAGTTACTATGCTTAATAAAAGTAGATAATTAAATTATTAATTAAGTAGCATTATCATTAATAGGATGAAAGTGGAATCTATGATTATGATTAATATAATGGGTTATGAATTATGAAGCCCACCTTTTACCTCACCCCATTGGAATTCTCAAAAGTCCCATCCATCAAACAAGCAACAGTTATTTTTAGGTAAAAACTTGCTTGCTCCCGGTGTACCGTACCCCCAAAGGTATTATTAGTTTGGTATTAGATATATATTCATAAGATATTATTGATGTATTCATAGGGTATTAGTGGTATATTCTTGAAGGTATTACTGGTATACTCATAAGGTATTAGTTGCATATTCATAAGGTATTGCGTGTATAATGGAAATATATGTTTTAGTGAAGATATTATTCAAGGTATTACTTGTTACATGTTAAGGTATTACTCATATTACTTAAAGGTATTACAATAAGTGTTTGGGGGTACGGTGCCCCGGGGGCACGCAAGACCTACTCTTATTTTTATTGCTTTAGAAATTATCATTCTATAAAAAAGAAAATAAAAGAAAATTAAAAGTCATGCTTACAAATCATAGTAAGAGCATAGTTCCTTCAAAATGAGTAATTAAGTTAATTATTATTTTAATTTTTTAAATAGATTTCACATATAATCAAATTCATATTTTGTAGAACAATTTTTTTAATTAATTTGTATTTATCCAACTAAAATATAACATAAGTAATTTATCTTTATGACCACGCTACTAAAAACACAACTAATTAGTTAACCACAACACTTCCTTCCTAGAATGATACATAGAACTATGGCCGAAATTAAAAACATTATAATAGTTCAAACGAATTAATCAATTTCTTTGATCTTATGATAATAATAATAATACATTGTTCTTTGTATTTCTAAAATAAATTTCGCACCTACTATTATTCATATATATATATATATATATATATATATATATAAGTGATTACTTAAGATCACAAAAACTATATATCTTGTATCAAACTATAATTTCCAAACTATTATTTAGTTTTTATTACTATTTTAATGGTGGCCCAAAAATCCCTTTTATTGTAATATAATGTTAAATGGAGAAAGATTAAAATTATGGAAGGAAAAAGAGAGAAATGGTTAGAGAATTTAGATCGAGGATCTATTATTTTTAATGGACATTGATTCAATTAACATTTATAATTACTAATTGATTTAAAGCACAAACATATTATGTGTGTCAACTCATTCACTATATAAAGATGAATTGAATCTACCTCATTTTTAAATCACATTGTTGTGTCACATTTAAAGATAAAGATGAATACAATATTTTCCATTGTTGTGTCACATTTAATTTTTAAATATTTGAAATGAGAGATATGTTTCTTTCTGAAAAATCTGGACCACTCGTACGAGCTAGGGTTCTAAAAGGATTAAGTTGGGTCCAATTTTTAATCAAAATGATGAGGACCACCAATAATCGCAAAAACTCATATGAGACGGTCTCACGGATAGTTTCCGTGAGACGGATCCTTATTACCCATGAATTGAATCCATATCCACAAACTTTCATATAAATTGTTAAGTATGTGTTATGAGCTGACCCGTCTCACGAAAAAAGATCCGTGAGACGGTCTGACATAAGACTTACTCTTCTAGTTTACTTCATCATACTAAAAGGATGTATAACATTTTTGTTTATTTTTTGTTGAAGAGAAAACTTTTTAATTGTTGCCATTTAATCTATAAGTGTTTTGATATATAATTGTAATTTTGTTCCAAATAATTTGGACTAAGATGTTTGTTGATTAGTTCAGGGTTAAATGAAAAGGTGGATCAAAGTATGATCGTCTTTCAATTTGCAATCTAAAAGCCACATGAGCAATTTCACCAAAAAATTTATCGAAGAAAATAATTAAGGTCGCACTTTGAAAAACTCGCAAACTTTGGATTGCAATCGCATGAAAGAAGTAGTTTAGGCGTACTAGTAATATTTTTTTATATATCATACAATACTTTTGTATCGTACTATTGAGCAATAATTCCTCACTAAATCGATCTTCATCTAAGTAGTAGGATCTTCCACTTTATAGAGTCATTCCATTTAACATTGTGTTTTATAAATCAGTTAACAAAAAAAAGTTTTGAATAATTACTATGCCAAAGGTAAAAACTCAATTAAGTTCAAACAATACCGTAGACAAAATTTAATTCTTATTTTTGCAATCTTTAATATCTTTCATATATACGAAAGGAATAACCAAGAATGACACATGTCGCTCTCTGGTTAATCTTATTTAGTTATAATCTAATTTTCAAATTAATTTATTTAATATTTATAATTTGTTGTAATAGAGCATTTAATGAGATACTAATAATTGGATAGCATTTGATAGCGCCATGTTAATAATTTTGATTGATAATAAAATTGTTGATTATGAATTTAGGTAACATTTTAGTTAAAGTTGATATTTGCGATTACATTAAATTGTATTTAAAAAATTTAGCACAATTAAATTTAAATTACATACTAATTAAATAAAGAGTTAATCACAAATAATAGTAATAATTAAATTTATTTATAAATAACAATTTTCAATTTTTTAAATTTGTATGAAAATACCCGTGTGATACAATGATTATGCTAGTATATACGAAAAGAGAAACTAAAAATGTCACACGTCAAATTATGGTGTAATTATTTCCCTTCTAAAATTAAACTAATCCTAACCGTACATGAGTCATTTTTAATTATACTAATTTAACTCTTAATTAAAATGCAATTTTATTTTAAAACCCCCCTCATTTCTTACAAAGTAATAATAATAATTGATAATTATAATCTATAGATACATGTATCAATATTTGGTCTTATTTTTATTCATGAAATTCGTAAATGACTTTTATTAATTAAAATCGTATATATATATATATATATATTGATCTATTCTTCTAAAATTACACTTTGTTTAATCACTTTATTGTTTAAAATAATCATGAAACTTCATCTTTTGTTGTTGTATAAATTTTATCTTCTATTTATATTTATTTTATAAAACTATTAATGTTGAAAAGTCCTGTGTCATACATGGGTACAAACAAAGATAATATAAATGTTAATTAACTTATACTATATTCAAATATTATATGATACTAATATTTGTTAATTATTTATATTTATTAATAAAATATTCAATTCTTTTAAAGAATTAATATTTTTAAATATATCACATGGGGTTTACACTACTATCTATAAAAAGCTAAGTCATCACACAATACAATATATTCTTTGTTAATTTGATCAATTCCACTTGAAATAGTGTCTAATTATTCTTTTATGGAAACTTCTATCATTATATGTATTTAACGATTGTACTAGCTAGTATGAACCCGTGTATATCAATGAAAATTTTCTAAATAAATATTTTTCAGATATTAATATAAAACGGCAATATATATTGATTAGTATGTATGAATGATTTGGAGAATATGGTAGTGAAATTTTTAATCAAATAATATTATAACTTTGTAATGATTTTATGATTTTTTCTAGCAAAGTTTGTAACATATATATATATATATGTATATATATGGGTTAAAAACAAATTTTCATCCCAACTATACTTGATTTTACACTTTTTTGTATAACTTTTGAAATGATGCATTTTGCTGTATGAATTTCTAATATGATGCATTTTACGGTATTAGAAAAAATTCTAGTTGTTGATTTATGACATGTGTATGTTTATGATTTGTTCAATACCGTAAATTGCATCAAAATTAAAATTTATATCAAAAGGTGGACTAGCCATCTTTCATTTTGGGCCACTCATTATTATTTACATGTATCGTTATGCTTGTAGCCCAAAGTTTTGAGGAGAGATGGCCCATTAGAGAAATATTCGTGGCCCAAGGTATAATATATTGTGTTGCTAATTCCATTAAAATAAATTATTTGGTCCAAATAAGAAAAAAATCGTAGCCCAAAGAGTGCCCATTTAGTGAATCAAAAGCAAGCCCATTAAAATAATTTTTGGAGTCCAAACCCATGTGCCTAAATTCAATCTTATGCAAACTATATTTATTATATATACAAGAAAAAGATTATATCAAACCTAATGTATAATTAAATTTATGGTGTTGTAAAAATATTTTCATAATCACATGGCCTACATAGTATTTGTATTGTCAATTGATATGCTTTACATTCTTATTCATGATCTGCATGAAATATATATATTTTCTCACTCTTTAATGATTATATATATAAAATTTTACCCTATACATTTAAAATAATTGTTATTGTATTATACACTTAAGATTAAAAAAAACTTAAAATTAGATCATCTGTAATTTGTTTTTTATAAAATTTCAAGTTAATTTTTATATGTAATAAATGAAACAATAATAGTAAATAAATAACAAATATTACCTTTTCTATTCAAACATCAAGAAAGTAAGTTAATTTTGCATATATATTGATTGACAATATAATTTAGTAGTAAATAATTTAATTTAGCTGTAATGATGTAATTAAATAAACTTAAATATATAACAAGTTATGTTAAAATCTACTTTGTATGGGTTATATTGTTCTCTAAGAAAAAAAATTGTTTGTCTTAATTAAGTTGATTAAAGAATCAATTATACTCACTTAATTATAATATATATATATATATGCACAGTGATTCCTCATCAAATATTAACATTACATTCATCTCTTTGAGCTCACAACATTATACACTAAAAAATCTCAGAACTCTTATAACTAATTATATAGAGTTTTATTAGTCATCTGAGGTGAGGCAGCACACATAAGGCTGTTTATAGAATCTTCTTTTATGTCATTTAAAGTATTTAATTTGTTGAAACATTTCAAAACAAAACAAAAAATACTTTCTTTTTTCTTTTTGGAATCTTTTCTAAAATTGATCTGAAAACAAGAAAATACACATTTGATTAATATAGAATAAAATATAGTTGGGGGGGGGGGGGGGGGACAGATTCTACATATTTAATTACATAGACTAGACTTGGTCCAAGTATCAAATGACCTATTTTGAAAAGGCAAAAACAAAGAGGGAAATAGTGAATCCAGTGAAAGCAATTCATCGATCGCATCGATAGTTTTCTTGAAATCAATGTTTTTATTCATACATCAACTCCGTTTCTACTAATTTACATGTGAAAAATCGTGAATTGTAGATTGCGAATTAATTTATTTCACGTAACATAATCGATAAAACGTTGTCATTTAAAGTATTTAATTTGTTGAAACATTTCAAAACAAAACAAAAAATACTTTCTTATTTCTTTCTACATATTTAATTACATAGACTAGACTTGGTCCAAGTATCAAATGACCTATTTTGAAAAGGCAAAAACAAAGAGGGAAATAGTGAATCCAGTGAAAGCAATTCATCGATCGCATCGATAGTTTTCTTGAAATCAATGTTTTTATTCATACATCAACTCCGTTTCTACTAATTTACATGTGAAAAATCGTGAATTGTAGATTGCGAATTAATTTATTTCACGTAACATAATCGATAAAACGTTGTCAGAATTATTGTTCGATTTTTATATAGTCATAAATAAATGCAAAGGTGCATGAGCGGTGGATGGTGGTCGGTGATCACCAACGCGCTTCACACCCTCCCACATTATTTGTCCATTCTACATCTCATCTTATTTTTAACTTCAAATCATATTCTGTTATTTTTTTTAAATTTATTACTCAGAATACGAGGTCTTAATTTAGTTTAATGAAATAAATGATACTTAAAAGCAATCAGGATCTTCTATTTCAAATCGTGTTTCATCTGGCGTTCCAATATAATTCCCACACGACACGTGTAAAAGATGACATCACCAATGTACACTTGTCATCTAATTAAAATAATGAAACATAAGATGGAACACGGTCTTGGAATAGAGGATCCAATCCCTTAAGTACCATTTTTTAATCAACAAAACTCATGTCTTTATTCTATTAACTTTATACTTAAGTACCATTTTTATACTAAATTTTTTTGGTCATATTTTATTGATTTAGCTAAGTAAGGAGATGAAACGAGGTACACAAAATTAAGAAAAGGAAGTGTATCATTGTTATGATTTAATGACATGGTTTAAATATAAAAAGTTAATATGAATGATTTGCATATGAGTGGTTGGATTAAAGTAACATTTCTCTTTTGAATTGCTTTTTCTGGGTTGACCTCTTTATGGTTCACAATTCATTGAATTCAATTGACTTGTGTAGCACATGATGACCTCGTCTTTGGCATTTCTTTTCCAACTTTATCGATCTAATATCATTATTCTGAGATCATTTCATGGCCTAACTATAATATATCACTACTAGAAATCACTCAAATTCCAACGGAACAATTCCGTTGGAATTTTATGAAATATCATTGGAATTTTACAAAATTCTGTTGGAATTCTTTATTCCAACGGAAGTGGACCGTCGGAAAAATGGGTGTTGGAATTTAAATTCCGACGGGAAAAACGATTCCAACGGAACATTCCAACGATACTTTTCCGTTGGAATATACAATTACAAAAAAATTCCAACATTATTCCAACGGAATTTCCAACGGTGTTGAATTCCGTTGGAAATTCTATTGGAAATTATAAAAATTCCAACGGAATTTCCAACAGCGTTGAATTCTGTTGGAAATTCCAACGGTTATTATTTCCGTTGGAATTTCTGTTGGAATTTGATTGTTTTCTAGTAGTGTATATATTGTTCAATTTATTATTTATGTACGAATTTTTATAAAGGCTAATTTGATTTGTAGATAATTAAACTCTCTCACTAAAATTCATGAAATTATTTTTTATAAATATATGATGATCATAGTATTCTTTTCATTTTTTATTTATTTCTTAAACATGGATATTTCTTCAATCTTTCATTTGACTAGTTTATTTCATAAGTTTAGCAAACCATGTCCTCAAGTTATATATATGGTCAATATATGAATAAATTTATTACCTTTAATTTCCAGATGTGTTAGAAAGTAGAGATAAATTAAAAAAAAAGGCAAAAACTTTTATGAGTCAGGTGCATGGATCTAAGATCCATGCACCTGACCCGACCCGTTCACGCGCGCAAAACGCGCCCAAAACGCGCGTGCACGTGCTCCCACGCGCTGGAGACTTGGCCTGAAGCTCATCCAGAATTCGCTCAAATAGACCAACCTTTGTATATAGTTAAACCAACCTTTGTGTATAGTTAGACCAACCATGTGTAGGTAGGTCTAACTATATACAAAGGTATGTCTAATATATATAAAGGTATGTTTAACTATATATAAAGGTATGTCTAACATATACAAATGTATGTTTAAGTATACATAAAGGTATGTCTAACACAACGTAAAGGTATGCTTAACATAACGTAGTGGTATGTGCCAAAATTCAAAAATCAAGCCAAAAAAAGACAAGACATGGAATCTGGGCAGAACTGGTATGTTTAACATAGCTTAAAGGTATGTCTAACATAACGTAAAGGTATGTCTAACATATACTATTGGTATGTGATTTTTTTCAAAAATCATGAGCGAAAAAAAAAAAAAAAAAAGAGGGTGCGGTCCCCCCGACCCGGATCCGTGCACCTGATTCACAAGAGACTTACTCAAAAAAAAAAATCCTTACATGTATTTAATAATGCATTTTTAAACTTTAGGAGTGATATCGATTGGTCAGTTTCATAAATTGAAATGTGAAAGTCTTTATTTTAGTAAATTACATCGAACCTATGTTCACACAATGACATCAACCAAATCCCTGGTTCGATATGGTTTTTTTTTTCTTAAACAAAGTTATGAATATGACCATTTCATGAAACTCATTTCGTGGGATGAAATAAATTGGACCTGGTCAACACATGTCAATGTCCTAGTTAGTACATGGTCAATGAAATTAAATGGTATAACCTTTTGAGTATAATTAATAAGTAATATTTTGATTTTATGTAATATTTTAGTGTGTTCTGAAAACTTGTAATTAACAATTAGTATGTTAATGCAATACGGTTTGAAATATCATGTAGTACTCTTGTGCATGTCATCTAAAGACGTTCAAACGGTTCCGAAAACCGAAACCGGGGCGGTTCGAACCGCCGGTCAACGGTTCCGGGAACCGTTGACCCGGTTTCGGTTCCGAACCGGAACCGCGAACCGCCGGGGGCGATTTGGTTCCGGTTTCAATTTTTACAAACCGGCGAACCGGCGGTTTAACCGCCGGTGTCATCTAATACTTTTGTTTCCAAGATTCTAAATCAATGATTAATTTGGCAGATTGTAATTTCAGAGGCTATACTTCTATTCTCATCATTAAATACTTTCGGGTGCATCATACTTTAAAATTTTTATAAATTCTACTATGTCAAAAATATTTTTGATTGAGAAATTGTAATTTGATAAACGATATTTTTATTCTTATATACAATACTTTTATGCATATTATATAACATTAATACTTTTTGGTGAACAGTGTTTATCAGTCGATCAACAACATTGAGATGTTGATCTGATCCGGTTGAAAATTCAAAATAAACTCATTTCTAATTTAATAACAAACTAAACAAACAACCAGACAACATTAAGCCTAAGTGAATGGCCACTTAATTCGATTTTGTTTTTAGATTTTCAATTCGATTTTGCTCATCCTATCTTTAACCCCTAAATTTACAAGTTTTATTTTATCCAACAAATTTTTTTTTTTTTTTTGGTTAACCAATTAGTTATTCCATATTTGGTTAATTATATTGAATATGTCTTTCTTGATCAAACCGTCTCACGAATCCTGTTATGTGAGATGAATCAATCCATAATCACACTCTTAACAATTCATATACATAGTTAAGAGGTTTTGAAAATGAAATCAATTTTCTAGTAGAAAGATTCGTCTCACGAAAACTGTTCATGATACCGTCCCACCTAAGTTTTTGTGATTTTATTTACATTCAACCCTAAAAGTTCCTTAATATGAATGCTTTATTAGTAAAATTGAGACCCAATATTTCATGCTCATCCAAATTAATACCACAAAATCAAATGGACCCCTAAATCCTAAAACCCTAATTATAGGGGTGTGAGCTCAACATCTTGCCAACTACATTAATGAGATCCCACGTAGGGAAATTATGCCATGTCAATTATGACATTATATGTTAGGTGTGACATGAGTTCAATGTTGACCTCCTCTCTTCATCAATTTTACAACTTGCAAATCTTCTCTTTCATTTAATGAAGGCAAAATATTTTATGCAACTGGTGCATGGATCTAGGATCCATGCACCCGGGTCGACCCGCCCCACGCGCCTCTGACGCGCGTTTTTACGCGCCCCAACGCGCTCTCACGCGCCCCCACGCGCCTGGTGGGTGCGCTCAAACCTACCAAAATTCGCTCAGGCAGTCATACCCTCATGTTATGTTAGGGTTACCCTCATGTTATGTTAAGGTTACCCTCATGTTATGTTAGTGTTACCCGTGTTACCCTGGGCGCTCAAACCCACCAAGATTCGCTCAGGCAGTCATACCCTTATGTTATGTTAGGGTTACCCTCATGTTATGTTAGGGTTACCCTCATGTTATGTTAGTGTTACCCGTGTTACCCTCACGAGGGTAACACTAACATAACATGAGGGTAACCCTAACATAACATGAGGGTAACTCTAACATAACATGAGGGTATGATTAACATTTTAGTTCAGTGGTTTTAAACTAAGGGTATGAAATTTGGATATGGGGTCACATTAACATAACGTGAAGGTAACCCTAACATAACGCGAAAGTAACCCTAACATAACGTGAGGGTAACGAGCAAAACACGCAAAATAAGTAAAGAGGCACGGGCTGGGCGGGCCAGCCCAGCCCGCGCGCGGCCCAGTTGCACGGATCACAGATCCGTGCAACTGGTGCACAGGAGACTAACTCTTTAATGAATACTCGCTCATCCCACAAAAAAAATTAAATTTACCTTTTTAACCAAGAAAATGATAATTTTTATAATAACATACTTTTTTCTTCTAATTACCGTATATACCCTTAAAATTTATTAACTATATTAATTGGATAGTTGATATGTAAAGCAACACCAGAACACATTCACTAGGATTTCCAAAAGAAAATTAGTATTTGCTACAATAAAATGTTGTCGTAAAAATATAGATAAACTAAAGTAGTGTGTTCTAAATTAATTTTTCTATTGGTAGAATTAATTTATAATTAAACTATGTAATTTACATGATATAGCAGGTCAAAGGACTACAAAATGACAATTTTATATAGAGATGATTAAAAATAAAAAAAGTGAAAACTAAACGATCAAAAATCCAATAATCCAAACTTAGAGAAACACAAAACTGTTTTTTCCTATTATGAATTTGACTATTTATTTAGATTCATATTTAACTAATCTAAAAAATATACCCAAACAGATATTTAATATATATTTTACACATGTCATTATAATCTTACAATCTACACTTGCTCTGATTCACCAAAAGAATATTGGCTTTACCATACTTACAAATTCATACTGGTTATTGAATATTCAATCCTAACTTCCATCCCCATATTTTATTTTATTAATACATTCAAATTTAGAAAAAAAAGATTAAAATAAAAACTTTAGTGAGTGTCAAATTTAGGTGTAACTCCAATTTAGGTTAGAGTTATAATAACTAGAAATTATATATAGGGTATGAAATTAATCCAGCTGGCAAATGCTGCATATACTTTCAATAATGTCATTGTCCAACCAATACATTTACTGCATTTTGACAACTGATCATACAAAGGTTTACGTTGTAAATCTACTATGTAAGTACAGATGGAAACCACTAATTCATATTTATGTCTGATTTAATTTTCTACTTTTGTTCACAAAAATAGACCTTCCTTCTGGCTGGATCCAGTTGGACCAGTAGTGAGTCTCGATTTATGCGTGTCATCCTTGCGTAGGGGCCATGCTAATCTTCTCTGTATCATTCCAATTTTATCTGATGTTCCCGACTCCATTTTTATTTACTTTGGGTGTACTAAAAATAGAGTTGTTCTGTCACTACATTAATCATAAACATAAGTTTTGAAATTGAGAAATAAATATTCAAATTGAAGTGACAACAGTAAAAACTGTGTCCTTAATTTGCAATCTTGGTTTTTTTTTTTTTTGTAACACATATAAGTAATTTAGGGATGATAATACTTTTCTAAGTTATTTCATATAATTCATGGGATTTGCATGATCGATTGGATTAAAGGTTGGATCCACTCATATCTGTATCAAGAAAAGTTTTGTTATTTTCTCTATGTATGATGCATTATAGCCACTTCAGATCATTTTATGTGTTGTAAAATTTGAGGTTGCGTTTGGATGAAGGGATTTGAAGTAATATTTGAATTTTATGGTAGTATATTCATCGGTGTTGTTTGAATTAATATGATTTTGAAATTCATAGCTTTCAAAATAATATGAGTAGATTTTACGTACACTGTAATTTGAATAAATTTTAAATTTATTAATTTCAAATCTTAGAGAATAATATCAAATTAGTCCATTTGCCCTCAACTTGGTCTATAGATTTTTTTCTTTTCTAGTCTTTAAGTTCATAATTGTTGACACATGCACCCACAAATTTAGTTTAATGATAAATGATCTCTCAATTTGAATAATGTATTAAATTGCTAGCTCAATGGCAACTAAAAAAACTCATGTCAACATCAAAATCACAATTTATATAAATAAGTATTAAAGAATTGTAGTGCCAATAATTTGATAAGTGGTGCCTAATAATAAAATAGTTGGTTATAGGCAAATAATGATCCTTTCTGCTACCCATTCCCCAACCTTGCACTTGCTATCCCAACCCCATCCTATTCCTATCCCATACCCATCTCTTTCTCATTACACATTTAAACATGTACAAGGTGAGGCCCAAACCATCCCCCCCCCCCCCAAAACAAAAAATTATAATACTCATAAATAATAAATAAAAGAAAGAATAAGAAAAAAAGTTTGAATTGAAATTTTCCTTTTGATTAGTTTTTACCCCACCCAAAAGAAAAGGAAAGAAAGAATAAAAAATTTGAATTGAAAATTTCCTTCAACTTAATATAAATGGAAAATGTTAAAATGCTCACGGCGGGCAACTTTTAATATGTAAACCGCTTATATATAATGATCTCATCCCTTGTTACATGAGAAGTGAAATTAATTGATATATTGAATATGTGACATGTCAGCAGTAAATACATATTAATGTGTGCTAACGATGGGTAGGGTAACAAAATTGTTATATGAGTAGTTTAATAATCAATTAATGAAACCAAACATATTTGCATTACCTTTTACGAGCCTAGGTCACCATTTTACATTTTTACATGAGCTTGCACATAATTGACTTCGCCTAACTAGGGTTGATGGAGTACTATTTAAGAATAGTATTTTAATGAGATTATCTTAAAATTTTCATTTATAAGATTGTCAATGCACAACTAATATCGAGATTGATTTACGAAAATGAGTTTGAATTATATATATTACAAGACTTCATCTGTAAAATCATAATCATCTCATATATTTTTGTGATTATTCAATTATGTACCTTCACATTCTCATGCACTAATTATATTAAAGTGTTTATCTTTATAGAATGGAGCTGGCATTACTTGATGAAAAGACAAAAAAGTAAAACCTTGGAAACAATTACTCCCTCCGTCCCCCTTATCTTTGCCACCTTTGACCGGCACGAATACTAAGAAAAAACTGTTGACTTTGATGTGATATGTTATTTTAATGTTTTTGAGTGACAGTTTTGTAATTAATGTGTGCTTTTTGAGTGTAAAGTAAGTAAAATGAAAGAAATGGAGGGGTAAGGTCGTAATTTTTTTGTTGCCATTTTTGGGCTGACAAAGTTAGTTGAGACGTCCAAAAACGGAAAGTAGACAAAGATAGCAGGGACGGAGGGAGCATTATTTTTTCATTCTAAATTCAAATGAATCTTTATTAGAAAGTTGTCACATTTTGGGTGAAAAAATACTGTTAAGATTGTGACGAAAAGACGAGTCTGCCCCTAGGTCAGGTGAACTATGAAGCTTCCGTTGAATTTCAAGCCACACAATTTTCAACACAAAAACCATATTCTATTTCTCTCCAAACCCTAACCCCACCCAGGGTGGGGTGGAGTGGGGTGGGGGTTGATCTTCCTATAAATAAATGGTCTCTGATTCACAGTTTAGTTCAATAAACAATACACAGATCCCCCAAAATTCCAAATCGTATCGTTCAGACATTTCATCGAACACATTATGGGCAGGAGATTCTTGTTCGCTTTCTTCACACTCTCTGCACTTCTCTTTCTTCTTCAAACGCGGGCCGATGGATCTCCCACCGACACACTGAGCTTCAGGTACCGAAGTTTGCTCCAGAGTGCAGAGCCGGCGAAGAGCATAGCGGATCCACCATCGGAGAAGGAAAAGGCCGACGATGAGGAGGCCGCGGAAGCTCCGGCGGAGTGGGAGAGCAGGAAAATGGGGAAGCACCACTCGTCGGACAAGTCAGTGGCCGGTGGCGGAGTCATAATCGGCGGCCTCGTCACCGCCATTTTTGCAGCGGTGTATTGCTACATTCGGGTTACCAGAAGAAAGCATACAGAACCTTCCGAATGAGTTTTTGTTGGTTGAAAATGTGAATAGTAAGTAGAATAGAATCACATACATAGACATATATGTTTTGCCTTCCATTTTGTTTCTCTGTAGCTCATTAAGATTGATTTTTAGGAAATTATATTTAGTTATGAGGTTTTATAGTCTTTATTTTGTTTAAAAGCTAATTCGATTTCAAGGATATTCTATTTTTTGGTAATCATTTATAAATACTTATGTATCTTGATTTTTAAAAGGATTAATTGAAGGAATATCACAAACTTTACTTGATTGATTTGTAATTTTAACCAAATTTTTGAATATAAAAAAGATTGATTGCATTAGGACCACCAATACTAGTGATTTTGCACATAAATCACCAATTTTTTTGACAAAATATTTTGTGCACTTGATCCATGCACCCATGTCGATCTGCCCTACGTGCCACTGACGCGTGTTTTCAAGCGTTCCAATGCGCTCTCACGCGCTTCCACACGCTTGGTGGATGCGCTCAAACCTACCAAAATTCACTTCAGGCAGTTTCAAGCGTCCCAACGCGCTTGGTGGGTGCGCTCAAATCCACCAAAATTCACTTTAGGCAGTCATTCTCTCACGTTATGTTAAGGTTACCTTCATGTTATGTTAGTGTTACATTCGTGAGAGGAACACTAACATAACATGATACTCTAATATAACATGAAAATATGATTAACATTGTTTTTTACCTTCATGTTGGAGATGGGGGTCACATTAACCCTAACATAATATAAATGTACATTAACATAACATGAAGGTAAAGACCAAAACACGCGAAAAAGTAAAGAGGCGCGGGCTAGGAGGGCTAGCTCAGCCCGCGCGTGACCCAGTGATCCGTGCAACTGGTGCACAAGAGAGTAATTCTTTTTTTCCCCTTTTATTGATATATATATATATATATATATATATACATATAAAAACTATTAGGGATTTCCATGTAAATTTTTTTTCCGATAATTTTTCACTAGATTCTGGCACGTGACATACACATGACATATTTTTAAAAGGTATTTTTGATACATATTATGGTTTTTACAATTTTATCTCATTAAATAGATTACTTGGACAACGACATATTTTAAAAAAGTATTTTTGATGCATATTGTGGTTTTGTGTATGTCACATGCTGGAATCCGGTGAAAAGTAGCCAGAAAAAAAATATTTAGTGGTTTATGTCAATCCCGGATAGTTTATATATATATATATATATCAATGCAACAAAATAAAGTTTGACGGTTTATGCGCAAAATCACTGATACTCTGGTGGTGTTGGTGTAATTAACCTTATTAGCTAATATAACATAAACTTTCATATTTTTTTGCAATTTTAATCATCAAACAAAATTTGAATGAGTTCATTTTGAAAATATTTCTTACCATTCTAGAACAGTGATTTAACTCACAAAATGATAGTTTTGAAATTGTGAAAGTTATCTTCAAATAATCTTATTCGAGATTTGTCTGTAGAATAAAATTACAGAAAAAATATGAAATTAATATTATATTTACTAATATTAAAAAAGTTGATTAAAATTGAAAATTAAGTAAATTCCTGACTTTTTCAGGATTAACCCATTTTCATAAGTCTAACTTCAGCAAAATGCTCTTTTCTTCACAATTGAACCTGAGTTCTCCATATATTCTTATAGCTTTTAAGTTACAAAAACTTGCGTGATACAATTTTGCGAACACGCTCATGAGACAGTTTCACCAACAATTACCGTAACACAATTCTATTTCATTATTAATCAAACTCATTCCAACTAATTCATCATATTTGAATTGTGAAATGTGAATTGTAAATTGACTTGTTTCACGTAACTTGATGGCTGAAACAACTTAACATTAGACACACTCATTTTAAGTAATTACACTACAACAAAGAAACTATGTTTTCCTTTATTTTGTTTTTTCTTTCAATTTTTGGAAATGTGACAATCACAAACTTGACATTAAAAAGCACTAGTGAAACATAAAAACTTTCATATACCCCTACTCACCCCTCCCTATTTCAACAAATTTGGAAACATTTTAAGGCGAGTTAGGTGTTGGTATTATTAATAGGAAATAAACAAAAATTGAAGTAGGCTTTGCCTTTGCACAAAAACTTTTGTACACCAGGTGCATGGATCCTGGATCCATGCACCTGGTCCGACCCGACCCGACTACCCGACCCGACTGCAGAAGTATAAAAGGAATATTTTTTTTTTTCATTTTTTGGATTTCATTCTCTCTGGCGGTTCATCTTCTCCTCCTTTCTTTTCGCTACGTGCTCGATCGTGCGTTCAAATCTCTCGCGCTCAACTTGTTCTTTGAAATCGGTAGTTTAACTCGGTTATTTGTTGAAGTTTTATCTCAGGTTCGTTTCGATTTTTTTTTGCATATTTTTCTCCTTCGATTCTTCTCCGTTTTTGTGTTTTTGTGTGTTTTCTGATCTCTCGCGCTCAACTTGTTCTTTGAAATCGGTAGTTTAACTCGGTTATTTGTTGAAGTTTTATCTCAGGTTCGTTTCGATTTTTTTTTGCATATTTTTCTCCTTCGATTCTTCTCCGTTTTTGTGTTTTTGTGTGTTTTCTGTCTGTTAATACTGTAGTGTGTGTAGTGCAGTTGCTAGTTGCTGAAACCCTAATTTTCGTAGTGTTTTTGAACATTAAAACCCTATTTTTCGTAGGGTTTTTGAACTTTTTTTGAATGTTTAGTGTTTTGTATCTCCGGTTTTCTTATATGTTTGCATGTTCTTAGATGGCACCAAAGATTGAAAGTAGACAAGATCCTGAGAACAAGGTTGGGAGGAAGAGGGCTCGGAAGGCCTTCGACACTGTATCTGTGAAAAAGGACAGGTATGGTTTCATTTTTCGTTTGATTTAGTATGTTTTTGCAGTTCAGTAATTCTTTGTTTTTGTTTTTGTTGTTGGTTTTTAATGCATGTTTCTAAAGGTATGCTTTAACAGTATAATTTTTTTGTTTTGTAATGCATGTATACTAAGGTATGCTTATTATATACTGAAGGTATGCTTATGATACATTAAAAGTATGCTTAACAGTGTTTGAAGATTTTAGTTAAATTTTATTAGTATAGTGATATCAGGGTATGTTTATTGTGTACTAAAGGTATTCTTATGGTCTTGTAAAGGTATTCTTAATTTACTACAAATGTATGTCTATTTTTCTGTTGAAGGTTTTTTTGTTTTTCTTGTCTTGTAATGTATGTTTTAAGGTATGCTTATTATATACTAAAGGTATGCTTATGATACATTAAAAGTATGCTTAACAGTGTTTGAAGATTTTAGTTAAATTTTATGAGTATAGTGATATCAGGGTATGTTTATTGTGTACTAAAGGTATTCTTATGGTCTTGTAAAGGTATTCTTAATTTACTACAAATGTATGTCTATTTTTCTGTTGAAGGTTTTTTTGTTTTTCTTGTCTTGTAATGTATGTATGTTTTAAGGTATGCTTATTATATACTAAAGGTATGCTTATGATACATTAAAAGTATGCTTAACAGTGTGTGAATATTTTAGTTAAATTTTATGAGTATAGTGATATCAGGGTATGTTTATTTTGTACTAAAGGTATTCTTATTGTCTTTTAAAGGTATTCTTAATGTACTACAAAGGTATGTCTATTTTTCTGTTGGAGGTTTCTTTGTTTTTTTTTTGTCTTGTAATGTATATATGTTTTAAGGTATGCTTATTATATGCTAAAGGTATGCTTATTATACATTAAAAGTATGCTTAACAGTGTGTGAATATTTTAGTTAAATTTTATGAGTATAGTGATATCAGGGTATGTTTATTTTGTACTAAAGGTATTCTTATTGTCTTTTAAAGGTATTCTTAATTTACTACAAAGGTATGTCTAGGTTTCTTTGTTTTTTTTTTTGTCTTGTAATGTATATATGTTTTAAGGTATGCTTATTATATGCTAAAGGTATGCTTATTATACATTAAAAGTATGCTTAACAGTGTGTGAATATTTTAGTTAAATTTTATGAGTATAGTGATATCAGGGTATGTTTATTTTGTACTAAAGGTATTCTTATTGTCTTTTAAAGGTATTCTTAATTTACTACAAAGGTATGTCTATTTTTCTGTAATATATAAGTGATAGATTTTCTTATGTTTTTATTTGTTGCAGTTTGATTTATACAACATGCACACTTCGTGGTGTAGCTGAACTTGTACAGTCTTTAAACGAAAGACAAAGGGCTGATGTTGAAGCTATTGGTTTTGGGGGGTTATTGAGTATGCGCTTGACTAGACTGAATAGAATGTTGGTGACATGGTTAGTAAATTGTTTCAATGGTCGTAGTCGTATGCTAACAGTGGATAGATTCCGTAGTTTTGCTATTACTGCAGATGATGTTTTTGACATTTTTATGCTTCCCAGGGGAAAACTCGATGTAGTAAAATTTGGGAAATCTGATATTGAGGACAATTATGTTATGTTAAAGGACAATTATGGTATTGAGTCTAGGTCAACTGTTAAGAGTTTGTATGTTGTTTTGACTTCTCGTTTTCCTGATGGGGGGGAGGATTTTAAGAGATTATTTATGGTGTATGTGATGTCTGTTTTTTTGGCTCCATCTTCAAACCGTTTAGTGAGTCTGAGCTTCTTAAGACCTTTGATGGATGTGGGAAACATTCGCAATTATGACTGGTGTAATTTTGTTTTGGAGAGGATATGTGAATCTGTGAACAACTACCACACAGGGAAGACGACCTGTTTAAATTGTTGTGTCATTGTCTTGCAAATGGTGTATTTGCATAGATTTAAATGGCAGGGGATTGAGGAGCCTCGCTCTCTCCCATTAATTCAACATTGGACAGATGACAAAATGGACAGTAGATGTGATGAGGAGGCTGAGGCTGGTCCGTATGGCGATGCGGAGATGTTGGTTAACGTATTCCCAATATCTAAAGATGGTAATATTGGTGGTGTGGGTGGTGAGGCTGCTGCTGTTAATGTTGGTGATGATACTGGTGCTGCTGTTGGGAATGATGATGATTCTGGTCCTTCTGTTGCTCACAAAGATGCAAATGAAGAAGGTGGAAGGTTTATAAAGTTTGTTTTACCAGAGGGAGAACCTGATGACAATGATATCAGAAAAATGGCCAAGGATGTAAGTTCATCAAATCATACATCTTTTAAGTTTCATTAGTGATACCTTTAAGTTTCATTAGGGATACCTTTAAGTGGCATTAGAGATACCTTTAACCTTTATTAAACTTATTTTTACCTTCATGTGCAGGCTACTCATGAATCATTTCTTTTATTTCAAAGAGATATTTCTGTGGTTACTAAGTATCACATGGAGAAGTTGTTGGGTGTTAAAAAGGATATCGAGGAGAAGCTCTCTAGTACGCCTCCTGAGGATACTGGTTCTCAAGCCTTTTTCTCTGATGCAGCACTACACAGTTATATCGATACTGTTGTTGAAAATTTCTTGGCCATGAACAAGCTTGCATCAGAGATGCCTTCATTCGAGATTCTTAGTCCTGAGGATCGAGCTGGTCCATCAAATTTGCATGAGGAGGAAGTAGTGACTGAAATAAATGAGCTTGGACCTTTCTGGTCAATTTCTGAGGAAGTTGGTTACGTCTCTGAGTTTATGATTAATTCAAATAAATATTTGAATGATCTAAACCAGATTCAAAAAGAAGTTGTGGACTACTGTCTTTTCATGGATGGTCGAGAGGAGTAAGTATTTTTTGGTTTTTAATGTTATTATTTATTATTTTTTTCATTGAATTGAATGAATTATATCTGCTTACATTTGATTTTTAATATATTTTTTCTATGAAACAGTGAAGAATTGTTTAGAAAGGGATATTTCAACTTCATTACCAAGGGGGACATGATGTCATTGTCCCCTAAAGTTGAAATTTACCAGTCAGTTTTATCATGTTGGAATTTGATTGTCAATGCTGAGGCTGTATCCAATGGTAGGAGAAGCAGATTTGTGTTTGGTTTGGAGCATAGTGTAAGTTTTTTACTGCAATGTAATGTTTTTTTATTGTAAATGTGAGTTATTCTGATTATGTATATTCTGTTTTTATTAGAGAAACGTGGAAAAAATTTTGAATGGTTCAATAGTTGATGAGAATGAGAAAGAGATCAAAGCATGTTGGGATGCATGGATTGCTTCAAATGATAAAAGCACTCTGTTGCATGTGGATATGGTATGTATATGTGTACTTGAAGGTATAAGTTTTATATATGAATGTAAATATAAATGGTTTGTTTTGATGTTTTTGTTCAATTTAGATATTTGTTCCATTCTGTTTGGAAGGCCACTATGCAACAGTGGTAGTAAACTTTGTTGATAAAAAGTTTCAGTACTTGGATAATAGAAGATATCAAGGAGAGGAAAATACGTTTTATAGAAGTGCATTGATTTTGGTAAGTTTTTAACTATACTTTATGTTTTTTTTTAAGAATACCTTTATGTTATATTAATAATACCTTTACATTATATTAAGAATACCTTTAGCATGTATTAAGAATACCTTTATGTTGTATTAAGAATACCTTTAAGGTGTATTAAGAATACCTTTATACTGTATTAAGAATACCCTTATGCTTTGTTAAGAATACCTTTATGCTTTGTTAAGAATACCTTTATGTTATATTAAGAATACCTTTAAGGTGTATTAAGGTATGTTTTGTATTTTTGTTAATTGTGTTTTCAGAAAACTCAATTGTCAAAGTTTCTTGAATCAAGAAAACATCCTAAAGCTAAAGAGATGATTGACTACGAATTTGAGATGGTGATCTTTAGGTGGACAACAACAAACAAGGATCTTGATTGTGGAGTCTATGTCATGCATCATGTAAGAAATTTCAATGGACTTATATATTCGAGTCCTGACATGACGAAGGTATGATCACATGATTTTTATTATTTTTGACTGTTTTTGTGTAATTTATGTTATAATTTTGTTTATTATAATAAATGTTTTCCTTTTGTTTTGAAGGCTACTGTACGTCGTGCACTTAGAGCTTCAATATGCGCTACACTTATTCTGTCAGACATCAATGAATTGAGGACTAAAGTCACAGAAGATGTGTATGCGTTCTATAAAGGAAAACCTGAACTGAAAAACAAACTGAAGGAGAAAAAAAATGCAGATCATCAGAAGAAAAAAGCCAAGACTTTGAATGAATTAGCACATGATAGGAGAACCAGGCAAGGGAAAAAGTGATGTGGGAAAACATTTTCAAAATTGTAGTAATGTACATCTTTTATATTTTAGCATGTTCATGTTGGTGGGTATATACATTATGTTTTGGTCATATGTTTTTGGCAATTTTATGTTGATGTTGACGGGCATCTACGTTCAGGTGTACGGAATAGTTCTAATACAATTTCTTTATGTGTTGTTGTTTTTTTTTTTTTTTTGGTATAATACTTCTGTTGTTTATTTGTAGAAATTATGATATTGAATTATTTTTTTTGTGAAATAGCAGTCTAATACAAATGATTTTTATGTAAATGTACTAAACAAATAAAATGGTATTCTAATTTTAATGTAAAGGTATCCTAATTATAATGTAAAGGTATTCTAATTACATGAATAATTTTTTTTCGAAACTATGTATCATAAAAATAAGGTATGCCTAATAACTAATAAAGGTATCCTAATAATAAAGTAAATCTATGCTAATATAGTGATATCAGGGTATGTTTATTGTGTACTAAAGGTATTCTTATTGTCTTGTAAAGGTATTCTTAATGTACTACAAAGGTATGTCTATTTTTCTGTTGGATGTTTCTTTTTTTTTTTTGTCTTGTAATGTATGTATGTTTTAAGGTATGCTTATTATATGCTAAAGGTATGCTTATTATACATTAAAAGTATGCTTAACAGTGTGTGAATATTTTAGTTAAATTTTATGAGTATAGTGATATCAGGGTATGTTTATTGTGTACTAAAGGTATTCTTATTGTCTTGTAAAGGTATTCTTAATTTACTACAAAGGTATGTCTATTTTTCTGTTGAAGGTTTTTTTTTTTTTTTTGTCTTGTAATGTATATATGCTAAGGTATGCTTGTTATATACTAGAGGTATGTTTATTATACATTAAAAGTATGCTTAATAATGTGTGAATATTTTAGTTAAATTTTATGAGTATAGTGATATCAGGGTATGTTTATTGTGTACTAAAGGTATTCTTATTGTCTTGTAAAGGTATTCTTAATGTACTACAAAGGTATGTCTATTTTTCTGTAATATATAAGTGATAGATTTTCTTATGTTTTTATTATGCTAAAAGATATCATAATAATAAAGTAAAGGTATTATAATTACAATGTGAGAAAATGTCATAAACATTTTATAAGCTCTACTAAAACAAATGAACATTTGGTGTCTTAGAACCAAATTCCTTTGCTGTTGTCTTCTCCTTATCTTTGTTTTTTCTCTGAAAGTGACCTTTAATTCTCTGCCTTCGTCCCTTCGTGACAGATCGAGGTGGATCTTGTACAACGTTGGAGGAGACTGAACAGGAGTGATCAGTAGAATGTCTTAAAGAGATTGGATTAATCTGTGAAGAATCTCTGTCATAACTTTCTTCAAGTAGTCTTCTTGCATCTATGTCATCTTCACATTTCAAAATCAGATTGTAGTACTTCCTTGCCATTTCATGCCTCCAAATAACACAGTCACGAGTCTGGGTTGTTGCACTAGCAGTAGTGGTCTTGAAACTATCCCAAATATCTGATTTTGCCATTTTTGTCCATCGTTTTTTTATGTAAGGATCTGGTATTCTTTGAACTGAATTGATGTGAAGTATTCTCAATGTATGAGAACACATCATACCACACTCTTCAAATCTTTTGCAAGAGCAAACTATCAAATTCAGGTTACTATCAAAGACCACACGGCTGATAAGGCCATCATGAACAGAAACATTGTATATTATTGTGTTGTCTTGAATTCCAACTATAACAGAAGTAGCTGATATGCACTGGATAAATTCATTTTCAAAATTTCTGAATAGTGGCAGGGTATATACCTCAGCTGCATGCTTCAACAGTCCATCCATTGACAGAACTGATTCAGGGATACACCTTGAAGATTGAAATTCATCTTGGTGTTCTTTGCTTCTCCAATTGTGGATGGTTTCTTTGAAAACTGTGTAGAATTCAGTCAAACTTGTTGTCTTCTTGACATTAAAAGAAATCGCATTGTTTGTGCTCTCACTCCGTTGTGATGATCGTATACCAGCTGAAAAGAAGTCCTTGCTCAAGGCTGTGCACCATTTTTCTTTTATGTTGTACAGTCGCTCAAACCAAGGGTGATCTTTCAATCCATAAGTTGATATCATATTTTCCCAACAACGCTCAAAGTCAGCTTCATCAACACATCCCGACAAACATTTGTTGAATGAATCCTTAAATGTAAGACTGCTTTTCAATTGTGCAAACCTGCTAACTGCGTTTTGTTGAAGATGCCACAAGCACAGCCGGTGCCTTGTCGTAGGAAAAACCTGTAAAAATTATATTATCTATTAGTCTAAATAAGGATACCTTTAAGTGCAAATAAGAATACCTTTATATAGCACTAAGAATACCTTTAGTACAAAATAAACATACCCTGATATCACTATACTCATAAAATTTAACTAAAATCTTGACACACTGTTAAGCATACTTCTAATGTATAATAAGCATACCTTTAGCATAAATTTATCAAACATTTACAGAACTGAGAATAATACCTTTTCTATAGCTTTTGAAATTGCAAAATCTTGATCAGTGAATAAAGTTACTGGACATTTTCCTCCCATTGACTTCTGAAACACCTCAAACAACCACTCGAATGATTCTGTTTTTTCATCAGCTAAAAATGCACACCCGAACATGACATTCTTCCAATGGTTGTTGATCCCAACGAATGGAGCACAAATTAAATTGTATCTATTTGTCCTATAGGTTGTATCAAATATAACAACATCACCATATATCCTATAATCTTCCTTCATCATTGAATCTCTCCAAAATACATTGTTCAGTCTTCCCTCATTATCTAATCGGACTTTATAAAAAAAATCATCATTATCATCTTGTTCCTTTTGAATCAAATCAATTACCGTTTGAGCATCTCCACCCTCAATAACCTTCATCTTCACACGATTGACATAATTGAAATGATCTTTAAGTGTATGTCCTATATTCTGTTCACCACCTGCCTCTTGGACCATATAACGATAAGAATGGGTTGCACTCATACCGGAAGATATCATGTTTTCAATTGCTTTTCCTTTTTCACATGTGATCATCCTCTCGGAACGGTGTAGATGGTTCCATTCAGGTCTGGTGAGAGAATGATTGTGCACTAATACATGATTAACAACCTCAAATAGGCCTTCGCCATTCATTTTAACACTCATCAATGCATTACAGTTTGTTCTTGTATGCCCTGTTTTTTTTCTCTTAACCTTTGTACAGGTAGATGTTTTCATTCCAGCACAAGAGCATACAAAAAGTTTTCCTGTTTGAACAGGCTGCTCTCCCAAAGAGAATCGATTAGTGGACTTACGAACGCTAAATCCTAGTAGTCGCGCATGCTTGCAATAGAGTTCATACATGTCATCAATCGTTTCTCTTGTTAATCCAATTAGAGATCCAGTGAAATCATGCAATTCATCTGTGTTATGTTGAGAAAAATTAATAAGTTGTATAAACGGTGTTATCTTCATACAGTTTTTAAGAATACCTTTATAAGACAATAAGAATACCTTTAGTACACAGTAAACACACCCTGATATCACTATACTCACAAAATTTAACTAAAATATTCACACACTGTTAAGCATAGTTTAATGTATAATAAGAATAACTTTAGCATATAATAAGCATACCTGACCACATACATACATTACAAGACAAAAAAAAAAAAAGATCTCCAACAGAAAAATAGACATACCTTTATAGTACATTAAGAATACCTTTACAAGACAATAAGAATACCTTTAGCATATAATAAACATACCCTGATATCACTATACTCATAAAATTTAACTAAAATCTTCACACATTGTTAAGCATACTTTTAATGTATAATAAGAATACTTTTAGCATATAATAAGCATACCTTACCACATACATACATTACAAGACAAAAAAAAAAAAAAGATCTCCAACAGAAAAATAGACCTACCTTTATAGTACATTAAGAATACCTTTACAATACAATAAGAATACCTTTAGCATATAATAAACATACCCTGATATCACTATACTCATAAAATTTAACTAAAATCTTCACACATTGTTAAGCATACTTTTAATGTATAATAAGAATACTTTTAGCATATAATAAGCATACCTTACCACATACATACATTACAAGACAAAAAAAAAAAAAGATCTCCAACAGAAAAATAGACCTACCTTTATAGTACATTAAGAATACCTTTACAATACAATAAGAATACCTTTAGTACAAAATAAACATACCCTGATATGACATTAAGAATACGTTTCTGCTATTTTTAAGAATACCTTTATACTACATTAAGAATACCTTTAGACTAAATTAAGAATACTATATTAAGAATACTAGGAAAGATAACTTACTCTCGTTAATTTCAGAAATATTGTCAACTGCATCCCCATATTCATCTTCATCAGTAGATATATGTACAATTTGATAATCAGAAACTTGTTCACCTATGATAAAACATTAAGAATAGTCAATCAGTTATCAATTTCGTACTGAAATTCTCATAAAATATGAATATATTTTCCACAAAATCTGACAAGATTTACCAGTATGTTCCATATCAGATGAATCTGGATGAATTTACGATAATCTGAGAGGAATAACCAATTGGAAGAAGAAATCGGAAGCAACGAGGAGTAATCGAGAGCTGAGAGAGGCGATGAAGAGCTGAGAGAGATGATGAGCAAATCGCGTAATAACTAGGGCAAATTAAAAAAAATATATATATATATACTTATGTATCGGGTCGGGTCGGGTCGCGGTTGCACGGATCCTAAGATCCGTGCAACCGTTGCACAGGAGCCCTACTCTTGCCTTTGACCTTAAATTGTGCGGCACCCGTTACTATTTAATTCAAGTAGGTAAATAAATGCATTTAGTTATGCAGCTAGTCTAAAAAAAGAGTTTGAAAATTCATATGCTTATTATTCTTTGATCAAATTAAAAGCTAATGTACTTAACTATATGGATGATAATTTACAGATTTTAGGTATTTGCATGATGAGACATGTTGTTAATTGTCTTAAATGTATTTGAGAAAAAAAATAAATACTTATCAATATTTAGATATGAGTACTAAAAAATATTACGCAAAAACTTGCGTGTCTATGACTTTTGAATATGGTTGTGTTGACATTGAAGTGTAAAGTTGTTATGGAGAAATTATTAGTCGATATCATTAAAATGAAAGAATGCATTCTTGAGCACAACCATGCATGTTTGAAAATTGTTCGTTAGTTAAAGTTAATGTTGAGAATTAACTCTGCAACCACCCAAGAATTCAACAAACAAGCACTCAAAGGACTAGCAAACCCTAAATTAGAACCTAGACCAATGCAACCCAAACAATCGAATCACAAGATCGTAAACAGCACACGAGTACTTTACATGGTTCGACGTAAGCCTACTTCACGGGAACAATGGGGCGAGGTTTCTCTTATTCAGTGAAATCAAGAAAAACGAGTACAAAATGAACACTCAATCTGAACACTCTCAGCTGCTATCTCTCTTTGTTTCTCTCTCTACACTTTACAAGATGATGATATTTTCTATCTCTAATGAAAGCCCTATATATAAGCTAAACATTGCAAAAAGAATTACAAAGAATGAATGAGAAACGAGCGAGATAAGCCCAGTTGAAATCAGCTCCGCAAATCTGATCCGCAGCCTTGAACTAGCCGTTGCCCAGCCCATGATCCAAGGTAACAGATTTAACCGATGCCATGTGTCACCATCTCATTCGCCGAATGTTTGATACCCCAACTGCCATTCCAAGTAAACACGACTCTATTAGTGAACTGGCGACTCTTTCCCAGCCAATCAGAACCGAGCTCGTCAAAAACACACTTGTGACTCTCTAAGTGAAATAGCACTTCTAGTTCAACACTATAAATGCGATTTCCTCCTTTTCTGAAAACATTAAACCACAACGCTTTTACTAACTGTTGTTAAAGGCCCGTTGCAAAACCTTTAACACATATGCATGAAATTACTCAGCCTATTTTTCACAGTTAAAAAAGAGGAAAATTCATATTATATTTACTAATATTATTTTTTTAGTTAAAATTGCAAATTAAGTAAAAATGGTAAAATTTTAATATGAAGATTAATCTAAAAAATATGAATTTGATCAAACAAAATATGTTAAAATTGACTTCTCTATATAATGTAAGTAAAAGAGACATGAAAATATTATATCTGAATATGTTAATTTTACCCTCATTTTGTAGGTATAGATTTCGTATCGTATTAAAATAGCGCTTACTCTTGGCAGGGATGGACGTGTAGATCTGAAAATAAAAGGGCCCAATGTTGCTTTGTTTTAGGCCCTTTTTACCTTTTGGATCATAAGTTCGTTTTCATGTTTTGTGGGCTTTTAATGATGGGCTGAGCTTTAAGAATATTAAATGGGCTTAGAAAAGAAGGCCCAAGTATAAAATGTCAGTGATCGGAGCACTCTTCTTCTCCGATAGCATTTTCGGGAACTCTTGAAACCATGGTATTCTCTCTCTCTCTCTCTCGATTATGTTTATCTTTGTTTCTAATAACAAATATGTTTTGATGACCGTTACCGGATTATGCAGGCCATGGAAGTAGAAGATGATTCCATAAAGCAGTTGCAAGAATCAGCGAATTCCAATCCAGATGACCCCTCTGTCCATTTTAATCTGGTAATAGCGGTTTCTTGCTTCACCTTTTACTTCAATCAATTGTTTTTTTTTTCTTTCCAAAATTCGGGTGTGTTTAGATACAGTATCCCATTCACTTGTGGAAATGGAATTTCAGGGCGCGTTGTTATGGGAAAAGGGGGAAATAAGGCGAGAATTAAGGGATAAAGCGGTGGAGCATTTGATGTTAGCAGTAAAGCTGAACCCTCAGAACGGCGCTGCATTCAGATATTTGGGTCATTATTATGCTCGTGTTTCGCCGGAGCCTCAGCGAGCTCTCAAGTGCTATCAGAGAGCTGTTTCCCTCAATCCTGATGATTCTGATGCGGGGGTATTGATTTTTTTTGAAGGAAATGTGTTCTGTTTGGGTTATTTCATTTCAAAATGGTCTTTTAATTATTTACTCGGCATGATAAATTTAACGAGACGTTGTCGTTGGTAATGTAGTCTTAGCACTGAATCAGGCTGCTCTTGAGGTGTTGGTTTATTACTTCAGTTTCTGAATGCTATGCATATATAGTACCTGCAGCAGCAGAGTCTCCCATGTTTAACTCCATAACTTCAATTTAATAGGCTAATTTCATCCAATGTTTACTAGAAGAATTTTAGATGTAAGAGTTTGCGATATTGAAAATGAAACACATTAAAGTTGTTTGTTGTCATGCAAAAATTGGCAGAGCTATAGAAGTTATTGTCGGATGATCGGAAATTGAAGATTTGAAGTGTTCATCAAGTCTTCAAATCTTTTAACTGCAGGAAGCCCTTTGTGATTTATTGGATGAGGGAGGCAAAGAAAGCTTGATGGTTGCTGTTTGTCGAGAAGCTTCTGAGAAGTCCGCCAGGGCCTTTTGGGCATTTCGTCTGTTGGGATACCTTCAGGTAGCATTTTCTGCATTTATATTGACATTCGGTTCTTGTTCTCTCTCTCTCTCTCTCTCTCTCTCTCTCTCTCTGCTTTTGTGGAGGTCAACTTGGTGCTTTCCTTCAGGCTCATCAAAAGAAATGGCCCGAAGCCATACAGAACCTCCAGCACGCTATTCGTGGGTTTCCTACATCCGCTGACTTGTGGGAGGTCCTTCATTGTCATGATTTTGTTTCCTATTTACTTTTTCCTCAAAGTTTGAACTTTCTGATAGTGACAATCATTAGTTCTCGGTCTTCCATCTTTGATGTGCTTATGTAGACTTTAGGTCTTGCTTATGGACGAATGGGCATGTTCACTGCTGCACTTAAGGTGACTCTCTCTCTCTCATTTCTCTCTCTGTCCTTTCACTGTGATAGGATAGAAAACATAGTTACATCACACATTGAATTATAAAATCTATTAAGCTTATCCTCATGCAACGGAATATGATATGATTTTTGTTCATCATAATTTTAAGTTACTGATTCATTTATTAATCTTCCATATGACGTTTTCCTCAAAACATTTCGAAACTAGTCCTAGTATCTAACCAAACACCTTATCTGAAGACATTTCGTCATAAAAAATTGCAAAATATTTTTTTATATTACTAGATTATTTCCATCTTAAAACGTTGATAAGCCATATACATTATGGGCTTGTGGTACTTAATGCTAATGTCCAGTTATGTTCTTAAACAGTCCTATGGGAGAGCTATCGAGTTGGACGATTCAAGGGTTTTTGCGTTGATTGAAAGTGGGAACATTTCTTTGATGCTTGGTTCTTTTAGAAAGGTAAGCAAATTCTTCTCTAACTGTGTCTACCCTTGTAGTATATGTCCATTCACATTATTCTGCTCAGAATTCCAGAACAGAAGATCATTCGCCACAAATCTTGTGTGGTATATAATTATCCTAATATTTTTCTATATCTTTTGTGTGGTTAAGCTATAAGTATTTCTTACAAGTCATATATTCTGCAGGTCTAAATCAGATTCCCTGCTTCAATATTTGCAATTATTATTTGACATTGAGTCACATTTAAAATGATAAATGGACATCTTGACTTTCCCAAAAGTGTAGGTTTAGGATCAATGTCGGTTGCATCATGCAATAAGTGAGGTTAACTTTGGAAATGTACACTCTTTGTGAACATCCCAAAAGGAAATGGTGCAGGGAGAAGCATTTATTTCTTTGCAAAAAAAAAAAAAAGGCTGTGTGATGAGCATACTCCTTAAGGTATTGGTGATGGAGGTTAAACTGTTTGGTTGTTGAAGTTTTTTTCCTGTAAGATTGAGTGAATTAGCATGTCAATCCTGGATCTTTATGTATTATGTTTGTTATTCTACGCTATTGGAGTAACATCTGTTTTCCTCTATGAGATTTTGGTCATGGATCCAAATGTCAAACCCATTTGGAAAAGCCATTCATCCATAAACCTCACCATTAAAATTTATAGTTCCAACAGTATTGGTATTCTTGATTCAATTTTGTTTATTTGCCTGAGAATTGTGCCTTTCTAATCAAGGTTTAATATAATGATTTTTTTCTTCCGGCTCACTAAAGTAAGTTTTAGAAAGGGAAGAGAATAATGAAATTTCATGATTTTGCGTGCTCATTCCAGATCTTACACTTGTCCCTAGAATGACTTTCCTTTCACAACAAAAATTCTCAACTAAATTGGAAATAATATGGAAAATGGGCCTGATGCTATTTTGGGTGATTGAGATTCGGAAGAAGATTCTCTTTTGATAAGGTTTGTGTGTGATGGCTGAGGTATCTTGGGCCTGGTTGGTAGCAGGCTGGATAGCAGGATGAGTAAGTTGATTGGCATGAAAATGGGTTATTACTGAATGCAGCAAATGGAAGGAATGAACTGTGGTGATTTGACCCCACACTTACTATACCCTGATGGGCCTGACCCATGAAGTCTTATAGTGAATGATAGAAATGTGTTTTCTGTCTGTAGTTTGAAGGCTATAATTTGTTTTTCTCATCAAGGAAAAAGTTATCTGCTCAAGTTGTAACTGAGGCCAATCAAATGGCCTGACAAGATGCATTTGATGTTCTGAACCAAAGTAAACAATTCCAAGGTTATTGATTAGATTGCAGAAGGAATAGATTGCCACAATCACTAAGCATGAAAATTGCTTTGTGTTTTGCTTACTGTATAACTTTGTCTGGTTGGTGGGCTAAGTGTGTTCCCGCTAGCTCTTCAAGGAAAAGACCAACATATATATAAATTCTCAAAGAAAGTCGGTATTGATTTTCAAAAAGTAAATTGTAGAACCAGATAATTAAACAACACAACTCATCAGACACCTGCTGCTCCAGTAGATGAAGCGCTTAGTTCCATCTTAGAATTGTGTCTTTCCCTTATCTCAAATTAGAATGGCCTCTTTCCTATAGTTAGTGCAAACTCTGGATATGTTGGTAACATACTTGTTAGAGGCACGCCCGAGGCGCGAGGCGCAAGGGGCGCCAAGGGCAGCGCCTCTGTGGGGCTGAGGCGGGCGCAGATGCGGAGGCGGGCGCCTCCGTGCGCCTCCCCGGGTGCGCCTCAGGCGCGCCTCTTCTACATCCATATTTTATCTATATTTAAGGTATTAAATATATATTTTTATACATATATATATATTGGCTAGGGTTTAAATATTAGGGTTAAGATAGTCTCCACTTCTAGTCTCCTCTTCCTACTTCAAACTGCCGCCGCCGACCGCCGCCGCTGCTTCTAGTTGATATGTGTTTTTTGTGACTTAAACTTAAATTTTATGTGGTTTATCATTTATTTTGAGTTTGAACTTGGTGTGATGGATTTATTAGACTTAATTTAAGTGATTTATATATTTTTTAAATTTTTTATTAATTTTGCGCCTCTGTTCAAGAGGCGCGTGCCTCTCGCCTCGGGCGCTAGGGAGAGCCTTGCGCCTCTGTGCGCCTCTCGCCTCTTAAATCTATGGTTGGTAAAGATGTAACTGACTTTCTGTAACTGAACTCCAGAAATATACTGGCAAAGTTTTTTGTGAAAACCACATGAAAGGATATTAAATAGACCGCACTTTCAGGAGTTGTGCATTTCGTGCTTTCGATCTTAACTTTACAAATTGAATTGGCTGAACATTTAAGTGAAAATGACTTCCATCACCAACACTACGGATGGAGTGAGAAAAGCACAAAAATTCCCGAGTTCACCTTGTTAATATTTGCATTTGAGATACTATAAAATAGTATTAATGGTTCTAGAGTCCATTAGAGTGAGACTTGTGTAGGACAAATTATCATAAATACGTTCCTGCAGTATGCAGCAGAAGGAGAAGTTTAATTATTCTATGCCTTTAGCCAAACAGTTAATTAGGAAAGACCAGCCAGGTGATCATTCTGTACCTAAATGATCTTTATTGGAATGAGTCATCCCCCTGCATCAAACACACTGTTAAAGTGCTTGAATACTTTTGTGTCGGGTTCAGAAGCCGAGAAGGACAATTAAAAAGTATTCACTGGTTATTGTTCTCACAGTTTAGTTGTTATCTCCTTCCTTTCTTTCTATGAAGGGGATCGAGCAATTTCAACAAGCTTTGAAAAGTTCCCCACACAATGCTTCGGCACATTATGGGCTTGCTTCTGCGCTTCTCGGTTTGGCAAAGGAATGTGTCAATCTGGGTGCCTTTCGATGGGGAGCCTCAGTCTTAGAGGTTAGTGTCTTAAAGTAAAATCTTGTCTTTACTCTGTGATTCTAGTGGTGATTAAGCTTGTTGAATATAATTCAAGCTGAACACAGGAAGCATCTGAAGTGGCGAAGCGTGGTACATCTTTAGCTCGTAACTTTTCATGTTCCTGGAAGCTACTTGGAGATATTCAGGTATTTAATATAAAGGGTTTCTGATTAATATATTCTAATAACCCATCCATGTATCCTCTCTGCCTGATATTACACTTTCTGTATAGTTCATACTGTGAAATTTTGAGGACGATTTTCTTGTTCTTTTCTCTTAGCTTATGTATGCCAGATGCTGCCCATGGAAGGAGGAATCCAGGCCTAGGCAAGATGATGAGATATCTTTCAACTCTTCCATAAGTACATGGAAAAGAACCTGCTTTCTTGCTGCTAGAAATGCCTGTTGCTCCTATCAGCGTGCTCTGCACTTAGCTCCTTGGCTTGCTAATATATATGTTGATGTTGCTATAGCATCAGATCTCTGTTTGTCATTTAAGGAGTCTCCTAAAGAGGAGCTGAATGTTTGGTAATAATTTGCTTTCATCAAATGTGTTCATGTGTGCATATTATTGTAGTCTTACTCTGCCATATCTACCATAAAAAAAACCAGGCCTATTGCTGAAAAGATGTGCTTCGGTGGTATCTTACTCGAGGGCTACAACGATGAATTTTGGGTAGCATTGGGATGTTTAACATATTATACTGCACTAAAGCAACATGCTTTGGTACGTGGATTGCAATTGGATGTATCTCTAGCTGTTGCATGGGCATACCTCGGGAAGGTAATTAATATTCTATACCATAAACATGAGCTGAACGCTTGTGATGATTTTTTAAAATAGAAAAGGATGGGAAAGCTTATGTATATGTTTTGCTGGGAGTAACAGCACATTCTGGAATTCAGAAAGAAAAATTAGAGGTTAAGACGTCCAGATTCTTGAACTGTGTTTTGATGTCAAAAAACTTACATATATGATTCTTATCATGTTTGCGTTCCTCACATACATTCACGGTTTTATGCAATTACATGCTGATTTGGCGTTGGATGGGGATTTTTGTCTTTATTACTCAATTTCTTGAGTATATATTTCTAATTCGGTATCCTGCTTTTATGAGATTTTGCTATTGCTTTTCTCCCAAGTATAATGTCCTTATAAATGTTTAACACCCCATACCCATCGGTTGGGGCTCAGCAGAAAATTGTACCATTGGATCAACTAGAAACCACTTCAAATACATTTTTGCTTTCTAAAAATGGTTAATCCAAGTTGCAGGCAGAGTCATTACATCCAATAATAGATTAGTCAGACTTCTCACATCCAAGGTGGGACATCGCTTTCATCTCCCACTGGACATGTGACATCCTTGTCGCGCCGTGTTCCATTATTTAGGACCACACGTAGTACCCATCTCGCTTGCCCAAGCTGATAGTACCATGGGTTCGGATTTGATATCATTTGCAACATCCTTGGCCCACAGGGTGGGGGCTCATTAGTGAATTGATGGCCAAATTGGCTTCTCTAGCAACTACTCCATGTATGCTTTCGCTTAGCAGAAGTGGTTATAGAGGAGAGCTTTTTTTTTTTTGTAGTCTGTTGTGAATTTTCAGATGAGTATTGCTTGCCCCAATGTACCTCTCACACACACACACACACACACACACAACTAATATAACTTCTTTGTTTCTTATTAAAAAATATTATTTCGCAGAATCTCTGTCTGCATAGTTTCCAGTTTATGAGTGATTCTAGGATTGAGATTCCCATTTCAATGCAACAACTTGTCCTATTCTTGGATTTTCTAGTTTTTGATATTAGTAAATCATTTACCAGAATTACTCAATCCTATAATCAGAATAAGGTAGAGTGGGAGAAACAAGAAAAAATCATGTTCTGTGGCTTAGAAGAGAAATGCAGTAGATAACTGGGTGCTGACTTCTATTCTAGAACCATTTAACAGTAAATTTTCATTGAAATGAGTACTGAAAGATTTTGATTGGACCAGGGTTACAGGGTATGTCATTCTGCACTGAAAATCCATGGGTACCGACATTTTTTCCACAACGAAACCCTTTAAAAAATTGAACTTGTTGATAGCATCAGATTCTTATAACTTGGTCCACTCGCTATCTTTATTTTATTTCTCTTCCTTTTCTGCACACGTGTCCTAGATTCCTTTACACCCTCATACGGATCTCAATTTTGGATTCTACAGCTCTATAGACGGGAAGGTGAAAATAAATTGGCCCAGCAAGCCTTTGATCGTGCTCGAAGTATAGAACCTTCACTTGCATTGCCATGGGCGGGTATGTCAGCAGATGCTGAAGCTAGGTAAGTGTAGATACTCTTGGGGAGTGTATATATTTATAAAACTATCTTTAGCAATTTTTTTAATGCAAAGTAATTTATTTTCGCTTTCTGGTACCAGACAATTTGATCAGAATGAAGCATACGACTGCTGTTTACGTGCTGTACAGATATATCCGGTATGATATGCTCTACCATGCCTGTTTTTGGTGTTCCCTTTATAATTAAGATATCATTGATAATAATTTATACCTTACACTATAGGTATCTACTGGTATCTTCTCATCATATTACACCCTTTCTTCAAAAATATTGTCACCTTAGAAAATAGAATTTACTGATTATTTTCCAGCTTTGCCTCTATCGTGTTTTTTTATTGGTAGGCTTTTAAATTACGACTATTATATATATTTTATACACATAATTATTACCCACTAAATGCTTTCTTAATCAAACAATAATGATTGGCAGACATTTCCTTTCACGACTGAAAGTGTAATGAATTATGATTATGCATGTTGAGAAGGCACTCACATTTTTTATGGTGATTAGCTTGCAGAATTCCAGGTTGGTCTTGCAAAGCTTGCGTTGCAATCTAGTTACTTGTCATCCTCTGAGGTACTAGGCAAAACCATCTCTTTGCAGGAGGTTTATTTAATGCACGGATTGTATTACTCAAAAATGTTGAAAATGTAAATAACCTTATACCATGATGGCTATTGTAGGTTTTTGGAGCCATCCAACAAGCATTGCTGCGTGTTCCACATTATCCTGAATTGCACAATATGAATGGCCTAGTGTGTGAATCAAGGTCTGATTATCAAAGCGCTGTCGCCTCCTACAGGCTGGCACGATATGCTCTGAAATCTTTTGCAGAAGAATCATCAGAATCTCATCTAACAGATATATCGATCAATTTGGCAAGATCACTTTGCATGGTAATCTATTTTGTATCTTTAGAAGTTGGAAGATGCATTTTTATTATTATAGCCATTATACTCATTTTTTAAAGTTCCGTTGGGCAAGTATTCTGCAAACCCTTTCTGATGTTTATCATCAGATGCTTATTTTTTATTTCTTTTTTGGTTTAGGCGGGAAATGCAAGCGATGCAATTGAAGAGTGTGAATATCTAAGGCAAAAAGGTGTGAGTTATGGATGAACTTATATATTTTTCCAGTTCTTTTTCCTGTTTTGTTTTGGGTATCAGATTTCTATAAAAAAAGGGAAGCAAAGAGATTTTTAAAATTGGTCATCACAGTTATGGTTATAAAGGGTTAATAATGGACCGTGAATGGGAAAAGATTCTGAAACTTGGTAGTGATTACTTTCCATTAATATGCTACTTTAATTTTCTAGGACAGCTCAATTCTGAGGGTCTGCAGATATATGCTTTATGTTTATGGAAACTGGGCAGGAATGATTTGGCTCTCTCTGTAACAAGATCACTTGCTTCGAGCATTTTATCCATGGAAGAAAATTTTGCTGCTGCTTCCATTAGTTTCATCTGTAGGTTGCTTTACAACATTTCTGGTGAGGAATCGGCGATCACAAGTATTTTGAAAATGCCCAAGCAACTGTTTCGCAGTTCAAAAATTAGTTTTGTTGTTTCTGCTATTTATTTTCTGGATGACGAAAATCAATTGGAGCCTATTGTTTCTAGCAGCCGTTCCTTTGTTACATCTCATGAAGAGATTATTGCAATGCACATTTTAGTTACCCTTGGTAAACTTGTAAGTTCCTCAATTTGTATGTTTCCAATTAATGCTTGTGATTTTCGTTAATAGCTATAATAATTCATGGATTGAGTATTCCCAGCTGAAGCACGGAAATAAGGACTCCCTTGGAATTCAGAAGGGTGTAGATCACCTCAGAAAAGCACTTCACATGTTCCCCAACAGCAGTGTGTTAAGGTAAAGGCATTGCCAGCCTACACTTCCTTGTTCATTAATTTTAGCCATTGCACCACATATGTGCAGAGCTTTTATCAATGTAAACTATAAAATAAATTTGAGGTATATCATCTTTCTGCTTATTTAGAATAACTAATAAGCTTCCAGTGGATGTTGGAATTTAATTTCTATGTATCTATTTAACAATTGTTATTTAAAAATATCGGAAGAGTTGCCTATCTTAAAGTATTGGCACCATGTAAACTTATTTATTTAGGAACAGGTTCACTTATAATTTTGTTGAAATCCTAGTAAGGGTTGAAGGATATTTTACCTACTTGTCTCAACCTCATAGACATGTTCCATCCACTTTGTTTCAACCACACAAACTGTCTTTTTTATTGAAGTTAGGGACTTCAGTTGTCTATTTTCTATATGAGCACGAGAATATATTTTTTTTCCTTATTTATTTTTGTTTGTTCTTTTGATTCTTTTCCTTTTGTTTTCCCCTTTATTTTGATTAGTTCCTAGAGCTTCTTGTGAGTCTTGTTGGAAAACCTGCTGTCAGACTTAATTAATTGCCCTTTGCTGTTCAAACTGAATTGTTTCTTTTCCCATGCTTGACTAACCAAGCAGACAAACGACCCTGCATCCATTTTTATCTCCCACATTTTTGTTCTGGCGCTGTCGATGCTGTGCCTGCATCTTCCTGTTCCCCTAGAATTTTGACCATTTGTAGTTTCACATGTGTCAATATTTCTTTTTCAAATAATTAACAGTTGTTTCAATTGTTTATTATCTTATCTGCTTTGTCAAGCTCCAAATTAATTCTTCTGAAATGGCGTGGAATGTGTTAATTTGTCTTTATTGTCTTTCCATTTCTATCTTCATTGCCTGCCGAATACTGCTGGAATTTTTCCCAAATGTTCAAAAGATTTTTTCCATTTTCTATAATTGTGCTGTAAGGCTCATCTGATTTACTTTTTTTTTTTACAGAAATCTTCTTGGTTATCTCTTACTATCAAGCAAAGAATGGAGAGATATATGTCTTGCAACTCGATGTTCTTTCTTAGACTTGTCTGACCATCAAAAGGACGAGGTGATAAAATCTCCATATGAGATCCTTGGTGCTGGAAATGTTGCTTGTTATGCCATTGGAAGATGTAATGAGAAGTTCCCATTCCCCACCTGTAGACGTCAATGTCATTCTGGATCCAGAGCCATCCAGCAGCTGCAAAAGTATAGTTCTTCCTCATCCATGAGTCTTTGTACTGTCATTATTTCCTCTTTAGTATTCCAGATAAGGTCGCTTTTTCATTGTAAGCTGTCTGGTTTGAAATTTCACACTTATTTGCAGGTTTTTGCATCAAGAGCCTTGGAACTTTAATGCGCGGTATTTGCTTACATTAGTCTGTTTTCAAAAAGCACGTGAAGAAAGATTTCCTCAACATGTTTGCTGTGCCATAAAACGGTTAACAGCTGTGGCTCTGTCTAATCAGTTTCATTCAATCAAAGATGTGTCATGGCAATACCAAAATTTCCAGCTTCGACTCTGTGCTGCTGAGCTTAATCTACAACAAGGGAATAATAGTGAATGCTTCAGACTTGTGAGAAGTGCTTTAGGCTCTTCTGTTCATAATAGCTATCTCTTTTTTGCCCATTTACTACTCTGCCGTGCATATGCGACTGAAGATGACACAGCCAGCGTTATGAAAGAATACAGATGTTGCTTGGAGCTTAGAACTAACTTTCATATTGGTTGGATTTGTTTGAAGTTCATCGAATCTAGATATGACCTACAAGATGATTCTACCATATTGTCCTTGAGCTTTGAAGATTGCTCTAAAGATATCAAGCTGTCATGGAATATGTGGATAGCTCTGTTCAATATGGTGCAGGGTTTAATTGCTATTTGGTCTGGAGATTATGTGGCTGCAGAAGAGTCCTTTTCACAAGCATGTTCTCTTGCTGATGCTGAGAGTTGTCTCTTTCTATGTCACGGTAACATCTCATGAATTTATCTTATATCTATTATCTATTACATATATAAAAGTATGGATATTTCTTACAAAATATGGATTGTCTAATATATCCTTATTAAAGATTTTATTTAAGGTTATAATTGTAATTTGTGATTTTCATATTTAAATAATTTTACATTAGAATTATAAACCTAAATCATATAGAATTCTATCATAAGTAGGACTCTATTATATTAGGACTTTAATTTATGGATATTTCTTACAAAATATGGATTGTTTAATATATCCTTATTATTAAAGATTTTATTTAAGTTTATAACAGTAATTTGTGATTTTAATATTTAAATATTTTTACATTAGCATTCCAAACCAAAATCATGATCTATTATAAGTAAGACTCTATTATACGAGGACTTTAATTTACTAGATTTTTTTGAATCTAATTTAATTTAATATAGGTTGTATATCCTTATAAAAAATTACTACCTCCGTCTCGGTCGAAATTGCCTACTTTGACCGGGCACGGAGCTTAAGAAAACGCAGTTGACTCTTACTTTTTGATTAAAAAAATGTTTTTTATACTTTTTGCTTTATAATTTTTGTCATTTATAGGCTGACAAATTGGATTGAGACAAACGAAAATGGCAAGTAGGCAAATTCGATTGGGACGGAGGGAGTATTATTTAAGATTAGTAGTAATATAATATTTTTTATTTAAAAAATTCATCCTTCACATGCGACGCATGTGCTGATACTCGTTAATGAATAAGTAGTAAAAACAGTTCTGTGAAGCTTTTCAAACTACTGATTAACAATATTTGTTCTGATTTAAGATGGGTTGTTTTCACAAAGAAGTGTTTGTTCTAAAGCTTACATTATCATAATGTGAATCTTCAACTCTTAACTGAGAAAAAGTGTGCTAATCTCTTAATATTATACAGGTGCCATCTGTATGGAGCTTGCTAGACAGAAGTGTGAATCACAATACATATTACGTGCCATAAGAAGTCTCAAGAAAGCAAAAACCATTTCTCAGGATCCCTTGCCAGTCCTCTCACTGTTGCTTGCACAAGCAGAAGCAAGCCTTGGCTCGAAAGCAAAGTGGGAGATCAACCTTAATGATGAGTGGTTTTCTTGGTCTCCAGGTTTGTTCCTCTAAATAACTTAATCCAGTCTTTCTCTGCACGTACAATCTAGATAATAGTGCCTCTCCATTGAGTTTTAGTTATTTCTTTCCTTTTTTCCCCCTTTCGTCCTGTATGTGATAATTTAAAATTCTTGACAGATTACTTGGTATAAAAAATGTAATTGCGGTGGTTCTTTCTTTGGCTCCTTTTCTTGTGCCTGTTCAGCGAACCTATCTTTTGAACAAATTATCTGAGTTGTAACTCTACACATTTTCAAATAAATAGATTAACCTCTCCTTGGCAAGCAGGTCGACTTATCATGTCATTCCTCCATTGTTCATAGGTCCTTTGCTTTCATTACATCGACATGAATTGCCGAGAGAAATAGCAATAGAGCTTTTCCAGACATCTGTATTTGTGTTCTATTTAGACAACAATATCTTGCTTCGAATATAGGGTAGAGCACTGTCCCTGCATAAATTGAGAATACATGCATTCCATCCCATTAGTTTGTAAGAGATTTAACACAGATTTTGATGGGTCAAATGGCTGTTCATGCACCTTATCTTGGAAGCTCAAGCGATGGCCTGTTCACTTATGAATCTTGTCTCCAGCTGAAGATACCATGAGAAATGAATAGATTATGGATAACTATTATATGAAATAAATAAGCTTGTGGATCATTTCAGCCGGTTAATTTGAGTGATTATATATTGTGGACATACATCATAGATCATAGATCAAAGATCATGGTGTTCTCGTTATGATTTTGGTATTGATTATTTATTCACTTACTTTTACGTGGATAACAAACGCAGTACTCTCTCTCTCTCTCATCATAGATCATGGTGTTCTCGTTATGATTTTGGTATTGATTATTTATTCACTTACTTTTACGTGGATAACAAACACAGTACTCTCTCTCTCTCTGCATTAGTTTATAACATTACAACATTAAAGTTGCATTGTTAATAAATTAATGTCTGGTGTCTACATTAATTGTTATCTTCTGGCTGACTAACAACGCTTTTACCAATGTATTTGTCAAATGTCTCGTGCAGAAAAGCGACCTGCTGAACTGTTTTTTCAAATGCATTTGCTTTACAGACAACTGAAAGATGGGTCCATGTCATCTTCCACCATACATAATAGTAAGAGTTCTCTGAGATGGATTCTACGAGCAATCCATATGAATCCCTCATGTTCGAGATATTGGAAGTTTTTGGTGAAGGACATGCAATGTATGTAACTAAGCTAGTTAGAGAATGGAGACAATGAGGAGCTGTAGATTCATTACCTGATACATTAAGGTTTAAAAGAGAGGTTGGTAGATTCTGTTCTGTATTCTTGTTTGTTGTCTTTTGTACATTTGGATTATATTCAAGTATGTAGACTCTGTGATTTTACAAAACCAGAAAAGCAAAGTCGTATTAGCGAAGTTCATTAATTTTGTTATGGGATTATCATTTTAGAAATAGTTAGATAATTAATGTTGAATGTTAGACAAAGTTTTAATTTTGTAGGCCTTCACTTTATCTTTCAAGCTTTGAGAGTTGATAATTTTTAAATTTTAGACATCGTGTAGATAATTAACTATCTTTCATCCATCGGGTCCAAAGTTGATAAAAGTCATTGCCCTTTTCTAGGTCTAGATTTTAATATTTTGTTTGGATTGAGCTCTTTATGCCTTCAATCAACAAACAAAAATACAAATTTCCAAGAATGCCTCCACCTCAGCTTCAAGCTTTTGAGCCAAACAAACATTTCAAAACTAGTCACAAACATAAACAACACATTCTCCTTTAAAATTACGAGAACTCTCTATGCCAATTGCCAAATAGCATCAATGAATTACATGATCTTTCTGAATACCTAATAGCATCATGTCCTCTGAAGTCTGAATTTTACTTACATATGAACAATGCAATTGGAACACAAACAAAATGCATACAACTAAAACTGCATAAACTAGTTACTACATGAGACATAGATCTATTCTACAGTGAGCATATCGACATTATGAGTCGATTAGCTTAGATGCTACATAAGAAGCCTGCAAAGCTAGATATCTAATAATTACAGTTGGAAACTCATCCTTCCTCCCAGTCTATGTCATCCTCCTCATCTTCAGAAGCTGCAGCTTCTTCATTTAAGTCGTTAACTTTATAACGTTCAGTTTTGACACCTGAGGTTATCAATGAAAACCAAAATGACAAGACAAACATAGCTCAGTTACTGTGTCGGTCAAATCTCAAGCAATACCTATACGTGGGTCATCTAGTTCCAATTCAAATTGTTTGGATTTACATGATTACATTTAAGAATTCTCAGAGTTTTGGGAGCATTGTCCATCGTATTTCATTACCGTGCTTTAGCTTAAGAAATCAAAGAATATTCTGAGATTTGGAGCGCAATTTGAATAGAAATAAAGGGAAAATGTTGACAAGTGTTGTTTTTGCTGTTTTGACCTACAAAGATTTTATTGATTACTTTTCCTAATAACTGTGTAAGAACTTTTCTACACCTAAAAAAAAATAACAAAACAATGATTTACCTGAAGGTGGGGCTTCCTCCCATTCAACATCATCTCCTTCATAATCATCTTCACGTTTTGACTTAACTCCAACTTGCCTCTCAGTGGATGTGTTATAAGCATCATCAGAGATTGTAGCATTATCTGACTCCTGTCTCTTGGTCGTTTCTTCTTGTTCACGTTGGCGCATAAGTAGAGCAGCATAGTAAGCTTTAACATACTCATCCTACAAAAAATATATATATGATAAGACTTAAGGGATCTAACAGTACAAATTCTGCACTGAAGGTAAAACCAGTATTTATCAGATATATGGCAAAAACAAATTCAAAGGACAAGTTTCAGGGATGGACAAACCTGTATATTTTTTTCATCCTCATTCATAGTCGCGGACTTTTTGTCATCTGAAAGCTGAGAAGTCGCTGAAGTACCATCTGTCTTCATCTCAGTTTTGGTTTCTCCACGTTGCTCTTTTGTGAGATTCATTCCTTCCTTTATCATCCATGGAGGCAAAACTTTTGCAGGTGTATTTGCATTTAGTGATTTAATATTTTCTCCTTTTTCGTCAATACCCAAAAAGGCAACTTCAACCTGGCAATCACAAAATTTATGGTTTCAGAGACATGAAATGCCAATGAGTAATTTGATTTTAAAAGTCACACAGATAATAACAAACCAAATTCACAGTCCAACCATCAGTGCAATATGATTAGGTCTGTTGGAGGATAATTCTGAGTCACTCTTATTGGGAAGTGCATGAAGGCGATGCCCATAATGGAGATCAAGTAACAATGCTATGGTCATTCATGGAAAAGTGAGGACAGCTAGCCGTAAACTATACTGATTCAGTTTCAAGCATGATACCCTTCTGACCCAGACATGCTTCATGTATTGTTTTTTATATTAAGAGCATAACCTATTCATAAGACTAATATAAACTTGAATAAAATCCAAACTGTGCAGCCTATGTGATTGAACAAGTATTGTCTTTTATAGAACATGATGAAGGACTAAAGTAGCCCAAGGAAATTGCCATGACTGACATAACAATAAGCGATGGCTACATGTTCCTTACTCTGGACAGTGATCAATATTTTTAACCCATCTTCTGTGACAATGAAAGGGAAAGAAGTAAGAGGGCAACCTTTGTCTCTCCAACATAAGGCATAGGAGTTCCACCAAATCCAAGTCCATGAGAAGATCTGGAAGGGTCATTGGCATTAAAGTCTCCATTGGAAGAACGGCCAGCAGCATGTGCTCTAACTTCCCAAGCTTGAAGACTTCCAAATTCAGGAACAGGCAAATCCCTAACTCTTGCAAGTTGGTCAATAAGTGGTTTGAGCTGCACCTGTTCTCAAGCAAACTTCCATTGTTCAGGCAAAAGTCCAGAAGGAGCAAAATTTATTACAACTTGATAAGAGATAAACAAATGGTCTCAATGGGTTTTGCAAATCTCTGGATATCTGTTAAATGTTCAAATTACCATATTTGAAGCCCATATTGGCAGCATCAAGTCCATGTACTGCCAATCTGTTAAAAATATGTATATATCTAGTGAAGATTAATGAACCCTTTGATATGAGAGCCAAGTAGAGAAAGAGCAAATCACATTGCAGTTCATCACCCACCCCCAAAACAAATATTAATAATTACTGTACTTGTACAGTTGTGTACTTGAGGAACTACAGAGAAATGGAAGCATACAACAATTAGTTTAAAACATAAAAACACACAAACTGATGTGTACGCACATATACCTACAATAGAACCAGTGGCTTCAGGTTGTTGATAAACTCAAGAGCTTAAGTTTCAAAGAAGTTAGCATTCAGGTGTAAAAACATGTCAATTAATTGATCACAAGTCAGCTACAATTAGTGGCATGGAAGTGATTGAACCAATACCTAGTTAACATTAAACCAGTAAAGTAGAACTTACAATTCCCCAAGATACAAACAAACCATTACTAGTTATAGCAAATCCACTTGTAATAAAGTACTAGTCATAGCATGGTTTTGTACACAGGTGAATAATTTATATCAACACAGGCAGACCATAGTACCTTCGTCACTAAACAAACATATTTGAGTGATAACCCAGCATTTATACTCAGAGAGAGGAAATACTCAGAGCCAGGTGCACAGAAGATTAATTACTCTAAAATGAATTTAAGAATACAATAGAGGTAAAAGTCATAGAGGATACCATTATGTGCACAAACGTCAGTTAATAGAGAATGAGTAAAATGTTGTACCCTAAACTATTGGTCAGGTAAAATTATAGAGGAAAGACTTGTTTCATCAAAGTGAAAGCATATATACATACATTATATATTACTAGAGAAAAGTAAAAAGTAAGAGACAATGCTGGAATTGTAATCTTACAGAATGAATGGCAGACAAAGGATAAAATCTAAGGGTTAAGCATTAATTACGTTTAGAACCTTTGTTAAAAAAAGTTAATAATTACATTCAGACACACTGCTATTAAACAACAAATGAAACATATAGCCCCAGCAAAGGTTAAGACTGGATTTCACATGGTGTGGACCTTCTGATTTATAATTGAATGGGTGATAAAGAGATTCCTAATTCTGTCAATCTCGTGTGATACAATACTACGAAATCTAAAGACTCACTGTGCGAGCAATAGCAAGGTCCAATTTCTATTGGGACAAAATACTTTTATTATTCTAAACAGAGAAGAGACAATACATAATTAATAGCTTTTTTTTTAGCAAACAGAGTAACCATTATTATTATAGTAGCCATTAGTTTTTATCCGCCTCAAATATAAAGGGGTTTTAGAACACAGAGAGATGGGTAGGTTCTCCTTTTCTTTACAAACTAAAATATTAGAGAGTCAAACCAGCCCAAGGACTGATAAATTATAAAGAGGGCCAACCTCCATTGTTGTCAGCATGTCCTTTATTTTTTCATGGCGACGCCTTCTTGCATTATCATCTCCATCGCCCAATTCTTGTGCACCTAGCTTGTCACTTTCAGCAACAAGTACCCCATTGCAGCTTTCACAGTGAAAGTACTCATCATATGGGGTGATCAACTGGAGTGCATCGAGAGCAGTATATCTGAAGTTCATTTGAAATAAGGTCGAAAAATCATTTAAAGAAAATTAAAGGCCATGAGAAATAAAGGTCCAGTACAAAAGAACAAACAACTGCCATTAGCAAAAAACCTTTTACTGCAATTAGGGCATATATACTCCTGAACTGTGTTCTTGCTCTCCAGTTCATCCTTCAGCTTTTTCTTCATCCGATGTAACCTATACCTCACCACATCATATATCTGCAAGAATTTGGTTAATTGGATAATTCATTTCAGATGGTGAGCAGATACATGTAACATACAGTTTTTTTTTTTTAATGAACTTATGTTACTATAACGAAAAAGGAGGGATGATAATACAGAAATCAAAAGATCCAGCGAAGAATGACCAAAAAACACCATCTACCAACCAGGATAAAACTCCTAGCCCTTAGTAGGAGTAAATCACAGCGAAACATATTAGTCTAGAGAAATTATCATCACTCATCATCAACTAGATATGGAGCTGATGATTACTTTAAGATACTATTATTCAATCCAATAAATTTCCACAAATGTAAAATAAGAAACTTCCTAAAGACTGAACTTTTTCAAAAAAATTGTATTCTACTTTCAGATATCCAATCCTGAACAGCTGGAGCTTACTACACATGACTAAAACTTGACAACCAATTTAGCAAATAGTAGAGTTCAAGAGAAGAATCCACATATGTCAACCTCAATATTCATGTCCTGCCGTGTAATGTGTTCTGCTCAGTTGAGCAGTGTAAGTGTTCCTTATATCAGACCTCCTCCCTATCTTTGTCCAACTATGAATCCTACACTTTTCTTTTCATTCCCTCGACCAGGTCTCAGTTCCTTGTTACATCACTAAGAAAAGTCAACAAAATCTTCCTCATGTCACAGAATCTTCTTCATAACTGACATGCACATTCTGCTTACACTATCTAAGTTGGCAGTTATCCCAGGGCAAGCATTTTTGTGTACTTGACTTACAAATTATGTTATCACCACCCATAAAAGTAAAATTGCACTTTATGCTAAATATGATCACACAACATAAATCATCAGTGTACAACAACATATTATGTAGATGTGGTGATCTGGGGAGCTAAAACCTGTGCATAATCTAGACAACAATATGAGTGCGTATGCATCTTTTGTTTTTCGTCGCCTTCTCTTCCAGTTTGTTGAACATCTCCAATCGCAGCAACTGCAGCATTGTATATTTTTGCACCCTTTGCAGTCTGCAAAAGATTAGCAATAGTACATATAAACCATTTGTATTGAGAATAATAAATTCATCTCTTTAATTTTATTTTCTTAAAGAGAAGTTTCTTGAAAATGTAAAACATGTTTGGTCCAGGAGGATGGCCATTCTGGGAATAGTGGTTTATGAATTTATTACTCACTGTTTTCTGATATCAAAACAAGTGGGAATCAATAGAAACCGTTATTGTCCATGACCACCAAAACTGATTAACCCATTCCAACAATTAAAAGAAGTTTATTTTCACTAACTATAATAACTAAAATAACTAAAAGAAAATTCATCCTTTAACACCCAGACACCTGAGATCTTAAAGCATCCTCTTTTGCATATATAAAGTTACCTTCAATGAGCATGTAAAAGTACCACCCAACCAGTATCAAATTGGCTTTATCAGGCAAAAAATGTACCACTCTTGATTTAAAAAACAAGTATCATGTAAAAGTACCTTCAAGAGTGATTCCCACTTTAATGGATGGAGAAGGTAACTTCTTTTATTGAGAGGTCGTGGTCATGATCATGAAATATAAAATTAAATTACGATGACAGACAATCCCTCTTGTTCATCCCCTCTGTAATTTTAGATAAGTGATACACAAAGTGCGTCAATCTTGGAATTTCCTGAGAATTCCTGATATCAGTAGTCTCCGAGATTCATAGGGGGTAAAAATGTTTTTTCCCAGAATTTTAGTAAAATATGGTAAATATGAATATTTTATTGATATTGGTTGATTTTAAGCTGAAATCAAAACAGGATTTATCAGAAAATGTTGAAATATTTGGTAATAATTGACTTGCTAAAAATGAAATAAATAAATAAGAAGAATGGGGGTATTTCATTGCATTCAACATACAACATATAGTCGCATGATACTAATAAAACAAGATGAAGAACGGCTTGAAATAACAGAGAAAGAGAGAGTTTTTATATATTTCATTATTAATATGTTTGTTAAGAACGAAAAATACCAACTAATCCATGATTTGAACCTCCTAGGACATCATTTTCTTACTTATGGTCTTGATCTGAGCTCATAAACGTCAATAAATTTTTACATAATTTATTATCTAGATGTTCTCCAGGGACTTATCATCTTGTTGAAACTTTAAGTTGAAGTTTTTACCAAAAAATTGGTACAACATTCCTTAAAATTTAATGATAGATTTCCAAAGTTAGATACAAAATTTCATCTATATTTTTTAATTTTTTGACAAAATAAGTATATATGCACTAGATATTAAAATAAAACCAGAATACCAATATTTCAATAGATACCGATGTTTTCAACCTTGGCTAAGGTAGTTGCCTGACCTTGCACATGTTATAGAGATTCCCAAAGATGCATGCATGGTCTAACTCACATACACCCAAATGTTAAGAATGCAAAATATGAGAGCTTTATGGTGTACCTACATTCACACAAACAACTGACGGGTTCATATTTTTACATATATGCATAACCTCCTGAAATTCTTAAAACCCATGAAGAACAGAGAACCTAGAATTGCATCAACCAGGTAAAATTATTCCCCACACTAAGACGAACAACATAGAAAATTCAAAAAGAAACTAATGCATGGGATTGAGCAATCATCGGTGTAGGGCAAACAAATGACTAGATAAATAATGGTAATGATGCACCAGAGAGATTTAAGACATAATGCAGGGGAAGCTCACCTCCTTTCTGTGATCTCGAGTGATCAGCTTTTCTTCTTCAAAGAACCTGAGAGTTCGACGAAGTTGCTTAGAGTGAAGCTTCAAGTCTTTAGCCAAATCTTCTTCCCTTACCCACTGACGTCTGGACAGTAATCACACAAACTTACAATATATTAAGTTTCGGTGTTTGCATTCTTTCAATTGCACAACCAAAAAAAAAAAAAAAACCAGTTATTATCCCACTCAAATAATAACATTATTACTAAACATGCAACGAATTACACCAAGTAGTCTTTCTTGTCCGGGTCAAATATTTAACTTTGATGCAGAACCGCAAAGTAGTCTCTCTCTATCAATATTTTTCCTTTTCCCCATGATATTACAAAATCGGCAAGTCCATAATGAACTCAATCAAACATAACCACATACAATAACCCAAAGAAAAGTCAGGTAAAAACTTCAAAGTTTCCAAAGAAATTAACACATAATGGCATCACAAGTTACCTTGTAAGGGCATCGAGAACGACCACAGCAATCCCTCTGTTGTCGCTCCTTCCCGTTTTGGGCTGGTTATCGCCTTTCGTAGTTATGTCATCATAAAAAGCCCTTGCCGCGAGTTTAACCAAACTATCGTTTACGTGATACAAGAAAAGCACAACGCATGACAACAAACACTTTAGTAATAACATCGAAACTAAATAAACAAAACCTAAACTACAGTAATTTCTGGAATACCGGTTGAATGGTTCGATGCTGCCCATTAGCTTCCCCTCCAGCAAAATTCAGTAAAGCGAAGAATCATCGGCTTAATTGCCTTCAATTTTGCAAACCGCAGCAAAACTGTGCATAAAATCACTGTTCTAATTGAAAGAAGAAATCCAGTTTTCAATTTTGAGGAAGGTGAAAGAAAATTTCTGAGCTCAGCATGGAGAGAGAGAGAGAGAGAGAGAGAGAGAGTGAGTGCAATTCCGGTGGGGGATTAGGGCACGAGAAAGGGTTTAATCTTTTTCTTTGACGTTGGAATCAAGTCAGCGTGTGTCACGTGTGCTACAATATGTTGCTTTAAAATTCGATTCTCTTATTAGTATTATTTTATTTATATTACGTGGTTACATTTTCAATATTGGTTTAAAAAAGATTCAAAATAAAAGCAATTCTCACGTGTTGTAATAAATGGTGATTTATTGTGTGATTGGCTTGCAGAGTTGCAGTGAGACAACAAGAGGAAATTAGGTTTGCTTGCTTTGACATAAACCGTCAGAAAATTCCTTCAATGTAATGATGCAACTTTTTTTGGAGATATATACATATGTATGAATGAATTGATCTGAAACTACAATTGAGTATATATACATATGTCTTGAACAAAAGCTCTTTGTCAATTTAACGGTTAGTTAACGGACTGAAACGAATTTTAGTTTTCTTCCCCAAAATCGTGCAAGACCCCTAACTAACTCTTAGTTCGGTCCATGCAGCTCGTTCTCTTGTGGTATCATCTTTGGAATTTACAAACATTTGTGGAATGTTAACCTGCGCTACCTTTATCTAAATATAGAAAGGTCTCCTACGTAATGATATCTTCTTTGGAATTTACAAATATAGAAAGATCTCATATCTAATGGTATCTTCTTTGGAACTTACAAACATTTGTGGTTCAAATTCTCGAACGGAGCAGTTGCACCATCTAAAATTTGGAAAATGACTTATTGTAGGCAATTGTTTTCTTTATCTTAAATTTTCTGATCCAAATATATAATCCTACTATACTCTAAGTATTAATACCTCAAACGTACATATGTAATATTTCAAAGGTAAATATGTTCAAACGTACATATGTAATATTTCAAAGATAAATATGTATTAATACCTAAAGGTGCATACGTAATACCTCAAAAGTGCATATATACTACCTCAAAGGTAAATATGTAATACCTTAAAAGTAAATGTGTAATACCTAAAAAAATATACACATAATAGCTAAAAAGTATATATATAATACGTACACTGAATCACATAATATGAAGTCTGGAACTCAGGTGCAGTTGTGCATGTGGACACGTGGGCGTGCATCTGGGTCGGGTCGGGGGCATGGATCTAAGATCCGTGCCCTGGTGCACACTGTTTTTTGCCCTTATTCTAATGTATCCCACACTTCTCTTCATTTTTTAACATAATTGACTAATAAAAATATTAATGTCATGGTGAACAACTTTTAATATATTCATGAAATTTCATTATCTAGTTATATGAAAAGTAAAATTAATTGATAAGTTGTATATCTAAAATGTCAGCGATGGATACATATTAATGTATATACGACGGGTACTATCGGACTAATTATAGTTTACAAGAATCATCTTCTATTAAGTTGTATTCATTTTAATGTTTTTAAGCAATTATTATTAGAGCATTGTTCTTGTGCACCAGTTGCATGGATCTAGATCCATGCATCTGAGCGCCCACGGGTAGGGTCGGGCCGGATTTGACCCGGATCCGTGCCCATTTATTTATTTATTTTTTAATTTATGCGGTAACATTTATGTTATACAAGTATAACCTTTATGTTATATGACTATAACCTTTTTGTACAAACATCATAACCTTTAAGTTAATATACTCGACTTTTTTCCATATAAAATGTAAGATAATATAGTTGAAAACCTTCATGTTGTGATGATTTAACCTTTATGTTAAATTGATTAACTTTTATATATAAATATCATAACCTTTATTTACTTAAAGAATAACATAAATGTTGTATTAATATAACATAAAAGTTAATATTATTATGCGTAAATGTTGCATTATTACAACTTAAAGGTTTACAGTGTGTTAAAACCTTAAAATTATATACTTAGAATTATTTCAATCATGTAATATAATTGAAAACTTTTATATTCTTATAACTTAACATTTATGTTATATTGATATAACTTTTATATACAACTATCATAACCTTTGAAAAATATAAAAGTTATATTATTATAATATAAAAGTTAAATTATTATAACATTAAGGTTAAATTATTATAACATAAAGATTTAAAAAGTAATATATATTTATCTTACTCTGTAAAATATTAAACCATCAGGATAGAAAGGTTATGCGAATATATCATAAAGGTTATGTAAACATAATGAAAAGGTTAGGCGGACATAACTAAAAGGTTAGGCGAAATAACTAAAAGGTCATAGAGTGAAATTAGGGTTTGAGCGCGATTTGGGGTGCGTGTCAGTGCGTGTGGGCGCGTTCCAGTGCGTTTTGGGCGTGAAAATCACCTCCCGGGTCATATGACCCGGATTGACCCATGCACTTGGTGTATAGAAATAATTGTGTTATTATTATTATTACTTTTCTATGCGTAATGGTATATAAAATATGAAATAGGAAAAAAAGATTTGGTTAAGATAAAAAAGATGAAAGAAGATTAGTTAAAAGTGCAACAAACTTGAAAACTTCAAACTCCAAAATCCTAACAAGTCGCACACATTCATTCTTTCATATTCACATCACGCAAAGAAAGCAACACCAAAGTTGATGAATGGAAACGAGATCTGCGAAGAAGAAGAAGCTCCTCATCGATCCAGCATTGTCAAATATTCATCGCGATGACGACAACGACGACGATGAAGATCGCATCAGTGATCTCCCAAACGACATTCTCCATCACCTTCTCACCTTCTTGCCCATCAAATCCATCGCGCAAACCAGCGTCCTCTCCAAACGCTGGAAAAATCTCTGGTACTCTTTCCCCGATCTCGATTTCACCACTGTTAACGCCTCCAACGACGTCGTATCCACCTGCTCGAATGTGCGCAAGCGAGTCCGCTCCTACGTCACCAGAGGCGCCGATTACGCCGATCAGATTCTGAGCCTTCTCGACAAGCATTCCGACATTAGGCTCCTCCGATTCCGAGCTTTTTTGACGTTCACCAGGCTCTCGGCTCTGATTCGGCATGCGATTAGGAACAACGTTCAGGAACTCGACATCGAGGTTTCAACCCTTGATTACTTGAATTTTCCTCGTTGCGTTATTAACAGTCGCACGCTGAGAGCTTTTAGGTTGAAATCGTGCCATCCTGGTTTCAGATTGCCCCCTTTGCAAATCATGAAGGACGGTTTCCGATCACTGTCGACGCTCTCGTTTTCGCGCGTGGTTTTACACGACCAGCCATTGCTGACTAATTTGTTCACAGATTCGTCCTTCCCTTCGCTTAAGAAGTTGCATTTGGAAGCATGTTTTGGTCTGAAGCATCTCAGAGTTGAGTCTCCTGCATTGGAGGATTTAAGCCTGGAGAACTGTTTTCAGCTCCAGAATCTGGAGCTTTTTGTTCATAAGCTCAGGAAATTGAGAGTGTCGAGCTGCTTCGATGCTAATAGCGTTGGTAGTCGAGTGAAGATCGAAGCTCCAATGCTCGAGATCATCTTGTGGTCTCACAATCCTGTAACCGAGGAATCTCTTCTTCACAACTTAACTTGTTTGCATGAAGCCTTTGTTGGCTTCTTTCTTCTTCATGAGGATTTGAGTGCAGCTAAGATCACAAGTGTTTGGAATTTTCTCACTGGAATCTCCTATTGCCAATCTTTGACACTTGAAAGCCAGTGCATTGAGGTTCTTTCCTTATGATTAGCTTTGCAATAATTCATGATTAGCTTTACCATAACATACAATGTTTGATTCATGATCTGTGTTCTTCCATGTCTACTATACTTGATGGCTACAGATTCTATCAAAACACAGTCGATTCGCAGGAGTTTCCTTGTGTCCATTCAATAAACTGAAGTCCTTGGAGTTCAGTACTGGCTTCAACAAGCATAATAACTCTGGGCTAGCGAATCTTTTCAGGAGCTCTCCTACAATTCACACCATGGTTGTCAAGATTATCAGTGATCAGAATGCTGAACGAAGAGTAAGTTAAAAACATGCTACTAATATGTCTTTTTGAGCATGTTTCTTTTATGTTTTATATATATGCACACTATCCACAGCAATGGAACAAGGATCTATGGCAATCACCAAGCTCCGGGGAAGAACGATACTGGGAATCACAAATTCAATCCTTGAAGTCCTTTCTTCATCATCTGAAGGTGGTGAAGATCCATGGATTTACGGAATGTGCTAACGACGTTAGCCTCGTGAAGTTCTTGCTGAAGCATGGAAAAGTACTGCAAGAAGTGTTCCTTTGCACCAGTCTATCCAAGCCAAGAGAGTCTCTTTTGAGAGAAAAGATCAAATCTCAGATTATGGGATTCTCAAGGGCTTCTTCAAATGCTAACATTGTTTTTCAGTAGCCATTGATTGATTTGAGTTTAGGAACTGATGAATCCAGTTTAATATTACCTCTGCCATGATCGAACCAATTGCTCAGGCTATCTTTGAATTTTATCATAATCTCTGCTTAATCTCTCTGTTTTCTTCTTCATTTTTATACATTTACACATCATTATATTCATTATCCATAAAATATCAACAAACTGTGCATGAAAAACTCCATCTAGATTTCCTCAGTTTATTACCATTTACCAGCAACAAATGTATAGGATGATCAAATCATCATTAACAAAAACATGATCACTTTGTATGAAAACAGGCAGCTGAGAATTCCTGTTGCAGAGCCTCCTCAAGCAAGGCCTCAGATTGCTGCATCAATTCAGGGCTCAATCTGAACATAAGCACACAAAACTCCATCTCATCGAGGGCGCCATCGCGATTGAGATCACCTTCGATCATCATGCTCTGCAACTCATCATCTCTCAAATCTTGGAGCCCCAAAAGAGCTGAATTCTTCTTCAAGCTCTCAAATGTGATGAGCCCTTTTTCCCTGTCCATCAACAGCCTAAACCCTTTGCATAGTTCTCCAATCAGCCCTTCTCCGCCCAGCCTGTCAGCCATGAAAGGCAACATATCTTGAAACTCATTCATCTTCTTACCAGCCATTTATCTTTCCCAAGCAGAATATGATGGATTAAAGTAGGGTCTTTAGGAAGTATAGAAGATATGAAATTTGATAAAAGGGACATGAGGGTTTTATACAAGATTGAGGATTTGAGATGACAACCAATACACAGACAGTAATTGCTTCGTCTCTTTCTTGGAAGAAGGCCTGTCAAGCTGTCACAAGCTCCTAGGGGTATTATGGTCATTTCGATGTGATTTCGTGTCCCTTTGACTTGCTCCATGAGGACAGGAGGAATTTCAATCAGATGTCATTGGATATGTTTATTGAGGGGCAGAGAAATTGACAGCCGTTTTGGTGATAAAATAATGATATTGTTAATGGAGAATGGATTTGTTAAGAGTTTTCACATGATTTGTATTCATGGTGTTGGGTTGCAAGGAGACTTGGAGGTGGGAACTTGGAAACATACATGGCAAAATATGAGGGAAGTTGAAATTTCATTCGTGTGAAGCCTGCAAGAAATGTACAAGTTTGATTTTGTACGTTTGATTCTTGATGTGGATAATCTTTGCCTATTGTCCCAACAACCCCACTTTATTACTATTTCTCTATCTCATGAATTACTGATTTGTATGTCACATTATTTGTTTGTTATTAGGGTACATCCACTTTTTAACATTCAAATATTCATGTGAACGAGGAACCATGAACATTGTAGTTAAACTGGTATTCCATTTTTATTAAAGTGCAAATTATGTGATAACTAGGATTCGAATTTTAGATCACACAATTTTTTTTAAAAATTTTAATCCATTTCTTCCCCTCTAGATTATTGAGAAAAAAGTCATGTAAATTAACATTACCAAGATCTGGATATTGATCTAGTGATGACTAGATAGGGTATTAAGGGTAACCTCCGAGGAAGATGTCACGCAATTCATTAAAATATGAAAAAACAAAAAAGTGAATTTTGTTTTGTAAAAAAATATAGGCTTGATCTTAGAACAAACAGGTGGAAGACGGTGGTCAATTTGTGAATTTAAAAGAATAGTTGACATGTGTAATCTTTTTATTTATTTTGATAATATGTAATAAATACCAATTTTTTTATCATTGGGTGTATGGATCTATATCCATGTATCTAACCCAACCCGATCTATATGTTTTCAGGCGTATGGTACACACGTCTTAACGTGTCCCCCCTCCCTTAATGTCTTTGTGGATGCACTTAGATCAACCCAAATTCGATTCAGGTGTTGTAAGTTTTACTTTTATATTAATATTTTTTGGATTTTAACCATACCTTAACATATTAATTTTTAGATAATCATTTATTCATTTAATACATTTTAGTTACATTAGTCATACATTTTGATTATGTTAGACATACGTACCTTTTAAATATGTTAGTTATACCTTAATTTATATATACATAAAAGTATAATTATAAAATGTATGAGCAATATCACATAAATGTGTATGCATGTACAAATTGTATAGAAATTTGAGTTTTTTAAGTTAAAATATTACATAAATGTAAAATATATGTATATAAAGGTATGATCATTATAACATAAAGATATGAATAACATAAAGATATGACTAATATAATATAAATGTATGACCTATACAGTATGTCAGTGGTTTTTTTTTTAATTTTAAATATTGAGCTAAAAGTATGATATCTAAACATAAATGTACAACTAATATAATATAAAAGTTAGTGAAAAAAAAAAACTTACACCAAAAGGGAAAAAAAAGGTACGAGCTGGCAATCCTTATGCGATTCAAGTGCATAGACTTGACTTATTTGAGATTCAACACCTGATTAACATGAGACCTTCTCAATAATTAATAATTAAAACTTAATATTAACTTTAACAATTTTATTGATCTGAACTCGAAAATATAACTAGTATGTTTCAAGTTAACATTTCCACTTTTTATTTTGGCTAATTGTTAAAAAAATCAAACTTTTTTAGAAATTGTATGGATCATATTCAGATAACATACATAAATCGTGAAACTCACCTTAGTTACATTACTATCATACTAATTTCAACCTTGGTTGCTACATTTGTTCAATATTAATATTTTAATATTCAGCTATCACAAAAACTCATATAAGACGGTCTCACAGATAATTTCCGTGAGACGGATCCTTAAAACCCATGAATTGAATCCATATCCATGGATTTCTGCATGAATTGATATGTGTGGGTTATGGGTTGACCCGATATCCACGGATTTCTTTATGAATTGATATGTGTGGGTTATGGGTTGACCCGTCTCACGAAAAAAGATTTGTGAGACAGTCTCACCCAAGAACTACTCTTCGGCTATAGCCTCTACACTGTCCCACATTGGGAAATTTTGGCCCAAAATTTAGGATATGTTGGTTGGATTAGGAGTTTAATCCATATTCGAGTCTGTACTTTATAACTAAGTAATTAGCTCAATAATCACATTTAAAATATGGCTCTCTAGAGTTTGAGGGCAATTTATACGAACTTGGGGTTTAGTTTTGGGGCTTGTAACACCAAATGTAATAGGAGATTCAGACGCGCTTATATATAGAATTTTGTAGAAACTTAGGGAATAGTTGTAGAGAGCTTCTCTCCACCTAATATTAGGCCCTTGTATATAGAATTTCGTAGAAACTTAGGGAATAGTTGTAGAGAGCTTCTCTCCACCATTACATTGATCTAAAGGAATGTGGTTTAGTATAAATGGGCAGTATAAGATTCTTTGTAGCTAGTCAACATTTATAAGTTTATAACCAACATTTCTTCTACATTCTTCTTCTTTGTTTGCCAACATTTAACACACAATACGATAAATATATGATTAACAAAAAATAACATTTTTATAATTAAAAAACATTTTTTTAAAAAGGTAAGAAATGAATTAGGTAACAAATTAAGTGTGTTAATTTGTTACAACAACTAGATTAAAAATGGACGATTTCAACTCCCATCAACTAAAAGTTAAAATATATATCATGAATTAACTCAAAAATAAAAATACATATAATAATTTAATTCAAAAAGACTTGAATTTAGAAATAAAATAAAGATAGTAGTGTGGAGTTAAAAAAATAGTTTTTTTTTAAAATATATATATATATAATAAATCAAGAAATAAACTATTTACAACTTCAATCAACTTAACTAAATGTAATTTTGTAATAAAATATTAAAATATTTATCATAAATTAACTCAAAAGTAATTAACTAAATGTAATTTTATAATAAAATATTATAATATCGGTCATAAATAGTTAACTCATAAATAAAAATACATATTATAGTTTAATTTAAAAAGATTTCAAATTATAATAAAATTAAGATAATATTCTCAAGTTAAAACATGTTGGCTTCGCAAGTTTATGTGAGATATGGAAGTTTTTGGTTAAGGGGAAAAGACAAACGATTATGTGAGATATTTTGCTCAGAGGAATAGACAATGATTTTAGAAGCGTGCAATGAAGTTTTTGGTTTAAGGGGAAATGACAACGATTATGTGAGATATTTTGCTCAAAGGGGAAAAGACAACGATTTTAGAAGCGTTGTGAAATGTAAGCGTTGTGCGGCCAATCAGAATCTGCCAATATTGAATCTATAGATTCGATTCCAGATTCATAGGTTCGATTCCAGATTCATTCTTCATCCGATTCATGTGAGAGTTCAAGATCGGATCTATAGATTCGATTCCAGATTCATTCTCGATCCGATCCGATTTATATGATTCTTTTTGCATTGTACAACTGAGATATAAAGATATAAAGGTAGTGATTCTTTTGTACAACTGAGATATAAAGCTATGAAGGGTAGCTGATAGAGTAGATTGACATTCATATTTGAGTGAATTAGGGTTCTTAAAAGTGTGTGTTGATCATCTTAAAGTGTTCTTGATCTTAGAGTGTTCTTGAGTTTGAGGTTGTATCCTCCATTTTCATTTTCTGATCCGAACCACATAATCTTCTTGTTTTGTTTGATCTTTAATTGTGTGATTGGGTTTTTGTTTTGTATCTCTAAGTTTTGATGGTTTTGTAATCTTCTTTGAATTGGGTTTTTGTTTTGTATCTCTAAGTTTTGATGGTTTTGTAATCTTCTTTGAATTGGGAGGTTGGGGTAATTTTCCTAACAGTTTAGGTAGTAACAATCTAAAGAAATTTCCACGTAATATTGCTGTTTTGTTTGATCTTTATTTGTTTGTGTGATTGGGTTTTTTTGTTGGTTTTGTAATCTTCTTTAAATTGGGAGTTTGGGTTAGCTAAATCATCTTTCTTTCCATCCTATTCCTTTTCGAGTGCATCGTCAAAAGATGGTAACAATTTAAAAATGAGTGCCTAAGCTTATCAACTACTAACATTAATTTCTCAAATTAGTGATAATAATATTAGAAATATTTTACTATCTTTTGAAAATGCATTTAGTTGTAAATATTGGTATACCAATATTTTCGAGTTTTGATATGTGAGTGAGTCTTGTGCGAGACCGTCTCACAGATCTTAATCCGTGAGACGAGTTAAACCTGACCATGTCAAAAGTTAACATTCAAAAAGTTAATGGTCGAAGTCAAAGTAAAAGCCAAAAATCAATGGTCATCGAACGGTCAACGGTAATCAGTTGGTCAAAGTCGTTAATCAAAAAGTATTACATGACATACATAAAAGTATTAAATTATGAATGTAATACTTTTAATCTAATAACATAATACTTCTATCTATTTATATGTGATACTTTTAATTAGTATTATGTACTACATATAAAAGTATTATACGATAATATAAAAATATTACTTGTTTATTTCAATAGTATTACACGTTAAATATAAAAGTATTACATGATGTTTTATTCTCATAATGCAATATTATTTTTGTAGACTATATATACACTATCTTGGATTCTATATTCTATTATATTTTGGCAAAATATTTTGTGCAACTAGTGCATGGATCTAGTTGACCCACCCCACGCCCCTCTCACGCGTACGCGCCCCAACACGCTCCCACGCGCCTGGTGGGTGGGCTCAAACCCACCAAGATTCGTTCCAGAGAGTCATATCTGATTCGCTCCAGACAGTCATATCTTCATGTTATGTTAGTGTTACCTTAATGTTATGTTAGTGTTACCTACGTGAAGACCAGTCTAACATAACATGAATGTATGATTAACATTGTTTTTTACCTTCATGTTATGTTAGTGTTACTTTGGTGTTATTTTAGTTTAATGGTTTTAAACTAAGGGTATGAAATTTGGAAATGAGGTCATGCTAACATAACACGAAGGTAACACTAACATAACATAAAGGCCACGACCAAAACACGTGAAAAAGTAAGGGGGCGTGGATTGAGTTGGCCCGTGCCAGCCCGCGCACAACCCGGTTGCATGAATCTCAAATTCGTGCACCTGATGCATAGGAGAGTCACTTTTATAAAATTTTGAGTGTGATTTGTCGCAGCTTCAATCCTTTACTTTTCCGGCGTCGTTCGAAATTCTCCGATGCCAAATTGGAATTCTCCGGCGTCGAATGGAATTCTCCGATCAAAAAGACCTGCAAAACAAAGAACACCAGGGGTTTTTCCCGGTGAAGGGACTCCGACGCTCAAGTCAGTAATCTCACAAAGATATTGCTCTCGATTTTAGTAATGCTTTAACGTGTAAAAATTGTGATTGTGTGTGCAAAACAGAAAGATAAAGGATATATATATACTCCCTGAAAGAAACGTGATTTCTTAGGAAAGGGATGTGGCAGTTAGGATTTCTCCTAAAAACTTGGAAAATGGCGAGATTCTCGCGATCGTGGCTCGACATTTAATCTCACAATTCGACATTCTTGTCTGTGAGTTTAATCAGTTCGCTTAGACTGCCGAACATCCTTGTTCGCTCACACGTTCTCTATTACTTCTTTATTATGTTCGCGCCGATTGGCCTTCTATTTCGAGCCGGGTTTTCGGGATAATTCGGATATGGTTAGTTCGACCACATCAGAGTGAAAGTGAACTATTCTAAATATTCTTTTGGTATCTTTCGATGAAGTCTTCTGATTCGATAGGGTCAAACACATAAATCTTTGAGTTGATTTCTACGACTTTGTTTAGCTGTGTTGTGTTCATCAAGAACACCAAGTGAAATCTTCTTATTCTTGATTTCGTGGATAATTCAATTAAAATCTTTCTATATAAAATCAAATATAATAAATGACGGAATCCATAAATAATACACAACACTTGCGTGAGGCGACGGAGTGTTCTTTGAGACGGATCTTTTGACCCATGAATCAAATCCGTTTCCACTACTTTATATGTGAATTGTTAAATATGGGTTATGAGTTGATCGGTCTTACGAAACATGATCAGTGAGCTGTCTCAGATAAGACTTATACTCTAAATAATAATAATGTTCAAATAGTAATTAATTGATGATGACAAGGATAAGCAATTAATTAGCATGGATGATATCACATAATAAGAAGAAAACAGAATTAAGAAAGCATATGATGAAGAAAGGGACGTGGAACACACTTAGCTCTCAATGGGTGCATGCGTGGTGTAATAACCCCAATACCTTCTTTCATATCAATTTCACCAATCTTTTCCCACTCAAAACACTGTATTAAACACCCCAACGCCATCCCAAGCATTAGCTTCGCCAGTTTATCCCCAGGACACGCCCTTCTCCCCAACCCAAACGGCACGAATTCTAGCCCGTTTACCCCACCTTCGAACCTCTCTGGCACGAACTTTCCGGGGTCCTTCCACGTGTGAGGGTCATTTTGAATGTCCCATGCATTGACCAATAGCATGGTTCCACGTGGGACATGGTAGCCAGCCACGGTGCAGTCCTGGGACGAGACGTGAGGCGTGAGAAGTGGCGCGGGTGGGTGCATTCGCAGGGTCTCGTTGAGGATGGAGAGGAGGTATGGGAGCTTGGAGATGTCGGATTCGGACATGAGACGGTTTTTGCCAACAATGTTGTCGATGTGGGATCTTGCCCTGCTTTGAATGTCTGGATTTTGGAGGAGGTGTGAGAAGGCCCATTCCAGTGTGCTTGATGAAGTGTGTGATGCTCCTTGCACTAAAACCTGTTGAGATTACAACATAATAGGTAAATGTGTTTAAGATCAAAGAAACTTGAATTTTATTCTCTTGAAAAGTTCAATGAAATTAGTAATTATTGATTGGTCACCGTTTTCTTAAGCACTCAATTATTGTCTCTACAATCTTAATTTAAAAGGAAAGAAAGAAAGACAAACTTACATAAGAGGCTCAAATGATATTATACACTAGTCTAGCCTTTCTAGCTTAACACATGATATATGGCCCAAGTCATAGTATACTATGTCTCACACTCTCACTTACCAATAATTTTAAAGCCCAAACTATTGATTGTGGTCCGAAGCATATAGTGAATAATTAGAACAAGAAAAAGAAAAGGAGCTAGCAAGCTTAAATTTGACTTTTGGAACATCATTTTCTGTTATAAGTGCTACTTATTAGGCTAAGTATGTTTAAGGTTTACATGGGTTGAGGAAAATCCAAGTTTTATAGACCTTGAGTTGGAAAACCCTTGATATATAAAAAAATGCAATTTTGTTTTCAAATTGAGTTGAGTTGGAATTGGACACCACATATGTCACATCAATGTACTTGAAATACATATTCTGTATTATCGTGTTAGATAAATGTGTTTAACGAAAAAATCTTTTACACTTTAACATGTGGCGGTTATATTAGAACGAGGTTATCCTGACTGGGAATCAACAGTGCAGGTTAATTTAAGTAGAGAATTGTTACCAGGAAGAGGTTTGTGATAGTTTGATGAGTATAATATTGAGGTTGTTGTCTTTGCAAATCCAATAGAACTTGAATCAACCTTTTCTTCTCCCTATTACCATCAATTTCCTCCTTCACTCCACAACGATCTTCTATTACATTTTCCATGAATCTATCTCGCTTTTCTTGCACTGATCTCATCTTTCTCTCCACGTCTCTAAATCCGAACCAACGTCCCACAAACGGCAGAAAATCGACGACGTTAGCTTCCAGAGTCACCGTCGACATCTCCGTCACGATCTCCTGAAACATCTCCGCCTCCTCCGAGCTTCCCGGTCCACCTGCGATCATCCTCGTCACCACATTGTACGTGTATTCGAAAAACAGCGTTTTCAAGTCCACGATTTCACGGCCACTATTATGATCTCTCAAGAGCCTCTGCACCAGGGCTCGGGCCTCGTCGGCCCGAACGCTGGCAATCATGTCAAGTTTATGCGACGAGAGGAGGTGGAGGGCCGAAACCCGGCGGAGATTCCTCCAGTGGTCGCCGTAGGGGGCCCATGCAAGGCTGGTGAAGTTGTAGCCGAAGTGCTTTCCGTTGAGGAGATTTGGGCGGTTGGCGAAGACGACGTCGTTCTTGATCAGGCATTCTTGGGCGGCGGCGGAGGAGGAGACTAGGAGGGCGGGGCGGGAGCCGAGGCGGAGGAAGAGGAGGTGGCCGTGGCGGCGGGAGAGATGGGAGAGGGCCCGGTGGAAAGGGATGGATTTAGTGAAGAAGTAAAGGTGGCCTATGAATGGAAGGATTGGGAAAGGGGTGGGAGGAAGGTTATGGAGTTTGTGAAGGAGATGCTGAGTTATGGTGAAGATGAAGATGAGTATGAGTGTTAGCAGGATTTGAGCTTCCATGCCTAAACTTTAATTAATGATAATATTTTAACCAATATATGTGTGAAGTGATTATAAATAAACTAGGTATTTCACATGCACCAATTGTGAGTCTGAATCTCCTATTACATATGGTGTTACATCTCATGTTACATAGTATTTAATACACGTCACGTATTAATTAGTGATGTCATTGAATACACGTGGGGGATGATGATTGATTTGGAATAGGAGATGTAACATCAAATGTAACAGAACATCTCATGTATGTAGTCATTGCATGATGCTATGACACGTGGCCTTTCTTGAATTGATGGGCAAACTCATGGCAAAAAAGATCATATTTATATGGCAAAATGCAGGTACAAATACCGTAAAAAAACATATCTATAGAACTCATGTTTATAATATAAAACGCATATTTATAATTGATAAATACATTGTTATATCTTTGAAAGATATACTTGAATCTCATCACACATAACACGATTTTCCAATTAGAACGATGTACAATTTTCCAACCAGAACTTGGGTTTGAGATGGTACTTGAAAGAAAAATCATGTCTTATGTACAATTTTTTTAACAATAGATTGAATTCTATCTTTTTTATACAATTTGTAGATTATTGCATAGACAATTATAATATATTAGTATATTTAACTATTTTTTAAGATTTATATTATTAAAACTAAAGTATTCAAATGGACAGAGTCTGAAAAGTCAAAGTGTGGCAGCATAGGCGATTAACTGAAGAACAAAACCAAACAAGACAAATTAATTAATTAATAAGTAGTTCAGTGATAAAGCAACAGGTGTCAATGTGCATGAAAACTTTTAACCACCTGGTTAATGTGATTCTCTATCTCTCTCATTTTAAATCTTGACGAATCGAGATTTGATTTGATAAATAATTCATTGGAGATAAGCTTCACGAATCGAGCTTATATTTGAAATCATGTTGAACTTTTAGTGAACTTTTGTCTAAGTCGATTTCAAGATTGAAGTATCGAGTTTGTATTAGATCGAATCATTTCGGACTCTTAACGAATTTTATTGAGTCAAACTCGAGTTGAGTTCGTTTAACTTGTTACCAATCTTTTTCAAGTCGAACCCAAGTGAATATCGATCTTATAATTATAAGTTTTATCTCGAGTTGAACTCAAACTCAAACTCTTTAAATTGATATGAAACTCGAATTGGACTTGAATCCGAAAAAGTGAATGAATCAAATTGAAACCAATGATATCCGACTCGAACCGACTCATTTGGGATAGTTGTTTCAATACATATGACTTCAATCTCTTTATGAAATTATTGTCAATTGATTTCTTTTGTCGTCTTGAACAAAAAAGTGGTTGAATTGTGCAAACATTGAGAATGTTTTGTGAGGTTGTTAAAGTGATTTCTAATTTAAATTAAATATAAGATCATTTTTATTTTTATTTGGAGTATATGAAGTGATCAGAGTTATGCAATTTTAGATTTTTGATTGTAGTGGATTATAATTGTAAAACAAAAGAAAATTGGATTTTAAAAGTAGACATAAATATAATTTAATCGATTTTTGGTGGTTATCTTTCTCAGCATAGATTGAAGATTAAAAATTTGGAAAAGAATGGAACAAAGGAAATGACAAAATGAATGCTGGTATATCATCCACTTCTTACAAATGTCCAACAAAATAATGTGTCAATTAATTAATATGGCCACATAGAAATTATTAGAAAATCACAAGGGTACAATAAAAGAAGCCAATAAAATTCTTTTGTAGTAGCAAGTCATCAATTGTAATAAGTAAAAATTAAGTGTGTCATTGCTAGACTAGATATATAATATGTTCCAAATATTTAATAAAGAAACTTATGTGGGATTTCTTACGTACAACTTTCGTGAAACCAATCATTATATGTTTTGATCAATCTCATTTTCATAAATAGATATGTGAATTGTGAAATATGAGTTGTGGATTAGACGATTTTACATAAGACAATTCGTTAAGTCGTCTAAAATAAACAAAATAAGCTTTATTCTTCTCTATGCTCTAAATGTACAATCCATTATACATGTATTAATATTTATTTAGGTTATGTAATCATAACTAAGCCCATACACTTGGTCCACATTTATCTTTAACAAATAAAACCCATATGAATTTGGCTCATTATGAATCTCAGATAAGATTTATAAAAACTAAAGGCGCAAGGGAATACATTTTCTCTCATAATTTGTCGGTTAGATATTATATTTTATGCGAAAGCATCATAAAATAATCCAAGGATGAAAATAGGATGATGTGAGTCAAGGATGAAAATATCGGTTTTGATGGATATATCGGTACCTTAATTTTATGGAAATATTGATGGATATATCGATTTCGGTGGAAATATCGGTACATATATTTTTTCGATATTTACCGATATATTGTCGATATTTATCGATATTTACCGATAATTTATCGATATTTACCGATATTTTCTAGATATTTATCCATGTTTAAGCGATATTTACCGATTTTCATTAATTTTCTTATAATTTTTACCTAAAACCACTGATATTGAAATCGATACCAATTTTTATCGACATTTAGCTAATAATTATTGATTTTTCATTTATTTTTTATCAAAAAATGAAAATATCGGAGATATATCGTGACAGCCCGTTTTTGTTTCGATCACGTGAAAAAACGAAAATATTAGAGATATATCAGGATATTTTCATCCTTGATGTGAGTATAGGAAGGCAGGTGCAAATCACGTGTCCCAGCCAGGTACACGTAGAATCTGTCCATTCCCTCGCATGCCACGTCACCAAAAAAGAATTCTGTTGCAGTCCACCTGGCACCCTCCCCACCATACACTCTCCCACATGGCCACACACAATCCCCATGTCCTCAAATCTCTCTCCAGTCGACCACCTCTCCTCGAAATTACAACTTTGCCCTCCTTTACAGTGGCCTTTTCGTAATTTCACATGAAACCTCCTTCCTTTCTTCTTCCCCCTTCTGGTGCCATCTCTTTCTTCTCTTCACATATTTATTTTGGAGACAAACTCTACCTTCCCTTTATTCGTTTTTCTCTGTTTTCATTTTCAATCGGAAAAGATGAAGAGGCGTTGTGAGCTCTGTAAACAAACGGCGCGGGTACATTGCGAGCCAGATCAGGCGAGTTTATGCTGGGACTGCGACGCCAAGGTGCACTCCGCCAATTTCCTGGTGGCGCGTCATTCCAGGAATTTGCTCTGCCGCCTCTGTCAATTACCGACGCCGTGGTCCGCTCTCGGCTCTCACCTGGAGCCGACCTTCGCCGTCTGCCGGAGTTGCATTGATCGAAGGATCTGTGATAGAAGCGTCGAAGAAGAGGCGGTGGATGTGGAAATCGGCGTGTCGACGCCACCGCCGGCGTCGGAGAGTTCTTCGAGTAGTGAAGAGGCCGATAGTGACGGCGAAGTCGTGGATTCAAACAGTCAGCCTTTTGATGTGAGGATTTTTTCTAATTTCTGCTAAATTAATGTGTAATCTCTAGTTCAATTTTCTCAACGGTTATGGATTTTGACAGGACGATGACCACAATGTACCGTATACTAAGAACATTCAGAGACGGCCGTCAAACTCGGTGACGGAAACTCGGCGAGCATCGGAGATATCCACTCCGCCGAAAAAGATCCGGAGAAGAAGGAACCCGTAGACCTAGAAGAAGATTCCATGGGATTATACCGTATCCGATGTCCGTTTATTTGAATTCATTCTAATCTGGGTAACCGAACCGTTGATTTCTGCACCGTTCAGATTAGGGTTAGAATTAAATATAGTTAAATTAAAATTTGGTTTTTGGATTGGATTTTACACGATAGCTATATATAATTTAGTGAATTTTGTTATTTGGGTATGGTTTGTATATAGTATATGGTCCCTATTTTGGTCCCTTGAAGGACGCATGTCTTTCTCTTACCAAGCAAGATCTTCAATTTTCTCGAAAAATATTCTGAAATCGAATATATTAGTTGTTTAATCATAAGAAATTATATTGTGAAGTGGATTTTTTTGTTTTTTTTTTTTTTGCTACAAGAAGTATACAAGGTCATGTGTGGTCCATCTAAATAGAAGAGTTGACTCTACCATTCATAAGACGTGAGGTGCATTCATGGATGAAAACATCGTGAAATTTTGTTGATATATTGTTGAAATTTTGTTCAAATTCTATGTCCGATATAAAAATGGGGTATTGTTTTTTTTCGTCAAAATGTCATCTGTTGCTGTTCGTGTTTCGGTTTCGGTGAGATGTAGGGTCAAAATGATGGGTTTCACTGATATTTCGCCAATATATCGGTACGTTCATTTGTCGGCAGAATTCATTCAAATGCATTTTTTTTTAATCTATTTCATGAATTTTTCATATGATTTGAACTTCTTCTTATTGATCACAAAAAACAAATTTTTTCACTCAAACTAGTGTTATCATATCTTCATTCTTCACATGCATGTCTTCTTACAAAATAAACTTAGTGCTATGCTATCACATCTTCATATGCATACACTCTACAAAATAAAAAAATGGATAGGACTCATAGGAGTCAATCTTTCAACTTTATCTTCAAAAACTTGTCTATAAATGTCATCAAATATCAATGAGTAAACAATCAAATTGGCAAGTCTAAAACTTACTAACACTACTCATTCAAATTTGTTGTTCTACAACACCTCCAAGATTTGTTGGTCATCAAGAAGAATTGTATATTTTGAAATTAAAAGGTTAGTGATTCAATTAGTATGTAGTTTTTGTACATGATAAGTTAATTATGCAATTACTATGTTGTCATGAAGTGGCCTAATTTTCCATGCTTTTGATGAAATGTTAATTATTGTTTGATTATATATAAAAATTAAAGTGGAGATATACTCTTTCACTAAAAACTTTTAAAGTGATTTAAGATCTGTCATGATAAGTAGGTGATAAATTATATATGTATTGATCTAAGTAGGAGTTCATGCTATTATTAGTTCATAAATAAACTTTGTACAAACTTTCTCATATTATCACTCTATATATTAGTTTATCTCTCATTTTGTTGTAATTATATCTTTTTATTTGAAATTTTGACTTCAATTTATGTATGAATGTTAGTTATAACATTATGTAAATCACCACATATATTTTCTAATTTTTTAACAATATTTCCGTGATTTTTTTTAAAATTACCGATATTTCCACCGAAACCGATATATGCACCGATATTTCCGTAAATTTAAGGTACCGATACATGCACCGAAACCGATATTTTCGTCCTTTGGTGCATTTGAGTGGATTATACAAAATATAACCATGTGTATAGGCTCAAATGAGTCGTGGCCACACACACAACATGAGCAACTTTATACATGCATGTGACACAATCTTTCAAGATAAAATCACATTTGGTCTCGTAACTATTGTCTTTTTCACAATTAGTCCCACAACTATTTGTTTTTTTAATTTGGTCCCATAATTTAAATAATTGCTCTATTTTGATCCCAATATCGTCAAAAATTTCGAATTTGGCCAGAAAATAGTCATATGACATCCAATTTGGGGGTTTCCGATGAAAAATAATGACATGACATGAGATGTGATGATTATTGTATTGGTCCAAACATTAAAACAAATTCTAAAAAAAATGTCATCTTTATTAAATGCGTAATTATTTTTCACCGGAAACCTCCAAAATGGATGTCACGTGACAATTTTCCGGTCAAATTTGAAATTTTCAGGGACATTGGGACCAAAATCGAGCAATTATTCAAGTTACGGGACTAAATTAAAAAAGTAAATAGTTGTGGGACCAATTATGGAAAATACTATTGTTATGAAACCAAATGTGATTTTATCCCCAATCTTTCTCAACATCACTAGGTTTTCCTCCATTTCCAAATTTTGAAAAGGATGAATTTCAAATCCAAGTAAAATGGATTGGGTTTTAAATCTATTATACAACCGAAATATAAGTTCAAAATGAAAATAATGGATTTCTAATTCATGTTTATCCAAACATGACTAATAAGTTTATTATTTAAGATTTAAAATATCGTCTCAAACCCATTCACGCAGATGGAGTCTAAAAGAATCACATCAATTGAAATGCTGAATTTAAACAAAGGGTTCATTTGTTTCCTAAATAATCCAAATTGCCTTTTGAAAAGAATTTATAAATTCACATGCTCTAATACGTAATCCAACATTGAATTCCTTAATTATGGAGTAAAACAAATTTGATGGGAATAGGTGCTACATAAATAATATGATTCATTGAAAAACCTAATTTTGGACTCTAGCTATATGAACATGCATGTATACAATGTAGATCGTGTAATAACTTTGATTACAAGATAACTAATACTTGTTAGTTGTTAGGCTCTCAATCAAGAATTTTAGATCCAGATGTGTGATGTAATGAGTAGTGATGTAGAACACGTAATAAGATAGTTTAAATATGGATAGTATAAAGAAAGAAACCAAGTTGTAGTAATGATGTATGCATGGATTCGAAGCATCAACTTTAACTAAATTTCCATTGTATCGTTTTAGAAAGTTGTTTTGTTATGATTATTCTCTCTTTCGGCTAAATATCTTCACATACATTCAATTCAAATAAAATTTGAGCTCTGAATTCAATTTTAAGATACTAAATAATATTACAGTCTAACTATATTTATGCATCAATGATCGATGATGGTACATGTAATTTTATAAGTATGATCGATTTGGTGACGATGCTCTCACTCGAATGTTGAATTTTGCATGATAGGTGATACCATCTCCAATGGGTCGCACAATATTCACTCATTCGTTTCTTTCACGAACGTTATACTAGTATTTTACAATTGTATTTACAATCTTTACTTGCGAATTCTCTTAAATAAGTTCAATAACTTATTAATAAATTAGTGACTAAAAATAGAAAATTATTTTAAATTTAAAATAAATAAATGTAACGTAGGGAAAAGTACCAAGTAGAATTGAAAATAAAATTATTATGCAATTCGAAAATCTAAATGCTAATTTATTTAAAAAAATAAAAAGGGTTAGAATAATGAGAACAAGAATTTGAAAAATAAAACCTGCAGCGAAATAACACTTTAAAATATTCACTTAAGGTAAATACTGCTGGAGATGCCCTTATGACATCTCCACCATTGCTTTAAGTTCTTAAGAATTTAAAATTCGCTCACTCTACTAGTGCTTTAAAAGTGTATAATAAATTATCTCAATAACCAACCTTGCGTTGGATTCAACTGAAGATATCTTGTGTTCAACTTTTTCTTCTCATTTTCTTCTACTTTTATGAATATTCCATTTTAATGTGAAAAATGATGCATACTATTGGAGATGAATTCAGTATAAAAATAAAGCAAAAGTTGCATTATTTTCTTGCACACTGCTGGAGAAGCGTCTTTAAATTTTATAAACTCTAGGGCATCTACAACCGTGCTGGATTTTAAGAATTTAAGAATTTTCTATTCCAACAGTGTTTTAGAAGTCCACACTAAATTATTTCAACCGCCAACTTGGATTCAATGTAAGATTTATCTTTCGTTAAAATATTTTTTTCGATTTTATGGAATATTATGAAATATTCTCTTTTACTATAAAGAATAATGCACACAACTTCTAGAGGTAAATATCAATTTTAGAATGAAAATGATGTAAAAGTTGCATTATTTTTTGTGCATTGCTGGAGATGCTTAGAAACATTTATTGGCTGAAACGAAGGACATGTTAGTGCGTTCATTATTGACGTGACATAATAATGTTATATCAACATTGTAACATAATGATTACGATGAATGGTTAAAGTAAAAACTATTAGTATGAATTTATAATTTATTTACTAAGTACTACATTTGCACTAGGCTACAAGATCATTGAACGGTTAGAATCAAACTTATATGAGCTTTAACTTCAATGGACACATGTAAAGTATTTCAAACAATTTAATTCCATCCACACAAATTCAACGATTAACTATTGAAAGGACACAGCCAAGAATTAGATGTGACCCCTAATTCTATTTCTATCCGTTGGTTTCATTGCATAAATTAATTATTTATGGTATAAATAATTTGCTTTATTGGATTCTATTGTAATTCTCTCCTTATTTCTATCTATTCTATCTTTCTTGTTTGAATTTCTCATGAATTTAATTCCATTAAGTTAATCAATCTACAACTAATAAAAGATAAATTGATGTATATGACAATTTATTTGGATCATGATTAATGGGACTTTGTCTCTTGAATGAATATTTATTTCAGAGTTATTGTATTCAAAAGATCAAGAAAAAGACAAGAAAAAAAAAAAAAACAACAGAAAGTGTTTATTGGTGTTGACCATTAATTTGTCATCTCATGTGTGTCACAAATTTGATTTGACTTTTAGTTCCCCAAATTAGTGAACCTTATTTCTTGCTTTTCATAGACGGCCCAAAACTGATCTCAAATCCCACGTAGACGTAAATCTGTAAATTTTCTTGGTAAAATAAGTGGGAGTTGATCATAAAGTTGATTACTTGGATAATACGCAATTATGATAAGCTTAATCTCAACCTTATTATCGATTATGCTAAGTTTGTGGTCGGCAATGTCTTAAAAAGACTATTAGTCTTGTAAGAAAAGTTTACTAGCCAATATAAAAATTTATATGAAATCATCTGAAAAAATATTATTTTTTTAGATGGAATCAAGTGCTTACAACCTAAATTTATTTGAAAAAATATTTTGTGTAACTGGTGCATGGATCATGCACCCGGGTCGACCCGCCCCACGCGTTTGGTGGGTACGCTCAAATCCACCAAGATTCACTCCAGGCAATCATACCTTCATGTTATGTTAGTGTTATCTTCATGTTATGTTAACATGAAGATAACACTAACATAACATGAAAGTCAGTCTAACATAACATGAAGGTATGATTAACATTGTTTTTTACCTTTATGTTATGTTAGTGTTACCTTCATGTTATATTAGTGTTACCTTCGTGTTATTTTAATTCAATGGTTTTAAACTAAGAATATGAAATCTGGAAATGAGGTAACACTAACATAATACGAAGGTAACACTAACATAACATGAAGATAACGACCAAAACACGCGAAAAAGTAAAGAGGTGTGGGCTGGTCGGGCCGGCCCAGTCCGCGTGCGGCCCGGTTGTACAGGAGAACAACTCATCTTATTTTTATTAAATAATTTCTATTTTAGAGGTTATAAATTTATTCATTGTGAATTAGATACGTGGAATCATTTTATAATAACACATCTCACAACTCAAATCACTTCAATTTATACAATCATCTGTTGCTCAAATGCCTAAACATTTAGGATGAATTTTTATTAGTAATTAGGTATAAAATCTACTTCTAACTATGGACATTCAAGTTGATTTGTCCTTTTAAAATAAGTATAATTCAAAGAGTCTAGTTTCTTTTTCCAAAGAGATTATTATTAAGTAAGTTCATGTTTTGCATGCCTTTATCAAACCCTTTGCTAGATTTATTTATGTTTTGTCCATAGAAAAAATCATCAAATAAATATATTATACTTCAAAATTATGTAATCTACACAAATCTATTCACCGTTTTCCGAAATAGAGTTAATTTTATATAAAAATTTGGACAAAAAAGGTTTTCAACCTTAGAAGTATGAGGAAAATTTTATCAAGACGATCTTTTGAATCTAATGTCGTGGGATAAGTCAGCTCGCAATCTACAATCTCACATTTTTCTTTTCAACATAGACTCTTTCTAATATCGAATGAATTTGTAAAAAAATATTGAAAATATAAAAGTAAGAGTGAAAATGAAAGGATAGGAGATGTAAGAAAAGTAGTGGATTCCCACATGGTTATAAGATTAATATGATTGGTTTGTTGAAGAGTCCAACTTTGGTGATGAGAATAAGTAGGATGGATTGTGTAATAATATGAAAGTGGAGTTGTGGTTGAGAGTTGTTGGTTGTTGGAAAGGAGTAGGAAATGATGGTTGTATTTTAGTGTTGGCAGTTAATTTAAAAGTCCTCAACAATCTTCCCTTCTCTATTATGAGGATGCTATTGCTAATTGCTCAGTTCACTTTTATTCTTATTCTTATTAAATTGATACCCTCCATTTTTTTAAGTAGGTTTCATGTGCACCTGATACGTTATACAATCGGACCTCGATTTAGCTCAATGTCCTTTTTGTTTTGTTCTGTTTCTTTTCTTTTATAGTATTTTTGAAAAATATTAATACCGGTCTAAAAGAATGTTAAGGTATAAGTTACAACTAACATTACTAAATGCATAAGTAACATAACTAAAATATATGACTAACATTACTAAATTAATTGTATGCATGACAAATATAATATAAATGTATATTACTTGGGAGTGAATTTATGTACGAACACCCAAATGCTTGACCGGTCGAGTGGACCGGAGTGCAAGGATATAAGATGTGTAAAAGTTTTGGTGCCAATTTTTTGGGTTTTTGACCTTCACATTTATCATAATCGTATAACTAATTATGATGGTAAATAAGCATGCATGTAGAGCACAAATGCAATACAGACTTGAGGTCTCTTTTATTCGAAATGATTGTTACAAAATAAATTTAAAAAATCAACTTACATAAAACAAATGATTAATATCAGAACTCAATAGTATGATCGTTCTTCAATTGGCAATAGGATCGGATCTTTCACAAGGTCGAAGAGTCCGTTGACTTAAACCCCAAAAAATTATTTTTTACGGTCCGAATTTTTTTTTAGATATCTATATGTGCACATATATACATATATATAATTTTGTGAAAATATAATTTTAGCAATCATAAGTAATCTATAGATTTTTTCCCTCCATATAGGCTTATAGCTTGAGCAACCATATCCAAATCTTAGTAAACACAAAATTATATTTTAATTATAAAGATTCACTATAAAATTCCCCCTAACTCTGCTATAATAAAGAAAAATTAAGGATGAGAAAATAAATTAAGGATGAGAAAATTAGTTCAAAGTAAATTCGGAGATATTAATATAATATAAATATCTTTAATATTCTAAATGCTTAAATATTTTATGTTTAGCCTTGCATCTGTACGGTTGTGGCATTTAGAGAAATTAGGGTCCTATCTGAAATTTGGACGCATACCAAAAATATTAATAGGTACCACATAATTTATTTTCTTGATTGCACCCTACATCTCCTGTTGCTATGAGCTCCCCGTCCAAGCATTACTTCAGCCGCTGAAGTAATACAGTAAGGACGGTACCATCTATGTAGCTACTCTTGCTCTGACTATTCCTGTCAAGGAAATAGAGTATGAACACTATATGAGCTACTGAGCTATGAGTTCTTGAGTTGGAGAGCTAGAGATAGGGAGCCGGGAATAGTCGGAACAAGAGTAGCTATAAGTATGGTGCTCCTTACTGCATTCCTTCAGATGCTTCAGGAATGCTAGGAGCTTTAGCATCAAGAAGGTAGGCCCTTACTCAATTACCTCCTAAAGTCGGTAATTGTCAGGTCTTTAGCTTCATATGTCCCAGTATGTTTATAAAAAAGCTACACCGGCAGGAGAAGACCATTCGCCGACAAGACGATTCTGCGACTTCGGCGACAAATGCTTTAACTACTTTTAGTTATGACGACTTCTACAAATTACTACTTAATGTGATATTTAGACAATTTTTTAAGTCAAAGTTGAAAATTTAGTTCATTAAACAACTAATTTGGTGTTCTCTATCTTAACTATTTGAGTAATTTGTGCGTTTTAACTAACCATTACTATGAATAATTCCTGATAAGATGGCATGATTCTTTTTTTTGGTGTTTCGAATATTCTAAAGATGATTAAAATTGTAGCAATTTAGAAATCTCTGTAAATTTATATAATCATTTTTTGTGTTTGTATTCATTCACTCATAAAAGACATTATTAATAATAATGCAAGTGGTATAGTTTGAGCTTATAACTTGGGCTGTTACATGAAGCTAACTTGGGCATCCTTCATTGTCAAGTAGGCTTTGTGGGCTCAAGACAAAATCAGGCCCAATTAAAAGTACAATATATATCCGTTTAAAAAATAATTAACTCTTTAGTAAATAGATTTTATTTTAAGTTATTTATCTCTTTTTTGGATTAAGGAAGAGTAAATCATTTTCCTTTTCAAACTTTATCTTGTCTTATTCTTTTCCATATTAGACTTTTATTTAGTGGAACGTATTTATTATGCATATTAAATGTTGAATGATTAGCCATTTGTTGCGCCCGTGGAAATATAAATCTATTAGTTCACTAGGTCAGGTCGTTTTCAGTTTTGGTGTATTAAACTTAAACTTTTCAATTTTAATCATTTAATTATCGATTCTTTTTTTAATTTTAGTCCTTTTTAGTTGGAACAATCGAAATTGCTGATATGACCATCGGAAAATCTGACGTGACAGTTGGAAAATCTGATGTGACACTAGAAAAATCTGATGTGGCAATCGGAAAGAATAAAATTGGAAAAAATTGATAATTAAAGGACAAAAATTGGGAAGTTTAAACTTGATACACCAAAGATGAAAATGACCTAACTCACCGAACTAAAATTGATATTATCCCATAATAAAATTCCTATTTTTAGTTGACTATATATAAAATAATCAAATACACCACACATAATCGGTGCAACCCAACTAAACTAAAAACCCATGATTTGTCTTGATTTTTTAGTGCATTAAGTTTTGTCAACCGAAGATTTCGTTTTGTTTTGCATGTATAACAAAATAAAAGGCCATGAATTAATCCGTACCAATATAATATAATGTAAAACTAATACAAAATTGTTCCAAGTAACAAGTTGCAACTCACACACGAATATTGATTGGCTATAAAGTCTTCATCTAGACGGATGATATTAAACTATAAGTACTGCTATTACATTTTGAGAAAGTCTTGTGTGCGACCGTCTCACAAATCATATTCCGTGAGACGGTTAACCCACATTCACAATTCACATATAAATTAGTGGAAATGAGTTTGATTCATGAACTACATAACTAATTAATGACACAAAAGTCACTTAAAATCGAGTAGTAAACATTAATTATATTTTTGAATGGATTTATCATTATTCTTACAAGAATCAACAGTCAATTCAATAAAAAAGAAATTATGGGATTAGTCTAAGATGATTTTCCTTGGTGGGTTTTACATGTTCAATGATGGGAATTGGACATGTTCAATTGGTGGGTGTGAAGTCTAAACCCTCCACAAAGGGCACTACTTTACGCGTTACCACAAATCAATCCTCTAAAATGACCTTAATATCCTCAAAACAATATATATATATATATATATATATGAGATATATTGTTTCATGCCTTATTTTTCTTTTCCTTTTTCTATTCTATGTAAATGTCAATGATCTTTACTTTTATATATTTAAGATGGGACAAAAAGGTAGATAAAATAATGGTTTCTGGAATTATTTTTGTATCAGATCATTATTTTTATAAAAATACGTAATATAATAATTCAACATTTCACAGGGTAAAATTGTCCATTCGAGAAGATTGCGAAAAGAAATATTTTGTTTCTGAAGAATTGAATGATGAACTTTAGCGTTGCCAGCACATGTTACATGTTATTGAATGAATGATGAACTTTGCAGAAAAAAGGATGATTTAACTCTCTCTCTCTCTCTCTCTCTCTCACTCCTCTCTCTCTCCGTGCAGCCAGACATGAGGCTCAGAAACCATTATTGTACCATGATTCATTTGATGTTCCTATGTTTCTGCATCAACTACTTATCTTCCATGGCAGCAGACAGCATTTCAGGCAACCAGAGTCTTTCCGGCGATCAAACCATCGTTTCTCTGGGCGACACCTTTGAACTGGGTTTCTTCTCCCCGGGTAAGTCTTCGAATCACTACATAGGCATTTGGTACAGAAAAGTGAGTCAACCAACCATTGTTTGGGTTGCAAACAGAGAAACCCCAATTTCAGACAAATATTCCGCTCAGCTCATGTTTTCAGATGGAAATTTAGTGCTCTTCAATGAGTCAAAATCCATCATTTGGTCCACTAATCTCAACTCTAGCAATTCTAGCCTAGATGCAGTGCTTCTTGATACCGGGAATTTCGTTTTGAGAGATGGGTCGGGTTCGAATTCGGATTATTTATGGGAAAGCTTTGATAATCCAGCCCATACATGGTTGCCTGGGGGGAAAATTGCTTATGATAAAAGAAGAAATGTAAAGCAACATTTAACTTCTTGGAAAAATGCAGAAGATCCTGCACCAGGCCTGTTTTCTCTTGAGCTTGATCCAAATGGGAGTCAATATCTCATAAAATGGAATGGGAGTGAGCAGTATTGGACCAGTGGTGCTTGGAATGGCCATATTTTTAGCCAAGTTCCTGAAATGAGGTTGAATTATATCTATAATTTCAGCTATATTGATAATGAAAACGAGAGTTATTTCACTTATTCACTTTACACTCAACCACTTATTAAACTTTCGAGATTTGTCATGGATGTTTCGGGGACGATTAGGCAGTTAAATTGGATGGATAAAGAGTGGAACTTGTTCTGGACTCAGCCTAGGCAGCAATGTGAGGTTTATGCTTATTGTGGGGCGTTTGGTACGTGTCAAAATGCGTTGCCGTTCTGTGATTGTTTACCGGGATTTAGGCACAGGTCTGAAGATGATTGGGATTTGCAGGATTATTCAGGTGGTTGTGTAAGAGAAAACAGTTTGCAGTGTGAGAACAATGGTACTAGTTCCAGTGGAAAAAGGGATAAGTTTTTTCCGATCTCCAATGTGATATTACCTGAACATTCTCAACAATTGTCTGCTGGGAATGCAAGGGAATGTGAATCTAGCTGCTTGAGTAATTGTTCTTGCACAGCTTATTCCTATGATGGAAATGGATGTTCCTTTTGGAATGGGGACTTATTGAATCTGCAAAAGTTGTCTGAAGGAGGTGGTAATGGACGTACGATCTACGTTAAGCTTTCTGCCTCTTCCTCAGTGTTTTCTGGTGGCAAGAATAGTAACATAGTTACAATTGGTGCTGTTTTGGGTTCCGTTGCTGGTTTAGTACTTCTTGCAATCATATCTGCAGTGGTTTGGAGAAAACGAAGGGTTGGAAGTTCTAAACCAGTGGAGGGTTCATTGGTAGCGTTTGTATACAAGGACTTGCAAAATGCAACCAAGAATTTCTCGGATAAGTTGGGAGGAGGTGGATTTGGATCTGTTTTCCGAGGGACTTTACCTGATTCAACTGCCATTGCTGTGAAGAAACTTGAAAGCATCACACAAGGAGAGAAGCAATTCCGGACAGAAGTAAGCACGATTGGGACCATTCAACACGTGAATCTTGTCAGGCTTCGTGGGTTTTGCTCTGAAGGTAGTAAGAAGCTGTTGGTTTATGATTACATGGAAAATGGCTCATTGGATGCACATCTTTTCCGTGCCAATGAGTCTAAGGTTTTGCAGTGGAAAACAAGGTATGAAATTGCATTGGGAATTGCTAGAGGGTTATCATATCTCCATGAGAAATGCAGGGATTGCATCATCCATTGTGATATAAAACCCGAAAATATATTACTCAATGCTGAGTTATGCCCCAAAGTAGCAGACTTTGGCCTGGCAAAGCTCGTAGGACGTGATTTTAGTCGGGTTCTTACCACCATGAGAGGAACGAGAGGTTACCTCGCACCCGAGTGGATATCTGGTGTTGCTATAACAGCCAAAGCTGATGCTTACAGCTATGGAATGATGCTTTTCGAGTTAGTATCTGGAAGGAGAAACTCTGAAAATTCTGAAGATGTGAAATTTAAATTCTTCCCTTCGTTGGCTGCTAACGTGGCGATAAACGGAGGGGACGTACTTGACCTGTTGGATCCTCTATTGGATAGAGATGCTGATGTGGAAGAGGTGTTGAAGATATGTAAGATTGCTTGTTGGTGCATCCAAGACGATGAAAACATAAGGCCATCGATGGGGCTGGTGGTTCAGATCCTTGAAGGCCTAATGGATGTGAACATGCCTCCTATGCCTCGATCACTTCAACTCTTTGTTGAGAGCCAAGAACACATCATTTTCTTCACTGATTCATCCTCTACTGACCAGAATTCTCAAACAAAAAGCAACATCTCAAGTTCTTCATCTCACTCCAAGAGCATCACCTCAATTACGTCGTCCCACTCCAAGAGCATCACCTCAAGTACTTCGTCCCACTCCAAGAGCAACACAATGTCAACGAGCTAGTTCTGTAAGTGTTTATACAATTCAAAATGTATGCTTATGTTTACGTTTACCATAGAAATACATATGCCAAAGCTTGTTGAGAAATGTAAGAAACATGAAAGCAGAGTCTCTATATGTTCAGAAAATATTGTTTCTATAGATATTGGAATATATTCAGTTGCTAATGCTGTGTTTATGGTATATACTATATAGAGTGGAATGGCTTATTATATTGTTGTAAGCCATTTGTACAGTCTTTCTCTGGCTACCTTCTAGTGTTCTCTGGTCACCGGAGAAAGCCGGCCCACATAGGAAATGAGTAAAAAAACACTAATGTTAAAAGAATTGATCTAACTCTGCCCCAGAAAATGGTGAAAAAGAGAGTGAAAACAAATACATACAAACTGGGATTACTTTTACATGAACAAGTTTTTTTGATGATGTGATTTTGAGGAAGCGGATAAGTTTCCATCCGTGTTTTCACCATTGTTAATGATCTCGTTTCTTGTGAATTGCACGGTGAACTGGTCAAGACCGAGCCTGTTATTTCAGTCTGTGAAACACTATATGTTCCTCCTGTTGTTTTATCATCAGATGTCTGCAATTGCCTGTGAATTTTCCGCAACTTTTCATTCTTCGTTCGAAGGCCCGGTTGTGCGATGCTTCTATCACAAGGCATTATTCTCTGCGCGAAGTTAAAGGGTCATCTTGATCAGCAAACTAATATCTGACCATAAAACACTTGAAACAAGAATATAAAAGAACTCACCAGTGAGGCCCTGAAGAGAAGGATTTCAAGAACCTGAGAAAAAGCCCTTTTTTGCTTTTTTTCTGGACCTGAAAAGTTGAACTCCTTTTTTTTCTTGTTTGCTTTGGAAACAATGATAGAATCTGCAGTTTCCATGGCCACAGGATGGAAACAGAAGAAAAACTTTTTCTTCATCATACTAAGCTGCTACTCATCTCATGTTTTGGAGCTGGAAAATGGAAGTTAAATATTAAGAGGGAGAAAGTAGCAACAAGAATTGTCAGAGATAGAAACAAAATGTTGAATTAGTTGCCACTTTGGCTGTGTTTTACGTTTGTGAAGGGCCGGCAATACCATTTTTTGTTTTATCATCTTTTTTTTTTTTTTTCCATTTTTGCAGTTTTTATTTATGATTTGATATCATTATTAAAATGGAATTTTGTGCAAAAAGATTTAAGGGTAAATTTTGTGTTTGTGCATAGAATTACCTATAATAATTCTACTATAGCTTGCGAAGATATAATAATATCTAATATAATTAGTGAGATTACTTCATATAAATTTGTGTATAAAGATTGGTCATTGCCTACAACTTTATATTTTATTTTATTTGCTTAATTTATGATATGAAATCGTGCAATTCATCTACAATGATTCAATAAAACATGAGACCATACGAGATATAACACCAAATGTAATAGAAGATTCACTCAAACTCCCGTGGATCGGACCCCATAACAAATTGCCATCAATTGATGTGGTTGGGTATTGATGAAGTAGATGCTATATATACATATATATATATATATATATATATATGTATTGTGGTCGAACATTTCAGTTGCTATTTCCAGGTCATCAAGAAAACAGTCATAAATGGATGGTTCTGTATGAGAAACAAAGAGCAAATTATATGAAACCAAAACCAATTATGTGCTAATTACTATGAGGCATAGAAAACCTTTTATTAAACCTAATTAGAAGAATTAGTCACTATTATCTTACCCATCGTATAGTGGACACAATAAAATGTGTCGATGTTGGCGTGTTGAATAACTAGTACACCTATTAATTTCATTTTCTATATAATTAGAAAATGCGATCATTATACGTTAATATTAAAAGTTTTTTACCATTGACATTTTAACATTTTACATACTATATCTACAAAATAATGATAGTACCAGTGAATATTGAAGATATGAAGATAAAGTAGGAGAATGTAATGTTTGGGCTTCTGTAGTGTTTACTTTAGTTGCACGATCCAAAACCGAGGCCACATGAAGCCCATCACAGTTGGATATTTTAAAGAGTAAGTCTCTTGTGAATCAGGTGCATGGATCTTAGATCCATGCACTCGGGTGGGATTCGGGTCGGGGGGACCGCACCCTTTTTTTTTTCGCTCATGATTTTTGAAAAAAATCACATACCAATAGTATATGTTAGACATACCTTTACGTCATGTTAGACATACCTTTAAGCTATGTTAAACATACCAGTTCTGCCCAGATTCCATGTCTTGTCTTTTTTTGGCTTGATTTTTGAATTTTGGCACATACCACTACGTTATGTTAGGCATACCTTTACGTTGTGTTAGACATACCTTTATGTATACTTAAACATACCTTTGTATATGTTAGACATACCTTTATATATAGTTAAGCATACATTTATATATGTTAGACATACCTTTGTATATAGTTAGACCTACCTACACATGGTTGGTCTAACTATACACAAATGTTGGTTTAACTATACACAAAGGTTGGTCTATTTGAGCGAATTCTGGATGAGCTTCAGGACAAGCCTCCAGCGCGTGGGAACGCGTGCATGCGCGTTTTGGGCGCGTGAACGGGTCGGGTCAGGTGCATGGATCTTAGATCCATGCACCTGACTCATAAAAGTTTTTGCCCATTTTAAAAACTTTTATGCAAGATTGACATCAATTAATTTAAGAGGATTATTTTGAAATTAAATAATGTTTAACAAATTAAAACGTTTTTGTAGAGGGAGAATTCTACCGACAAGACTTCTGAAATCAACATTTTAAATAGAATATTATTTTTAAAAAATTCGATCATGTCAAGAATGAATTGATACAAATGCTCTTAGAACTAAATATCAAACTAAATAAAAAAATAATATTATTGTTATATAGGTAATTCGTAGCATAAAAAAGGGTTGACACGTGCGTCCATCATAGTGAATCAAATGGTTCCGACCTCAAGCTTGTAGTTTGATACTTTTATACTTATGGAGTTCGAATTTGAACCTAGTTTAAAAATTTATCGTAAATATAAATAATCTATAAAACCGAATTGATCAAATGAATCTCTAACAAATAATCTCACATATAGTATAAGAGTAACACTTGTGTGTCCCGGGGGCACGGTGCCCCTAAATTAATCATCATATGGTGGTAAATATATACTCTATAGGTATCATATATATATTCTTCAGGTATCATATGTATACTCTTACATACATATGATACATGTAGAGTATATTTATAACACCAAGAAATATAACACCTATAGAGTATATATATAACACCTGAAGAGCATTTATATAACACCTAAATCTGTGCCCCAGGGTATATATGTTTTTGTCATATAACATCTATCAATGGCTCATAATAAAAAACTATATTTAATTTTGTTTTTTTTTTAAATTTCATTATATAAACTATAATAATCTGATTTATATATGATTGTCACGAAATACATGAATGTATGCATGCCTATTAAAAATTAAAGTTTAGCTTATATATTTATTTTTATTCATATGAACTCTATACATAAAAGGACTCCAAATAATTTTAGCTGAGGTTTTAAATTAATTTCTAACAAATTTGAATTGCACTTCTTATACAAATTTATTAAAATGGAATATATTCAATATTTCATTGCTATGTAGAATAATAATATATGTGGTAATTGCATGTAGATTTTTAATTTTGAATTGTGTATAAATATTTAGGGGTGTAGTCTATGAGAGAATTTCTTGTAGTGTATTATTATTATTATTCGAGTATAATACGTTTTTAGCTAGGATTCTAGATTCAAAGTCTCTCTTTTATTAGATTTTATTCTGAACTTTGAAACAAATTATATAATATACATATATATAATGTAAAGACTTGAATGTATAAATGCAAGGAAATTACAAGGGTTCTATTCATGAATTACATGACTTACACATGAAAAAAGTAGAAAAGATCTATTTTTATATGATAAATTAGACTCGTAACAAAAGAGAAATTGACAGAATTTCCACGAGGACTCAATCACAATGGGAACCCTATCCCAGAAGATTTAGTTCTAATTTCTTTTAGGTAGGAATTATAGAAAGGTTGATTTCAATTATGTGCTTTATATTCTAATTATTAGAATGGAAAACACATTAATTTCCAGCAGTATTTACACTTGAGTGCATGCATCATCTATAATATTTCCACATATAATAATAATAATAATATTACCAAAAGTCTACATTTGTAGGCCTTGAAAAAATTACGTGCTAAAAAGTCTCAATTTTTTTAAAAGTCCCAATTAATCGAGTTAACGTTTGGGCTCATTAATTAATTTGTGTAATAAATTTTTTGATGATACCATCTCATAAATTCCACACAATTCTATGAATCTATATTATGTCAAAATTGATCATCTACCCTGAAATCTTTTAAATTAAGTAGAACTTTAATCAAAAAAATTGATGACATCGTCTCATAAATCATATTTTGCATGTCGGTAAAGTTCCATCCAATTCATTCATTTTATCGTTAAGTTATTCATCATCTATAATGAATTTTCTAAAATTAAATAGCAGTACTACTTCACCTCACAAATCAAACGCTGCATATAGAGACGAGGATCTCTTATTAATGTCTCTAAATTTTCCAACACCTACATATTGGTGTATAGAAGCTAATTGGCACTTGTTGTAGCTTTCCTAGCTGTCAATAATTCTTGTTTGAATCTAATATTTGGGATAATATTTTTTCGAAATAAAGAACTTGGTGTGAAAATTGGCCAGAGATGATAAAAAAATCCAACCAAAAAATCGTCAAAATAAGACCTAAAAATAACATAATATCGTAGGATCAGAATTTGGAATGGGAAGTAAATGACAAATTAGACTTATTCATTAGCAACAACAAAAGCTGCATTAATTACGACCAACTCATCAATGTTATTATTTTAATACAAGAAATGAAGCCTATATAAATTAATAATGACTACACCATTACTTTATAAGGTTATGATATATGAAATAACTGGAGCATATGGGTCGGACCCGGACCCTGGGGCAGCTGCAGCCTCATCTTTCCGTAAATTCGAGGAATTTGAACTATCTCGAGATTTACTTTTATTTTCACACAGATTAAAAAATTAAAATAAAATATTGTTTATTGCTGGAGATGTCCTTATACTAAATTCAAATTCCATTTAAACTGCTCAAAAACCCGTTTAAAGTGAAAGTCATGCATTTTGAATTTATATCAACTCGAACATTACCGGTTTATTTACTAATTTAAACTTTAAATTCTTCAAATCCAACATAATCGTAATGTAAATATTTATGAAAATTTCGGTTACATTATTATAAGAATAATTTTTTGTGTATGTTTTGATTAAAATATAATAACGGTTATGTATAATTAATAATTCCTCATGAATGGAAGAGACGAGTTCTTATCTGCATGGATGTAAAGACGTTTCAAACAGTTCTGAAAACTGGAACAAGATCGGTTTAGGTTCAACCGGCGGTTCCGAACTGAAACTGGAACCGGCCACCTCCCGGTTCGATTTCGGTTCCACCAATCCGGAACCACCGAACCGGAACTGTAATCGTCGAACCGTTTGAACATCTTTACATGGGTGTACCGCCGTTTTGTTTCGAAGAGCAACGGTAGTCTAGATTTTTTTTAATAAAATGTAATGCATTAAAGCATGAGTTTGAATTTACCTGGTACGGATTTGGTTGGGGTTAGATTTTCAAATTTTTTTGATATTTTCCATTATTTTCAATGATATTTATAAGGGTTCGTCCCCCTTGAATTATAAAAATTTATTCAATAGATAATTTTGACCTCTTAAGCAAAATTTTAGATCCGTCCCTGCCTACATGGATGCCAAAATTGTCGAAATAGATTATTCAATTCCAAAAACATAGAGAAATAAATATAAAACATTACAGAAACATAGATACTTTCACATTATTTAGTACTACACACATGCTGTCATTGTAGCTAAATTAAGAATTGTGATCCACTACTACTGTTATTAAAATCAAGAATTCCTTATTCGTACATACTAGCTACATGATTGCAAGTTGTTGAATAATCTGAAATATAATACAGAGATTAGATGCAAATTAAATATATATTTGTACTCTTATCTTGTGAAATAAAGACAAAGTTTGTAAATTAAAAAAAGCCTTTCTGGAAAGTTATAACAATTATGCACGTGGGTATTAAGTTGCAGAGGGCGGCCACCGGCTACTGACTCTTCTATTTGTTCACAAAATACTATCTCTGTCCCAAAATAAATAATATTTTAGTAATTAAATTTTATTCCAAAATAATTGTCGTTTTCGTATTCCAAAGCATATTTACATGCAATATACCAAATATGTCCCTATTTACTCATCTCAAATTAAATGTTTTAAAGAGATAAAAACTCATCATTAATTAAACATAAATAGGGGTAGATTGAACTTTTTATCACATTTCTTAATATATATGCAAAAGGCTAAAACGTCATTTATTTTGGGACGGAGGTAGTATATATTACGGTCTAAAGAAGACGATGGTTCTACTATATAAATCATAATTTGCTTAATATTTATAATATAGATAAAAACTTATATACCCCTGGGGCACATAGGGGCACGGATCTAGGTGTTATATACATGCTCTTCAGATGTTATATATATATACTAGATAGATGTTATGTTTCTTAGTGTTATAAATATACCCTACATGTATCAGATGTATATAAGAGTATTCATGTGATACCTGGAGAGTATATATATGATACCTATAGAGTATATATTTAACATCATATGATTATTAATTTGGGGGCACCATACCCCTGAGGCACACAAGTGTCACTCTTATATTTAAGTAAGTTGTATAAGTCAAGATCAAATATTATCTTAAGTTATATTGATTATGAATATAATTCAATATGATAAACCTTAAATTACTAAATACATACATACACACATATATATAAAGGGAAGTGAGGAAATATATTTATACACTTTAAAATATATCAAATGGAACATGTTATCCTTATATAATTATTTTCAATTGTTATGGGTTTTCAAAAAAATTTGTTTAAATTTTGTTTAATTAAATTAATTGAGAAAGAGCCAACATGGAATAGTTTAGTTAGTTACTTGATGAACACACACACATATATATTTACACATTTATAACTTCCTTGGATTAGAGTATCGAAACAGTTATTGAGTGAGAAGTTTCGTTCCTAGTTGCCACTACTATATTATTTTACTAAGTTCTTCTATACCATATATATATATATATATATATATATATATATATATGACTCATGTCTCTAATTATTTAATAATGCAAAATTAGGGCTTCGTATGCTACTTCGTAGGTTGACAGATGTCTCTAATTATTTAATAATGCAAAATTAGGGCTTCGTATGCTACTTCGCAGGTTGACAGTTGAAAAGGGTTTGTTGAAACACGGTTTGCAAGTTTGTCAGCTTGTACTCTTACCACATATAAATAAGATCAGTGAAGTGGTTTCCCCTGCAGGTTAATTAAGGAAGCAGTACTAAAAATGGTGAGGCCACCTTCTTTTGACTCTAATGGAATCAAGAAGGGTTCTTGGAGTGATGATGAAGATCAAATCTTGAGGGCTTTTGTTCTTCGACACGGCCACCACAACTGGCGCCTCCTCCCCAAATTAGCCGGTAACACACCTTCTCCGATCAACGCCTCTCTCCCCCACCATAAGTAGCTAAACATATATATATATACACCCACGCCCAACTAGATCATATATACATGTATTTAAATCTCACTTTTAAATTCATTTTGTTTTGTTCATTTCAGCATTTCATGACTTTAGCCCTAATTTTGACAATGAAACCCTAATTAGACCAGTTGCAGGAGTACTTATAAAATGAAATCGATCTGACACACAATACTTTTTAAAGAAGACCAAATATTTCATGTGCTTATGATGATCATGTGGAAATTAAATTGATTGTATATATATTCAGGTTTGCAAAGATGTGGGAAGAGTTGCAGATTGCGGTGGGTGAATTATCTGAAACCAGGCATCAGAAGAGGCAACTTTAGTAAGGAAGAAGAGGATCTCATCATCAAATTGCACTCTCAAGTCGGAAATCAGTATGAATTACCTTCTTCTATATAATCCACAAGATCATCACACATGTAAATTTATCGAGTTTAAGCAAATTCTGACATAGTTGTATCGATATAGGTGGTCTATGATTGCATCAAATTTGGCTGGAAGAACTGACAATGACATCAAGAATTACTGGCATGCCCACATACAGAAACGTATGGTGCTGCAAGAAAATGGTGCTGCAAGAAAATCGATCATGCCCGCTCAAACGCCACAAGATCAGTCATCATGTGATCAGATCAACAGCTCTTGTATAACAACTGATGATGATCATCAAAAAGAGGAATCTGTTTTCGACAATGCTTTCGCTCAGGGTTTAGCTGCAGAAAACCCTGGAAAAATAGATGCTTTGATGAACCCTATTAATGGGGATGCATGTTTGGTTGCACAATGTCAAGGTGGTGTTTGGTCTGAAACATATGATGATCAAATTACATGTTTCAGCCGCCTCAGCAATATTGATGTGCCTCCATTTAAGGATGAAGCTGAATTCCATGGTTTCGGGTTAGGTCAGAACGAAATGTTGTCCACATTCTCAGATTCATCAGATGGTGGAATCACTTCTTGGAATTCAAGTAGTTCAGAATGTGATCAAGTAGGGAATTTCTGGTCTGATGAATTACCATTTGGAGAGGACTCACTGGACATATGGTGCTTTGGTGATGATCATATATGAATATGGTTTGGCATTGAGCAAAGGAAGACTAGAGTGGCGATCCTTTATTTGCTAATATATATTGTTGAATATTTTATATGTAAGAGATATTTTTGAATATATGCTCATGATCACAACCTTTTGCTGTGTTATGTACTATGTGATGTGTAATAATGAATTGATTTTACAATTCACTAGGTGCAATTTTACTGATAGAATGATTCATGTCCTGTGATTTGTCGTAGCTTCAATCTTCTTCTTTTCCGGTGCCAATTGGAATTCTCCGGCCTTGACTGGAATTCTCCGGCGTTGACTGGAATTCTCCGATCAAAAAGACCTACAAAACAAAGAACACCGGGGGTTTTTCCCGGTGAAGGGACTCCGACGCTCAAGTCAGTAATCTCCAAAAAAATATGGCTCTTGCTTTTGCTTAATACTTAATGTGAAATTAATTGTGATTGTGTGTGAAAATAGAAAGATAAAGGTTATATATATACTCCTTGAAAGAGACGTGGTTTCTTGGAAAAGAGATGTGGCAGTTAGGATTTCTCCTAAAAACTTGGAAAGTGGCGAGATTCTCGCGATCGTGGGAGTTGTCTCAAATTTGAATTAGTTTGTCTGGACTTAGCTCGACATTCTACCTCACAGTTCGACATTCTAGTCTGTGAGTCTGATCAGTTCGCTTAGTATGCGAACATCCTTGTTCGCTCACATGCTCTCTCTTACTTCTTTATTCTGTTCTCGCCGATTGGCCTTCAATTCCGGGTCGGGTTTTCGAGATAGTTCGAATGTGGTCAGTTCGACCACATCATCCTGTGATTTAGGTATTGTTCTTTTTTTACCATTAACTTCACGTATTTCAATTTTGATCTCCTAAACAATCAACTTTTTCCAACTTTGCTCCAATTTATTTGGATATTGTTAATTAATAATTTATGGGGTAAAAAACGAAGACTTCAAGTAAAGTAGGCGTGATTTAGCATTTTACCATAGCATTTTTAAATGTATTCATTTTACTATATAAAATATAAGAATTTTGCAGGTGACAATATTTTCGGTTGCCACATCATCAAACCTCATCGGAGATTGATTAAGTGCATCTAGCAATTTGTTATACGAACTTTAAGAGTTTTCATTTTACTATATAAAGTTCGTTGGCTTTGCAGACTACAATTTTCCCAACTTACTCATCATAAAATCTCATTGGAAATTGCTCACGTCCATGATTTTTAGAGGAATAAATTTGTTTTGAAGACGTAAGTTACAACATCTTCATTACCTAATCTCATTTTTCTCTTCTTTATTTACAATTATGATTTATTTTATTATATGTAGACCAGAGTATAATGATTATTATATAATATCGATTCTGCTACCCTACCCACCGTGAACACATTAATATGTGACAGATATCCAACATATCAATTAATTTCGCTTTCCATATAATTAGTAGATGAGATCATTATACGTTAGCGATGAACATATTATTGAACGTCGTGGATATTCTAGCATTTATATATAAGATGAATTATACCCATTTCTCGTAGAATTAGTGTGTGAGAAAAAATATATATATGCATAACTTTTTTCTATTTTGAAGAAAATGAAGTAAACAATAGAAGAATTAGAGAACTACAGTAAATTATTTTGGTGAATGAAAACAATCAAAAAACTAATTTTAACCAATTCTTTCTTGGTTTTGGAAAACTAATTAACCAGTTATATTTGGTCATAAGAATGCTTGCCAGTTTCCGAGAAGAAGAAAGGTTGATATTTGTTCGTGTATCCCTTCCTAATCGAAACAAACGATATTATAAAGAGGATTGATTGAGAAGTGGATTAATTCTAGTTATTAATGAATCTCTAGTCCTTTGCCCAGGGGCCAGACCTATAAATATTGTGGCCCAATTCGAATTTACAATATTGTACCCTTAATACTAATTATACAAAGTTAATAAAGTTAAAAATAAAATAAAAATTGAAGTTGTAAGAGTGTTGAAGATATTAATATTATTATCATAAAAGTTAAAATAATGACATCAAAATTCATTTTAACTTAAATTAATTACTCAATCATTACTTCTTCTTTTTTTTTCTTTTAAAAAATGCAGGCTCCGAGACATTATACAATGATGCTAGAACAATAAACAAAATTAAGTTAGAAACTTAAATTAACAAACTATAATTTATATTAACATTAAAAATCTATAAAAGAAATATACATCGATGGATACAGGAAAAAAATGGTATGCAATGATGTTAGAAGTACAAATTATATAACCATGTAAAAACTTAAATTAACAAATCATGATGGATAATTTTATTCATAACATTTAAAAAATAAAAAACGTAGATTAATATAGAAAAGATATTATCTTGATATTAGAAATAGAAAAAAGAATTAAAGCAAAACGTAAGAAATCAAAAATCATTTTAAGATACAAATAACAAACATAGAGAAAATTAAATAAGAGAAAAATGCAATTTATGAGACTCGTATTTGAGTCCTTCATTCGGAAGAAAGAAGGATCCACTAAACTCACTATCAATTAGATTTTGAAAATACACAAAAGTAACTGTAATTTTGAAGAAAATCAAATTTTCATAAATCAATCAACCCCTTAAAAATGAAGAAAACTAATTCTATTTATATTAACATAAAACCTAAAATCTTAAAAAATAAAGATAAAAATATCTATGACAATAAAATTTATCCAAACCTAAATCAAATATATATAATCTTCATCGTTATATGCCAAAAGAATTTATTATATAGGTAACAATTTATAAACTCATACATTAGCTTGCTTGGCCCACTCGTACGGCTACAACTATAGTCACAGATGAAGACAAAATAGGAAAAAATTATTTCATGAGAGTCTTCTATTTTTTCAAAGATAGTATTTAATACTTTAATTTCGAAATACTAAACTAATAAATTCTTTAATAGAGTCAATAATATATTGTGTGACGGTCTTGATATATTTAGTTAGTCTCTTTAATTATTTGACATTTTAATTAGCGCACGTGCTTCAATGGCAGACCATGTTTGGTTGTGTCATGTGAACTCTGAACACTTTTGTTTACGCGTTTTTATCCTTGCCAGATGACGTCATTTTCGCTGACGTCATCAATAATCCTTCTTTCTTTCTTTTTTTTTTTCTTTTTAAATGTTGACCGCTTTTTTAATTCATTCATTGACTTCATTCAAAATGTTGGAAGAAATTAAATATTACTACTACAAAACCAACTAATATGAGTAAGTCTTGTGTGAAACCGTCTCACGGATCTTTTTTTGTAAGACGGATCAACCCATAACCCACACTTAGCAATTTATATGAAAGTTTGTGGATATGAATTCAATTCATGGGTAATAAGGATCCGTCTCACGGAAATAATCCGTGAGACCGTCTCACATGAGTTTTTGCGTTTCCATTATTAATATCTCTTCGCTAATTTGAACTGGTCTTCCCTAGTTCTAGTCTCAAACTTTAAAGGCAAATGCTGCTGTGCACCAGGTGCACGGATCTGGATTGGTGCAACTGGGGCGACCCGACCCGGGGTCCGCGCACCTGAATTTTCTTTTTTTTTTCTTTTTTTTTTTTCCGCTTCAGGCTGTTACCTTTATGTTGTAAAGATGTGACCTTTACGTTATATAAGTGTGACCTTTATATATAAATGTTATGACCTTTATGTTCAGTAACTTAGAAAAAAATGAAGATTTTCACGTTTTTTCACTTCACATTAAGATCTTTATGTTGTATTGTTGTAACCTTTATGTATAATTCTTGTGATCTTTATGTACAAATATTATGACCTTTATAATCCATAACTTTGAAAAAAATTGAAATTTTCAAAATTCAGTGCATTTTAAGGATGGATATATGTGCAGCTAATATTACATAAATATAAATATGTACAAATTTTGCTAAAATTCTTCATTTTTTTCTAAGTTAGAGTATATAAAGGTCACTACATTTATACATAAAAGTCACACTTATATAACATAAAGGTCACATGCATATAACATAAAGGTAACAACCTGAATTGAAAAAATAAAATTCAAAAAAAATAAAAAAAATAAAAGTGAACGGATCCGGATCGACCCGGACCCGACCCGAATTGTATGTACACCAGTTGCACAGGAGACTAACTCAACTTTAAAACTTCTTATTTAGACTTTCAAATTCAGAATTTACACCTTAAACATACAACATACAACACACACACACACACATATATATATATATATATATATATATATATAGCAACAATACTTTTTCACAATAAAATATTATAGACATCAATTTGTTCAATATTAATTAACATCTACAACAATATATATAGATCTATACAATCTAAAAACAGACATAATGAATTTTTTATTAACTTTTCACTCTTCAAAGATTTAAAATTACGATTCCTCAAACACACTTAATTAGATATACGATAAATATACCCTAAAGTTTCACAATTTTATTATTTTTAAGAGTTGTAAAACAAAGTTTACTTAAGTACACTTGGCTATAAAAATATTATTCTTTCCCCTGTTATAGGCAATGGTTGACGGATCCAAATTCTAATAGAAGGGGTTCAGGTCGACTAATAAAAAAAACAATAATTATAAACTGAAAATATAATATCTCACAATTTCGATAAGGTCAATATATTAATTATATAATAATAACTTATTCACATCTAAACTTGACAATATCAATATAAAAAAATAGTTAACTTGTTAGAACTTTTTAACACACAGAGAAGTAATCAATATTTATAGGCCACGGTTCAAGCACTAATCAAGAAATAAATAAATAGAAAAATACAAAATCAGTATCCTATTTTTCTAAGTTATCACTAAATTCCATATACAATTTCCAATAAATCAACATTATTGAACAAAAAAGTAAGTAAAGTAATATAAATGTAGTATTTCACCGAAATTATGTAGGGAAGAAAGTGAAAAAGAATCTAGAATTTGTGTTGATTGGGATTTTTGTTTTTTTGATAAGTGTGGAAAGAAATAGATTAAAAAAGTTAAAATGAAGATGGGTTGATTAAGAAACAATTCAAATTTAGTAATTAATGAATTGAATATTAAATTATATATATATATATATTAAAATAAATTATGAGAACATTAAATTTCAACTTTTATTTTTTATCATTTAATTGAAAAGAAAATTTGAACTATTCTAAACTTTAACAATAAAAATCAAACAAAAAATTTATGGAGATGTTGACTAACATAATCAACATAACAATATATATTTTTACAAAATAAAAAATAATATATTTCCTTACAAACACAAATCATTTAAAAAATTAACACATTAATCATATTATATTATGTTTAATACTAAATTAGATTATATGTAGTGCCTAAAACTATAAATTTACTTATCTTATATAGAGATAATATTCAAAATTTTCTGATTTTATGAAGTTTAATTAAATTAATTGAATTCTGTATATTACACAGGTCTTATATTATTAAACTATATATTAAATTAAGATTATAATGTGATATACAATTCAAATAAATATACAATGGTTGGATTTCTTATTGATTTTTGAAATGAAGAAACGCGTATCAAAAAGTACAACAAAGAAGAAAATATAATAGGATTAGAAGAATTGATGCTATATGGGTCATTCATTTCTTGGTCATAATTAAATTCTAGGGTTTTTCCAGTTACCAAGAAGGAGAGAATATGTTGACTATAGTCAACCCATTTTGTGAAATAGCACACGTGTTGCTCGTTTGTCAAACATATACTACTATATATATAGTCTCATCATTTTTTAAATGATTAACGCTTGTGTATCCTGAGCATGGTGTCCCCAAATTAATATCATATAATGTTAAATATATATTCTATAGGTATCATGTATATACTCTCCAGGTATCACATTTATACTTTTATATACAAATGATACCTGTAGATTATATTTATAACATCAAGAAACATAACACCTATAAAATATATTTATAACACCTGAAGAACATATATATAACATCTAGATCTGTGCACCTATGTACCCAGGGACATATAAATTTTTGCTTTTTTAAATATATAATAGTGTAATGATTACTGTCCATACATGTCGACAAGGTGATGTCATCAGCAAAAAAAAGGACATCTAGAGGATGTTTGGCTAACATTATAACCTCCTTAAAAAAGTTTATAAAATTATAAACGCTTATAAGTTTCTCAAATGTGTTTGACTAACTTTTAAAAATAAGATCTCATTCTACGAGCTTACAAAATGTAAGGAGCTTATAAGCTCTTTTTGAAAAGTTGGGAAATCTCAACTTATTTCTAAAATAAGAGCTTATTTTTCAAATTACCTTCAAATTTAATCATTAAAATTACACAAATGTCATTACTAACAACTTATAAGTTTCACCATCTTATTTACTCAAACACTTCAACAACTTATATTAAACTTAAATTAAACATCTTATAAGACATGATAGCTTATAAACTCTAAAAATAAGTTTAGTTAAACACCCCCTTAATTTGACGGGTAAGAGATTCATCAAATTTCTTTTAAACTTAATAGTATTGTAATATACTTTTAATTCTCCAAAATTTTTATAGCTGTTTATTTGTTTATGCAATTATTAAATACATTTTGTTTTCTATTTATTTCTACCTTCTATGTTATTTGAAAATTTGAAATATTTTCTTTCCAATTTTTTATCTACACAAAGTTATTAAACAGATTGTACAGATTGAGAAATTTGAATATTTTATGGATTTCAATTGGAATGAATTCTAAGAGGGTGTTTGGCTAAGCTTATAAGCTCCTTAAAAGAGCTTATAAGATGTTAAGTACTTATAAGCTCATTAAATGTGTTTGGCTAACTTTTAAAATAAGATCTTATTTTATGAGCTTATAAGATGTAATGAGTTTATAAGCTCTTTTCTGAAAAGTTGGGAAATCACAACTTATTTCTAAAATAAGAGCTTATTTTTCAAAACACTTTCAAATTTAATCATTGAAATTACACAAATGTCATTACTAACAACTTATAAGCTCCACCATCTTATTTACCCAAACACTTTAACAACTTATATTAAACTTGAATTAAACATCTTATAAGCTCTAAAAACATCTTATAAGATATGATAGTTTATAAGCTTTAAAAATAAGTTTAGCCAAACACCCCCTAAATCCAATCAAATAACTAGAAACTTTAGTTTCATCTAATATTACAGAGCAAACTAATCAGATGTATAAAAATAATATCTCTAATTAACATGAGTATATATAATCTTTAGTATATTTTTATTTAAATTTCAATAAAAGATTATGATATTCGATTTTAATCATTGAGAAGTAAAATAAAAATAAAAATCAATTAAGGAATATATGGTGTGGTGTTGGAGTCACATGAAACCAGCTTAATTGGACATGGTATAAAAATAGTATTAAGCCATAGATAAATTACTTATGGTCTTAATTACGTGTAGTTAGTATAAAAGTGACGCGTGACGAACAATTACGAATTTATAAGCTGAGATTAAATTTTAAAAAATATTAGCGGGGCCCATTTTAATGAAATTTCCCTTTTGAAATCATACTATTTTATTTAGGGAGTCTTATTCATATATATTAGTTGCACAATTTTTTTTCCAGTCTTTAAACCAATGTATTATTATGTTGTTTGCGTGTATAATATTTCACATAAAAGTCGAAATAATATATTCTTACAAAAATTAAGTGCAATAATTCAACAATGTTTTCCATTGTTTTTTTAATGAGTTGGGGGGGGGGGGGGGGTTATTGTTGAAAGTAAAATATTTCATTAAAAAAAAAACTATTTTCAACTCATGTAAATAATATTTTTCATCATATAAGTTAAAAATTCAATTATACGTGTACAATAATCATAATTATACGTTTTCTCATGGACAAAGTCAAATGTTGAGTCAGGGTAATTCAGTGTTAATTTGGGTGTTCGAGTGGGATTTTTATATGTGTTTTCCTAAAGATATATTTGGTGTCGACATTAATTAATTACCTTAATAACTAAACCAACATTTTCTAATATATCATCGCTCAATAAATGTGAAGTTGTATATACACCATTAATTTATATATTTCTCATTTTCTTTATCACGTGCGACATGATTAAAGTAGATGTCTTTTATAGGTATAAGTGTGTGTTTTTTAACTATAAATATGTGTTCTATAAATATATTTATATAGATATGATTATTAGTTTTATAAATATATTTTTTACAACTATAAATAAATATGTATTTTTCTATAAATATGTGTTCTTTAAAACCGTCACACATGAGATAGTGTGATATATATATATATATATATATATATATATTTGTTATAAACAAATGCATGTGAACGATCGAACATTAATTGATAAATAAAAATCTGAAAAGAGAAGAAGAAATATTTGTCAAAACTTGTATGCCTGACTTTTAGGACACGTGCTTGAAATGTCAATTAACAAAATGATAAGTCATATGTGAACAGACCTTGTTCACACGTTTTATATTCAGGTGGTGTTTGATTGCTCTGTTCAACATAATTGACGTCCCAACAAAATGGCCTTAATTAATGTCACTGGATTTATTTTTTTGTCTTTATTTTCAATTATTTTTATGACTTTTGTTTTCTATTTCCTGTTATTTTAATTAATTTCAGGTTTATATCATATTAATTTGAGGATAACAATACTATTTCTTGAAATTATTATAGTATATTATGAGATATATTGAATAAACAAATTTGGCTATTGAAATTTAATATATATTATATAATTTTGTTTCCTAAATTCTTGTGTAAGACCGTCTTACGGATCTTTTTTCGTGAGACGGGTCAACTCATAACCCACATTTAGAAATTCATATGAAAGTTTGTGGATATGGATTCAATTCATAGGTAATAAGGATCCGTCTCACGGAAACTATCCGTGAAACCGTCTCATATGAGTTTTTGCGGTGAAACAATTGCCTTTGCCAAACTTGATTCATTGATCAAAACCACCAAACCTACTGATGCTTTCTAGGATTTCAGATTGTTAGAATTTCATCAAAAATGGGTTATATTTGGATTGAATGATTTCAAAATGAATTTACAATGTAGTTTAATAAAAAATTTATGTGTGTTATTTATGACAGTCTCTCACTTTCATTTATAAAATATATTATGAGTGGTAGAATGTTTTTGAAAATGGACTCTAATTTGAATCCATTTTTAAATTTAAAATCTTGGATTTTCCTCCATCCAATAATCATCCATTTGGATTGATGGATTTGATCAATGATTTGAAATTCATGTTATCAAATTCACCAATGGCATTTGGATGAATGTGGATTCGTAATTCATGACTTTAATTCCTAATGTTGGAGTAATTTCAGTGGATTACAAATCCACCACAACTTGAGTGGATACTATAATAGACATACTATGAAAAATGCTAAAATGCCTAATATGAGCAACTCTTAATATATATGCTCAACGAAGACATGTACTGATCACATCTCTTAATTATATAGAAAATGATGCAAATTTTACATTATTTTCATACAGAAGTTAACATTCGTCTCCAACAGTGTGTATTATTCTTCACAGTAAAAGAGAACATTCCAGAATATTCTACAAGAACATAAGAAAATATTTTAACACAAGATAAATCTTGCATTGAATTCGGCACAAGGTTGGCGGTTGTAATAATTAGTGTGAACTTCTAAAGTCTTACCAGAGTAAACAAATCTTAACTTCTTAAGAATTTGTTGCATTGTTAGGTATGTCAAATATTCAACACATCAATATTGAACAAATATTAATGTATTTACAATAGGTACGATAACACAACTCCTCTCATCATATCATGTTAATAATGGTAAGTTAGAAATTATAAATCAGAATTCATGGTGTTCAGACCATTTCATGTATCTGAATTAAAAGTAAATTATATCAATAGTGGAGATATTTAATTGAAAATGCCCTCACTTAGTGCTAAATTCAAATTCATTATTTATATAATGAGACCAATATACAATATCGACAAGAGAAAAAAAATATTAAACGGGACCATTAAATGTTCTTATTTCACACATGAGAGTCGTTGGAAGATGATTAGAGTCATCTTGGAAGGAGTCTGCAATGAGTTTACACTTGAAAAACTTATTATATATGCTATTCATCGATCATCTGTTCCTTAATTTGAGATTGACTTTATTACTTATCATGATTGATTGGTAAAATATAATCGAATCCAGTTGAATATTAAGAGGTACAGCTTGATTGATTTGATTTCTAATAAACTTGAGTTTGGCGTAAATTTCAATTCAAATTCAAAAAACCATGTTTCATTTTATATTTCATTGTTTTTATTGGATGACAAATGTACATTGGTGATATCATTTTTTACATGTAGTGTGTGGTGGATTATATTGGAATATCAGATGAAACACGGTTTGGAATAGAAAATCTTGATTGGTTTGATCAGATGCAACTATATGTATGAAATTAAGGAGACTTTTTAGATTCTGTTTTATTAATAATGTCATTAGAATATATATATATATATATATATATATATATATATATATAACATCTAGTTGGATGAGGATAGCATCGCGGGAGCAGATAAGAAAGAGTAGTTCACTTATTTGCCCCTTGGAAGATACTTCTAAGTCCCATCAATGAAGGTCATTTTTAAAATCGTCCTAAATCGAGTAATTTTTCAAATTATGAAATTAAATTGGAAAAGACAATAATTATGGGAAAAGTTAGATAAATAGAACATATAATAATACCAACAGTGATGAAAACGATGTGCATCTGTGCAGAAAAGTACATATTAATGAGGTCACTTGACTTGAGAAGTCTCCTTGTTCCTTCTTCATCATTATTCAACTTTCGTTATACACATTTTGAGCATGTTTTAATAATTATATTGAATTAATCCCAAATTTCCATCTTTCTATGTTGTTTCGTACGTTTGACAGTTGAAGAGAAACAGCTTTGTCTTCGTGTGCAGTTTATATAAAGAGTGAGCTTAATTCATACTTGCAGCTCTCAACTCGATAGATCCCACCTGCAGCTCTTCATTCAGAAAGGAAAGGAATAATTAACATCTAAAATGGTGAGGCCACCTTGTGTTGACAGCAATGGAATGAAGAAGGGTGCTTGGAGTGAAGAAGAAGATGACAAGTTGAGGGCCTATGTTATGAGATATGGACACTGGAACTGGAGATTGCTCCCCAAATATGCTGGTATTTATCCATCTTAATTTACTTATTAATTACAGGTTTAATGGTGACAGTATTTGGGTTTCCATGGATTGATAATCTTTGATTATATTAGGGTTAGCAAGATGTGGGAAGAGCTGCAGATTAAGATGGGTGAATTACTTGAAACCAGGAGTGAAAAGGGGGGGCTTTGACAAGGAAGAAGAAGAGCTCATCATCAAATTGCATGCCCAGCTTGGAAACAAGTAAGTTGTAATTTATAATTGATCTTGATTTGGATAAACTGATTAATTAGGCAGAGATTTAATGTTGTTGTGTTGATTATGAACCTGCAGGTGGTCAGCCATTGCAACAAAGCTGCCTGGAAGAACTGACAATGAGATCAAGAACTTTTACCACACCCGGATTGAGAAAACCCGAAAACGGAGCAGTACTACTCCATCATCCAAATCGGGACATGATCATAGTGATGATCAAGATTATTGTTCCTTAAAGGGTTTTGATTCCAACAAGATTCAAGAATCCACACCATCATTTGATCATCATGATTCTTCGTCACATGAAATGACAGAGTCATCCGAGGTGGACTTATGGTCTGATTTGTTCCTAACAGACACCAATTGCAACATTCAAAACGATGGTTTCCCAAAATTGATTGATCACGAAGACCTTTTGATCTCTCCTCATGAAGTACTTCATTACAGCGGATTGTCAAGCTCGGATTCCTCCTATATGAGCGCCCTCGACTGGATTGGAGACGACGAACATAGTATCATGTCGTCTGAATACGTTGTTCCATCGATCCAAGGAAGTTTCTGGAATGAATCTTCTTCATCCAACCATCCAAGTGGTGAAAGTCCAACACAGGAACAAGGGCTGGGAGACTTTTATGATCCTTTGTTTCATGATTGCTTTGATTATGGAATGAATTTGTTTAGCTAGTAACATATAGTATAAAATAAATTAAGGATATGATAAATATGGAGGACGTTTTGTGTATATATTTGCACCTCATGGGATGTTCAAGTGTTTGTATGTCCATTGTCCTAGATTAATTCACCAAGACATATATAATTCACTCTATCATGTGTACTTAAAATGTGTTGTCTATCTTTAGAAATTAATCAGATCCATGATTGTGTTTCGAAATAATTTCATCTTTTCTATGAAGTGCAACGGTAGTATATACATATAGCCATGATTTTAATAATCAATCTATATATAATGAAGATTAAAATTATTATTTTAACCTAAAGTAATGAAATAATAATGATCATTTCTTTTCAATTAATGCTTTAATTTGTATTCATCTTTCAACTCCATATATATAACTTGGTGAAAACAAATAATCTTTGGAATCGAGCATTCCTTTCTATAGTAGAGGGGTGGATCGAAATATGATTTTGTTCACCTTCACATGTGGAGAAACAATTTGGAAAAAAAAAAACTGCAATCAATGATATTTTCAAATTGCACTTGTCGATGTTGGGATAAATGGTGTTCATTTTGAAACTTTCACTACTAGAAAACAATCAAATTCCAACAGAAATTTCAACGGAAATAATAACCGTTGGAATTTCCAACAGAATTTCCAACGGAATTCAACATTGTTGGAAATTCCGTTGGAATTTTAACAATTTCCAATATAATTTCCAACGGAATTTCCAACGGAATTCAACGCCGTTGGAAATTCAGTTGGAATAATGTTGGAATTTTTTTTGTGATTTATATTCTAACGGAAAAGTACCGTTGGAATGTTCCGTTGGAATCGTTTTTCCGTTGGAATTTCCGTCGGAATTTAAATTCCAACGCCCCTTTTTCCGACGGTCCACTTCCGTTGGAATGAAGAATTCCAACAGAATTTTACAAAATTCCAACGATATTTCACAAAATTCCAACGGAATTGTTCCGTTGGAATTTGAGTGATTTCTAGTAGTGTTTTTACTATTAGTACTTATATTTTTCCATCTTAACTTTTCCTTATTTATGAAAGATAAAATAAAAATAGAATTATTATTAAATATCATTAAATTAACTTAATTAACAAATTTTAAGCCAACATTTAAGCACTTATCAACAATGATAACTCAAATCTAACCGTTTATAAAATAATAATCAATAATATCACTTCATAATTAAAATTAATAATTCATAACAATTGCTTGATACGTTTAAGCCAAAATAATGAGTATATTCTATAATCTATATAGATTAACACATTATCAAAAATCAATAGAGAAAAATAAATAATGAGTTTAGATTATGAAGAATTTACCTTCAAATTCTGAAAAATTGATATCTCTAATAACAATTTAATAATATGCAATAAAAATTAATTAATGTATATAAAAATATAAAATACATATAAATAAGACTAACTATTTAAAAAAATAATCTCCAACGTAGGTCCGTCATTGCTTGTTATAACACCCCAAAATACATACATATATATATACATATATATATATACATATATATATATATATCATTGGCCCAAAGTTTTTCTTTTTAGACAATACACCATCCAAGTCTTGCCCAACTGAGAGATGGGCTAGCCCAAATTTTTACTAAAATGAGGCCCAATTTTTGAATCTATTATGGAAGTCCATACAAAGGGTAATCCTTCTCATCACCACCTCTTCATCTCACTACAAGGGATCCACAAAAGCTTATATTCATAATATTTGGAGTTATATTAAATTTATTATGATAAATATTGGAAGTGAAGAACATGTTTTGAATTTCATAAGATTTGGAGTTATATTCAATTTATTATGACTTTTCGAATATACCCTCTTCCGTGACAAAATCATTTTGTTTTTATGCCTAATTGAGATTATTATCTGGAATTATAATTTTCGAATTTATGTGTCGTCTTCTATTATATTTTAGAACTGGTTCTTAGATACGTGTAGAAATTTAGTATGCAAATTTTGAAGTCTTGTACCATTTATGCCGAATTTTCCAACAAAACTTGTTTTCTTCAAACTCAATGCACTGTTTTCAGCCAACTTAGAAAATACATAACTAATAGTGTGAAGCTTATTTTTACAACAAAACCTGTTTTCTTCAAACTCAATGCCCCGTTTCAGCCAACTTAGAAAATACATAACTAATAGTGTGAAGCTTATTTTTACCTTGGTATTTTCCTATTTTCAGCCAACTTAGAAAATACATAACTAATAGTGTGAAACTTATTTTTAGTTGGTATTTTAATATGTTAAACTTCAACATGTTTTCTAGATTGGACAAATATGAAAAGTTTTCATTAATCCTATAAGGTTTGATAATGTGATATTTTAACTATATCCTTCAGGACAAATATGAAAACTTTTCATTAATCCTATAAGGTTTGATAATGTGATATTTTAATTATGTCCGTAGATTAATAGATTACAAATTATCCAATTACATTTAAATAGACTGTAAATTGTACATTTTTACAGTCTATTATTTGCAATGTAATTTACTTATATGAAGTAATAGAATTAATATTATTACAATTAATATTTACACGACATACTCAACTCTTACACATAGTGTAAAACTTGATCACTCCAAATTACTATTTTCACTTAAAACTCTACTTTATTCGACGATTTTCTAATACTATAAATTACTACTTTAAAATACGATCACACAATGAAAAAATTATTTGTATATTTTACATACACGTTTTGAAATAACAAAAGATGACCTCATTAACCTTTTAATTTATACATCTCCATTATATTATTATACACGCACGGGTGAATTACTAGTATGTATATAATAAGAGGACTATTGAAAGAAATTACAAGTTTATCACTTTTCCTCCCAAAAATGTCACATCAATGACTAATAAAAAATTATAAAAATAATAGTTTTTCAAAGAATATTAATCATATCCTTTAATAAAATGACTAAAATACCCCCACGCCCCCTTTCATGTAAAAAAATAAAAACTTATGTGGGCTGATCTCAAGAATAGTTTTCACGAGACACATCTTTTCAATCCACTTTTTATCAAACTCATTTCCATAAATTCAAATGTGAATTGTGAAGTGCGGATTGTAAATCGGTCAATCGTATATAAAATGATTCGTGATTGAAAGAGTGGATTGTACAAGACTCTCTCGTGCAAGTAGTAATAAATAGGATGTCAATATTTTACAACTCTAAGCACTCAAAAAACCATTAGGGAATGAATTAATTATCGATCTATTTCTAGTTTCGAATGAAAAAAAAAAAACCGAAATGAGATGAAAGTAAAAAGCAAGAAGTATATATACACTACTTTCATAATTCTAAACCCAAAAAATGTATTAGTCAATTAAATCACGAAATCCTCGTTCTTCCAACAACGAACTCATCATTCAAACGAAAAGACAAATATGACGACAATGGAAACTTGTCGGACCTCCAACGGATTCAACATCGGAAAAGACCAAAATACCCTTCGAAACCCAGTTCATGAAAACCTTAATTGGATCGATCTTTTTATGTTCAACTCGTTTGATTGCTCAGTGAGTCCGATATCGATGCCACCTCGTAATAATCTTCCAATGCTGCTACCTTTTTCATTACATCATAACAATGCTCTAAACTCTCCTGTAATAACAATCAGTGTTTCTCACAACATTAATTATGGATTAATTCGTCGCATGCTACAAGAATTTCGCTCAACAACAACACGAGAAATACAACGGTTTTATGCATTTTGTGTTGTTATTTGCATAAGAGCGTTGTCATTGCGCAATGTAGAATGGAAATTACCTTAATTACGTAGGAGCAGCTCCAGATGGCGCCCCTGAAAGATGCAAACTGAGCTGGAAACGATTCGTGAGCTGCAACGAGAAGGGCTGAGGCGGAGATGATCGAAGGTTTGAACTCGAGTAGTTTGATATCTGCTAATAATTAAAAATCAAATTAAAATTAATGGGCCTTAAGGTTTGTACAATAAATGATGGTTGAAACAAACCATTCTGAGTTTTTAATATAATCCCAGTGGCCCTGTTTTTCAGTTCTTGAATTGATGCCTTGTCGACGAAGTTGAAATACGAGATGAAATAATTGAAAAAAGAAAATGGATTGACAGAACGCATTCGCCATTGTAGAGCACCAAGAATTAGCATCTCCATTCTTTCGATTGCAAATGAATCAAATATAAAACGTTCATCATGCTGCAAATTAGATCACGAATAAATGAATAAACAGTAAAACACACATGTGTGTGTGTGTGTGTTATTTTTAAGACATAAGTTGCAGCAGAATTACCAGAAGATCAGAAAGAGAGAAGTCAGTTTTCCTCATTTTGAGTGCTAAAGAAATGCAAGAAATGGAAACTAAGTCCAACATCCATGGCTTCCAATCCTGGCCACCAAGAAAATTAATATATCCAAAAAAAAACATGAATGTTCGAAAATGTTGAGATGAACATAAATAATGTATGTACGTACGAGTATTGAACGAGCAGAAAGGAAGCGATCCATATAATTGATGGCAAGGTAAGACGAGAAACGGTCAAATTTACGCGAAAAATGGAGGATTGTAGAGACGATTTGGCAACGAACAGAGAGATTGAAGCTCGAAGAAACGAGGCTTTGAAAGTAAGTAATGGAGGGCATGTGATCATCCTCTACATGAAAAAGAGAAGGGAATTTCTCATTTGGTGGCAATGGGTTTTCAAGATCAAACTCCATTGATGATCAACACATGATCTACTTCTTTTTCTGATATTGCTTCTCACTCTTATATAAGGTACATGGTTTGCTTGTGGTGTGGATAAATTAATAAATGGTAAGTGAACAAAGATGAGTTGTTCTTGTGTTTATAAAGAAAATTGTGGAGAGGCTTCAACTTCACTCTTTCATTCTTAGTCATTGGGAATGGAGAATTTTCTTCTTTGTGGGGCCTTATCTGTTAGCTCGATTCTTCTGTTATAGATGATGTTACGACGTGTCAGCTTATTTTGATATTTTATATACATCAGGTGTTTTTTTTGGTTATACAATCTAATGTGTCACGTGGTTTGCATTCCATTTAGATTAAAATCTCGACCTCACCGGCTGAAGATCGAAAAAAAATTTGATGCTAAATGGTCATGACTAGTAAGTTCAACAAGATAATTGAGATACTATTGTTAATTTGGATATGAAAAGGAAAAAAATTAAACACTATATTAATTTGTAAAATCCATAACGGTTTCGAAAAGGAATTTCAAAATACTTAAATACCAAAAAATGATTGCAAAGACAAAGGTGGGATGTACGTAGCCAAAAATAAATCGTTAACCTTGGTAACAATTAATGAATTTGATATATCTATATTGATATTTTTGTGGAGTTTTATGGTATTATTATTGTAATATATGTAAGTAGAGTTCAAATAGAATTGGATGGGGTTGAAAAATTCAACTTCAACCTATTAAGGGAATTACTAATTCACTCTTTTTGACAATGGAAACAAAAAGCTACCTTTTTTTTTTTTTGACTATATTGGAAATTAGATCTACCAAACTTGGTCAAATATTGGAAAATATTACAGAAATTGTGGATTTATTTAATCTTTTTTTCATTCTCATTTACTGCATTTTTTTTGATGAGTTTTCCTTTTCACGTAAAAAGATGTTTTAGATGGATAGTGATGCTAATTAGCAATTTTCCTAATAAAGAGTCATGCTTAGTCATAAATGGAATTATCATATTATAATGAATATGATAAAGTTTAACTTCTGGCATATTCCAAAGATATTGATATGAATCAAATGTGATTCTTTTCTTGTTAATTTCGTTGTTTATAAACAATTTTATATGAATCTACTTTCAAAATCTAGAAATTAATATTTTTGAATGTAGATTAATTATATGCATCCATAACCACCTAAGCCAAGTATAAATCATTAGTTAATTCCGTTGAAATTGTTTTTGTCTCATTACTTTTATTTAGAATATTAATTAACCTTATAAAACCAATCTAGCTGATCAATGAAATAAAACAAAACTACGGGGTATGTGTGTAACTATATTAAATAATGAGTAGGTCTTGTGTGAGACCGTCTCACGGATCTTTTTTCGTGAGACAGGTCAACCCACAACCCACACTTAGCAATTCATATGAAACTTTATGCATATGGGTTCAATTTATAGGTAATAAGGATTCATCTCACGGAAACTATCCGTGAAACCGTCTCATATGAGTTTTTGTGCTAAATAATTATGTTCTTATCAGTTCCCAAAATTTGAGATTCCCTATTCCAATTACTACTTAATTATATATTCTCCAAAGTAACACCTAACTTTGACATAATTCATCACTATAATGAAGAATTTAGACTTATGTATTATAAAAATTGATTATGTTCTTCCCTTGCAAATTAAACTATATGAAATTATGGCATTGACCTATTCTGCCAATTAAAGTAAAATTGTTGTAGTACTAGAAAAATTGACTATAACTACACTTATTTTGTGACATTTGAATGTGAATGTATTGATAGGGATTTTTTTGAGACATTTTATTAATTGGTACCTATTAAGGCACTATGGCTACAATTATATTAACCTTATTAAGGCATTATAAATTATATGTATTATATTACTATCTATTACGACACTTTAAATAATATTATTCTTTTAATAATAAACAATAAGAATTGGCGTGAAGCAAGAGACATTATAACCGTGAACTTCATTTCTAATTATTTCCAAATAAATAGTTGCTTATCTTAATTAAATCAATTAACTAATTTTGGACCAAAACCTTGACTCCACTTCCCCACTACCCACTCCCCTACCCACTAAACTTACTTTTTTCAACCTCCAAATCATCACTGTAAAATATTTGGTAAATTTGGGTAAGCATTTTCATTCAATTTCAATTTCAAATTTTTTTTTGTATAATCGGAGTTAGATTGTCTTGCGTTTTATTTGATTAGGAATAACAAATAGACATGTTTTTAATCTTTGAATAACTTTAAGGTTTGGTTGTTTAGGATTTTCACTGAATTTTTTGTGATGATGTTAATAACTTATATTTCATGATTCTCATTTCAGGAATGGTGTAGTTTCTATGCAATTGAAGCAAGTTTATATAGTGAAGAGAGTAATAGGATAACATCAGAGAACACAGAAAGAAGAGAAAATGAGGTATGTTATGTTTAGATTTATTGTATTAACTTGCATCTTATATGTGCCCTTCTGCATTTGATTGTTTAAGTGAGTATTTTCATTAACTTTCAGTTTGATCTTAATAACTCAGAGTATGATTATATTTTGAGTTTACGGAGACAACAAATGTTAGAAGAGGCGAAAACAAAGAGTACAAGGTCAAGGACAGGTGAATCCATATATTAAGTTAAAAGAAGTTCAGAGGTTCAAACTTGTTGTCAAAGGCCAGATGAATCCATGGATTAATTTAAAGAAAGTCCAGAGATTCAAGCTTGTTCGTGATGCTCGAGTTTGTATTTGATTTGTGCAATAGTTAGCTAGTTTTAGTGTTGTGTAGTACTTGTCAAATGGAAAATCTTCTTAATTCTTGCATTTATGTTTTTAACTGTTTGTAGAATAATTTGGAGAAGAATTTGATACATATGTAGTTTCAATTTTTCATTCACCTTCGCATTATCTTAAAACTATAACATAAAAATTTATATAAACATTGTTATGAAATAAAATGTTATCTATAGCTTAAAAAGTAATCAACTAAGATGTCAAACTGAATTATAGGACCTAAAAAGCTTCATAATAAATATGAAACTCAATTTTAACAATACACTAGAAAGTTAAAAAATAAATCCGTATAAATATCTTTTGGCAATTTTAAGTAATAAATAGTATGATAATACTTTAGAAGACACTTTTAAATGACATCTTACATAATTTATTAAGACATTTTGAAGTGCATTATAATAAAGCTTTTAATGACATTTCAAAATGCATTAATAGGATGTCTTTCAATACAGTTGATCTATTGCTACATTAGAATAGAAGACACTAATAGGAAGTGTTTTAATAGCTTAAATGTATTAATATATAATCATCAGGACATTTTCAAGTGTCACGTAAAGACAATTTTGTAGTAATTCAAATGAAAATCCCACCAAAAAGTCTATAACATTTTTCTAATTTTATATATAATAATCACAACTTTTATTAATTATTGCATATCAGTCCCTAATTCTATTTATCAAGAATCATAGTCCACGTATTTTAAAAAAGTGTATTTCATTTAATTCCCAAAAAATAAATGAAAAGGTGAAGGTCAAAATTGAATTTCTTTTTAACAAGCAATGATATATTATCATAAAAGAAAGAAAAAAGAGTTCATCCTTATAAGAGGGAAAAAAAACAAAAACAAGGACTATTATGTGTCTCGTTAAAACCCTAGCAGGGCCGGTCTTGACATTATAGGGGTCCATCGCAGATTATAAAAAATGACCCATTGGAAAAAAATCAATTTTTTTATCTGAATAATATATTTGACTTAAAACTAATATATATATATATATATATATATATATATTTCATTGAAAAAGTTGTGTATATATATAGACCAAGTTTCATTGTGCTTCTTGATACATCTAAAACATTGGAAAAAATGCAACACCAACGAATATAAACATTGTGAAATTAGATTATATTGATCGAATTTAATTTTGGTTCTATTATTTAGATATCTATCGAAAACTTCTTCATCGGGAAATTAACTCGATCCGTATCATTTATCAACAAATTAATACAATAACTCATGCTTTGAGGAGGGAGGCTCGTTATATGAAGTCCTTTATCAAGAAAAATTATCTTCTATTCTATATTTGTTAAATCATTTTATTGTTATGTAAGGATTTTAATTCATTTTTGAGGTAATAACTATATCCAAATGTGTGGCTGTAAGAGATGGATGGGGCCTTATCCGTTTGGTTCTTATAATCCTCTCTTCAAAATCGTGAGTAAAATCCATTTGTTGCACGCAACACAAGCTACTCCCATGGCTTCCTCAATTACAATATCCCCCGCCCTCACTCCTCACGTAAGTATTCAAGCACCTAATCAAACCCTAATGATTGCAAAACCCTCTCTCAATTTCGCAAAACCCCAATTCAACTTTTTCTCTTTTCTGAAAGCAGGTGTGGTCGGGCAAGAATGGGATGATCCCAATATCTTCAAATGTTGGGGTTGCGAGTAAGCGGATGAAAGTGAGATGCATGGCGACGAGTGTCCCCGCCGATCGAGTGCCCGACATGGGAAAAAGGGAGCTCATGAACTTGCTGCTTCTTGGCGCTATTTCTCTTCCTTCTGCTGGAATGTTGCTTCCTTATACTTACTTCTTTGTCCCACCTGGGTTTGTCTCTCTTTCTTCTTCTTTCTTGTTTTCTTTAATTTTAGTTTGAGTTTTTGCTTCAATTGTGTGTTTTATGTTTTTAGATGTAATATGATCGAATGTTTTTAGTTGGCTTAGTTAGGAGGGCTTTGTTCTGAATGCAACTGTTGAACATTTGATCAGTTTAGTTGAAGCAATTGAGTATTACTGCGATATGAATCCATGTTAGTTTTGTCTTTTGGTTTACGGTTTGGTTTAGTTTAGATTGTAGCTGGTTTGTGAGGTCTTAAAGATTATATATGTAGACGTTGATTGCTCATGCTGATTGAACTCATAAACTGTTCTTGCACATTCATAGTTTGCCAATCTGAAAATTCGTCGAGGATGTCTAGTATCCCATGTAATCAGTATGCGTAGGGTGATGATTTTATCTGATCAACAGAAATGTGAATTCTATATCAGATAATCAATTCTATACCTTTTGGGTTTGGAGGCCTTATTTTAGTATCTATATCTATATGTGCTGTGTTTTATGTACTGTAATGCGTAGCTAATTACACCATAAATTTATCTTTAGCATGCATTATTGCTTATATTAGCTTTACTATTAACCACTAAATTCTTACGCTATAAGAATTTTTAGCATCTAATAATTAATGTACCTTTCATATAACTTAATAGTAGTATATGTCCTGATTCGTGACAGCTATTTAGTTGTATATTATGTGCCTAATAACTTTGGACGTACTATGGGAATGTAAGAACAGGGGTGGAGGTTCTGGTGGTGGTATTGTGGCCAAGGATGCATTAGGCAACGATGTCATTGCCGCTGATTGGCTCAAAAACCATGGACCTGGTGATCGAACCCTTACACAGGGATTGAAGGTAATGATATTCATTAATATATCGCGAACCAAAGACTTTAATGACATTCTTCCTGTTTTCTTTTTCAGTCTGAGCTAAAGCTGTCGAGGCTGTCTTAGAAACGGTTGAAATTCTTGGCACATTAGTTATATAGCAGTGTCCTTTTCGTGGGTAAGGAATTTGCTAATCTGGTTTGATTATTTTGATGGAGTTCAGGGTGATCCTACATACCTTGTTGTGGAGAACGATAGAACACTTGCAACATATGGCATCAATGCTGTGTGTACTCACCTCGGTTGTGTTGTACCATATAACAGTGCTGAGAACAAGTTCATCTGCCCATGCCACGGATCTCAATACAACAACCAAGGACGAGTCGTTAGAGGACCGGCTCCTTTGGTAAGTCTTGCACAATGTCCATAACTATCTCGTTTTGAGTTGAATGAGTCACCAGGGAACAAAATGCCACTAACAGTCACTGTGAACATGCACCCTGAGTTTACGTTTTGCTTGAATGAGCATGAACAGGTTGAAGTCTGGAATATAAATTAAAAAAAAAACTAAATCTGGTTATGATTTTTGCAATTCTGCATCTGTTCTTGATGTTGATCATTCACACCTTTGGTTGCAGTCATTGGCCCTTGCTCACTGTGACATTGATGATGGGAAGGTAGTATTCGTTCCGTGGGTTGAAACTGATTTTAGAACCGGTGAAGATCCATGGTGGGCGTAAATATGTCGAAGCCATTCTTTCTGTGTATCATGTCTTGTATGAGTGTGTCCTTGAGGGAAACTTGAAGATCCAGATACGTTTGGAACCGATTATACGAATGGTGATGTAAATCATAATAAGTTTTATGTAAATATGACATGTGATAGTGGCTTAATTTCGAACATACAAGCTATCATATCAGTAAAGAGTCGAAAAATAATGGAAATTCTCCTCAGAATTTGGAAGTTAACATGAAGTTTTGGTGGTGGATGTTTTGAAAAACATAAAAACATAACTCTCTTTTTTTTAAATTTATTTGTGGAATAAGGTTGTTTCCCATATATTATGGCAACATTCAATGATTATGATAATGTGTATAAAATGACCACAATACCAATTTTTTGGATACTAAAAGAAGGGTTCCAACAAAAGTGCAAGTATTTTCTATAGATAGAGATCTAATACCCAAAAAATATAATTTAGGACAATTATTTTGAGGGTAGTAAAACAAAATCCTTAAATCCCACACCCTAAAAACTAGAATGGACTATACATGCAAAAGAAACATTTGTCTTGTCTGCATGCAAATGCCACTAGGCATTCACAGCAGCAAGTCCCATTACAGCAAGAACCTTGTCTATCTTCATATAATACAAACTTGAAGTTCAGATCCTCACAACACATCACTATGGCAGCAAATCATGCATCTGATAAAGAAGAAATCCAAAATGACAACACTAGTTTTGATTACAATCTAGGGGTCAAGAATCTCATTGATAATGCTCCTGGTTTAAAGAAATTGCCATCTGAATTTGTTCTGCAACTAGAAAGAAACCCCTTGTCTGCAGACCATGCCCGGATCCCCGTTATCGATCTCAGCGGCCTAAATGGACCTTCTCAGTGTAGAATTGCCACTGTTGATGCCATCAGATCAGCCTGTGAACAATGGGGATTTTTTATGGTTAGTAAAGTCTGTATATGATCTTGATTCTTGCAGTGAATTAATGTGATAGCTAATCGAGGTTGTTTCGTTAATGATTGATATTGGTAGATCAGCAATCATGGGATTGAGGAGGGTTTGATGGAGGAGATGATCAAAGTTGCAGAGGAATTCTTTTGTCTGAGTTTGACAGAGAAAATGAAATATGCATCAGAAGATGTAATGAGCCCGGTTAGATATGGGACAAGCTTGAACACGTCGAAAAAGCATAGCCTTCATTGGAGGGACTATTTCAGACATTATGGCCATCCTTTTAAGGATACCTTCCACCTCTGGCCTCTCGACCCCCCTAATTACAGGTCTCAGTCAATCTAACGTATATCTTTGCTTGTGTTTGGATTCTGTTGGATTGATATGGATTTGATACTGATCAGGCTCATTTTGAGTTGGTTATTGGTTGGTTCTGGTGGATTTAGAACCAACGTTAATCAACTTGAATTTGAAATTACCACGAGCCTTGTAGTTCAAGTGGCAGATTTCTAGTCTTTCTTATCCCCTCCCTTTCAATCCTCCCAAGCTCATTAAAAAAATAAAAACTTGAACTCAAAATTTATCCGTTTTATATCTGTACGATTCAATCACATCAACTTGCACACGAACGAACAGAAATGTGGCAAGGGAGTACATGGAGCAGCTATGGGAACTGGCCAAGAAGATATTGGGTGCAATATCAGAAGGTTTAGGGCTTGATGAAGGGTACATAGAAGAATCCATTGGAGAGGGGCTTCAAATTCTTGCAGCCAATTACTATCCACCATGTCCTGAGCCACACAAAACACTTGGATTAGCAGCTCATTCTGATCATGGTGCACTCACTATCTTGACCCAAAATGCTGTCAATGGTCTCCAAATCAAACACAATCAAACATGGATTGCTGTCCAACATCTACCTGGTTCTCTTCTTGTCAACATTGGGGATTTTTTGGAGGTTAGTAATTCATGTATGAATACTTTTATGTTTATTTGTAACATGGTGTTAGATATCTTACTATCTTTGTGCTATATTACACTCGAATAAGGGATGAAATACTGTTGAAAATTTGTGTTTAGCAACAAAGATATAAGATTATATGGATAATGAAAACTTTATGAAATTGTATAGAGTAACTTTTCTATTTATTAAAGGGTTTTAAAATAAATATTTAAAGCTCTTAAAAATGAAAAGGAAAAGATCTTGATTTTCGTCTTATAACTTTGATTCTGTCTACTTTTGTTACCATTAATTTTATGTACTTCAACTTTTGTTTTTTTTACCATTAAAACAAATTTAATTTTGTATATATTCCATGTGTCAATATTATAGATATTAAGCAATGGAAAGTACAAGAGCGTGGAGCATAGAGCCGTTGTTAATGCCCAAAAGACGAGAATCTCTGTAGCAGTGGGCCATGGGCCTCAATTATCAAGAATTATTGGGCCTGCAGGCCCACTTATTAACGATAGAGAAGGGATGAATTACCGGCCCATTATGTATAAAGATTATATAAGGCTCCAACAGAGTAGCACTATTAGGGGGAAAACTGCACTGCAGGCTCTAATGACCAACAAATGAAATCATAACTTGTTAGGAAATAAAGATGGGCTTTGTGTTGTTACTTATTACCTCATATTTTTATTTATTTCTATTGTTGTCTTATGGTGTAGGTTTGTAATTCTACTATACATTAAATTTTTACATATTCCAAAGTCTCCATTTAGATGGAAGAATTTGAGGAGAGGTTTGAAATTCGTACGGTAAATTTATCGGTGGTGTTTGGATAGATGCGTATTTGAAAAATTGAAATCCACATTTTCATTTTAGATTACGTTTTAAACAGAATGAGTGAATTTCAAATTTACTTCAGTTTGAGTGGATTTGAAATTCGTTATTTTCAAGTCTTGGACTTCAATTCACTTTATTGGAATGAAGTCTAAGTTGTTAACTTTTGTGAGACACTTAATGATGGAATAATTTGTTAAATAGTGAAGGAAAAATAATTGAAAAGTCTAACCACACATATTCAAATAAACAAAACAAAAGAGCTCTTATAAGTCCATTTAATTGATTGAGACAATTCAAATTGTGTTCAACTCCTACAAAAGGTCTAATTAACATAAAGCCTTAACATAAAAATAGGTGAATGCATGTTGCAATATAATTTCATATATACATGATGTGGGCTCCTATGAGCCCTCCTTGCTTTGCTATTCACATGAGAGGAGCTTTAGGTTTTCATCCATATTGGCTCATTTCAATTATCCTAGGATCTAAAAATCATGCATATTCAAATATTGCAATATGCCTTTTTTAAATTAGCAAAAAAGATCATAATGTTTACTTGTCGTTAAAATTCAAATCATAGCTCTGTTTTCCTTTGATCGAAATCCACATATCCAACTACTAAACAACCTAGTAGTTATATATATATATATATATATATATATAATTAAAAGCATAAAAGATGAAGATGAAGACAAACATCCAACCGTGATTCCCTCTCAAAAACATGTGCTCCCAAACATAAAAAATAGGTTCATCATGTGAACTTCACTTTGTTAATTCTGGACTTTTGTTGTTGAAAGAGAACAACATTAAAATCGATGAATATTTTCATACAAACAAGATGACCAACATACTCAATTATTGGGACCTGTTCTTCCTCGAGTTTTCAAGGCTACCCTTGTAAAAGTATACTAACTTTATCATTACTTATTTTACTACTACTTTCACAATGTACCTTGGTTATCAAATCAAAATATCCTCCCACTTATTTTTCAATGATTTTCAATTTATTAACGTGGGCTACGTTTCTATTGAAGTCACATTCTTTGGACTGCAAAATCAAATCATTCGCTGTTATTAAGATCTAAATTCCTTGTTACAAACTTAAGGGATCCTTCCATAGTACACCAATTGTATAAATACTAATATTGGATCTTAAATCATTGCATGCATTCAAAATCATTTAAAAATCATTTATTATATTTAATAAACATATTCAAATTTATTTATTGATTAAATTTTCACGAAATATGAAAATTCATGTTATATTCGCTAATATTCAAAAAGTTGGTTAAATTAAGAATTAAATAAAGTTAGTAATTTTTCCTACAATTAACTCTTATTTTAAATGACGTGTCTCGATCACATGTCACGTTAGCATATCCATATCCAAAATCTGCTCGTGGTTAAAATTATAACAAATATTAAAGTTTATGTTAATTCTATTAATGCTTCTAATTCCGCTTTAAATTGCAAAATAAGAAAAGTTCGATGTTTTACTGCAATTAACCCATCATTAATTCATAGATTAAATATTGAATTCATTTTAGTTAATAATATTTACTGGTAATACTAAACTTTCAATCAAGTCTCCCATGGTGTACAATCTTGTTCACTTTTTGAATAACAAAAACGACAGTTCAATACTCCAATTGACAATACATTTCGTACAAATTGCAACTCTAGAAATAAATCCAAAGATGCTATATTTACCTTTAATACAAATTAAATTACCCGAGAACCAATTAATTTTCAGAAAATGGAAAAAAAGGCAGGTCGAAGTGGACTCTTCTTGAGGGTAAAAAGTAAGATCTCCTCGTACTACTACATATCAGATGTCGAAATTTACAGTGGGGCAAAATGACAAAAAATGACCCCACCTCTTCACGTGAAAACACCCACACCCACAAGAGTATCCAGGTAAATTTGGACACAAAAACCCCCAACAAATCCACCTATCCAAGGGCCCACATGAAAAGATAAGGCAGAACGACGAGGGGCAAAAGTGGAAAAGAGGTAGAAGCAGCAGAGGAGGAACCGTATTTATCGAACTGTAGAGAATCGACGGCGAGGGGCATGTTCTCCTGGTCCGGGGAGCATGTGGACTCGTGAGGGGGGTGCGCACTGTACATGATGGCGCGCAATACAGCAGAGACGGTGGGTATGTACGCCGTCTTGTTGCGGGCCAGCAGCCACGTCAGCCCCATGAGCTGGCAGTCCCTGCTCAGCATTTTGCTTGTTCGCTCACTCCCATCCAAGCCATCTTTTGCTTTTGTTCCGTTTTTGCCCACCACTGTCAGCTGCAGGAGGAATCATGGCCCAGGGTAATTTAGACTTTTCATGCCCCATCTTTTTTATCTTTTATTTTTGTATGATAATATAAAGACAAAATGCGAAAACTCTGTTTTTTAAATAATAAAATTAAAAGGATTTATGACCATGACAGATAATGGAATGAGAATGTATTTTTATATAAAGAGTAGGTAAACAACTTTACATATTGATCAAAAGCAAAACCATAGAACTATATCATTGCTCGGAATAGACAAGATGAAACAGAAAAGAGAAAGAAAGGCCTAAGAAAAAGGTAAAAAGATGGAACTTTTTTTTTAATATTAATATTAATGGCTCAAGTCACGAAGCAATCGATCTCGCATCATTTTATTAAAATACTAAAAGAGACAATTTTTGGCTAAATAATGACAATATTATGACTTTTATTCAAAAGGAACTATGAAACCCATATATTGATCAAACCAACAAGAACGAAATGCGGAAATCAATATGAATTTGTTTTTTTTTTGAAGATAAATGAGAAATTGCACATGTAAATGTCATCCATAAGAAATTGGAGCATGAAAATGAAAGATACGTTCTTTAATAAAAGTGGGTGCATTTATAACAAAAAGAAAGTGAAGAAAAGAAGGGAATGAAATTATGAAAAGGAATCGAACAAGAAGGATGTAGTATTTATTGTACCAGAATCAATCATTGATAAATAAATGTGGATAGTGAAATTTACCTTTTGTAGAGCACCAAGGCATTTGGTGCAACCAGCATAAGAGGAATTTTTGCAGTTGTGCTCCAAATTCCTGACGGCGGCGGTCGGCGTTGCATTCCTGCTATTTCCGGTGACATTAAACGCCGCCGAACAGCTGAGAGAAGTGATCTGGTGGAGTCGAATACCGCAGAAGCAGAGAATGGCGTCGCAGGAGGCGTTGGGCTGGGGGATGTGAATGTTGCGGCTCGTCAACGAGCTCTGCAGAGAGTTCACACACTTCTGCGAGTCGTCTGGCATCATCGGCAACTCGGAGCCGGCTGGAGGAGGCGCCGCCGACACCTGTAGAGCCGACCTGGCGTGAGCCGCGAAGAGCCAGGCGGCGAGGACCGGGCAGCAGCGGCTCCGGTCCAGGTTTCGGCCGCAGGCGGCGCTGACGCCGCCGAAGAGCTCGGCTGAGAGGTCGAGCCGGCAGTTTTGAGCCTCGGTCTGGACCGGGAAGGCGGGGACGGTATTGTAGTCTCCCGGCTTGAGTGGCTGGGCCGGTTCGGAGAGTAAACCGGCGAGGGAGCCGTGAGAGTGGAGTAGAAAGAGGAAAATGGGAAGGATGAAGATGGAAGGGTGCATAGGAAAGTGTGGTGGTGTTGTCATAGAGTTATCATTCAGAGTAGCTCAATTAGGGTTTGGAGGAGAGAGAAAGATGGTTATGGGAAAGGAAAATGGTGTGGATGTTAACCAAAAAGGAGGAGATAACAGGAGATGGTGGGGGAAAGTTGTGAAACACCTTTTACTTCAAATAGGGGAAGGCAATTGCAACTCTGAGGTGCATTGCTTTTCTTATGGGAGGTGCCCAACTAGGATGAAGATGATGTAAAGGCTAGAGAGAGAATGGAGATGAGAGAGAGAGAGGCATAGTTCACCAAAAATACCTTTGATGCACTTTTTTATTATTGGAAGGGTTTTCTTTTTTCATTTTTTAAATTGACCTCTATGCTATTCTACCCGCCGTTCGACACATAAATTTGTGTTAATTATTAACGTGTCAAATATTGAACATATCAATTAATTTCACTTTTTATATAATGAGGGAATGACATCATTACACGTCAGTGATGTGCATATTTAAGAGCTTGTTGAAATGTTGGAATTGAATCGTGGTCGAAGGTTGGAAAAAAATTATTGATTTGTTTGTATCATGAATAGTGGTTATACGGTTTTATTTTATTTGGGGTATTATCAAATTGGAAAATCGACTATTAGAACTGACGAATAAAATTGTCCGTTTATTTATTGTTTTAGAATTATATATATATACACACACAAAAATAATATTATATATTTATATTATTGTACTCTTCAATTTTAAGTTGAATTGATTATTACTTTTAATTTCTAATATAAGTTGTAGTTTTTTTTAGGTATATGGTTAGTATTTGGTTCTACTTAAATAGTAATTCATCCTTTTTTTTAAGTTAAAACTTGTAAGTTGTAATGTTGTGTAGTATCAACTTATCAACTCAAGAAAAATTGTTAGTATACGAATAATTGGAATATTTATTTACAATTTTAACTTTAAAAAATTAAAAAGAAATTGAATGAAACCGCCAAATTAATAATTCAAATTGGAATTGAAACAGGAATCCCTACGATCTGATTCCTGATAAATCGAAATTTCATTCAACTTGCAATGAAATGTATTTAAATGGTTGGATGTGAAGGTCAAGACAATTGATATCTATATAGTAATTAGTAAGGTTCAATTCCAAAAGAGAGTAATTTTGTTTTAGAGATCAAATTCAAAATTGACCTCCAACAAAACTTTTGTAATTTTCACTATTACATAAAATTGTTTTACTTGATTTTTTCAAATTCATATTTTCCGATATTGTCTAATAAATCACAATTTTTATGTTGTTTTTATAATTTAATAGCAATATTGTCAATGGAATCATAAATTATTATAACTCTTTTAATATCAATTTGTAATTGAATGGCAACCCCAACTAATTGTCAAAAGAACTTTTATGCCCTATAGGCCGCAACTCGAGACCTGTCACTTTTGAAAAGTTACATGTTACTCCCTCCATCCCGATCCAAGTTACATGTTATTTGGACCGGGCACGGAACCTAAGAAAATGCAGTTGACTAGGTTACTTTTTGATTAAAAAAGTGTTTTTTATACTTTTTGTTGTTGTTTTTTGACTTTTTTGTTACTTTTTGATTAAAAAATGTTATTTCTTTGTCATTTTGGAGTTGACAAGTTCGATTGGGACGGACAAAAATGACAAGTAGACAAGTTGGAGCGGGACGGAGGGAGTACAACTTACAAGTCGCAAATTTGTAGATAAATACAATTAAACTAAAAAAGAGTGTAAGTTGTGTTTTTCTTCTTCTTTATTTGCAATCAATATTTGACTTAATGTTGAAATAGCATTATAGCATCCAATATAAAAACAAGTCTACATATTGTCCGACGATTAAGTCATGAATGTAGAATTAAAAATACAGTTCACTTTAAATGTTTTTTTTATTTCATTATATATTGGATCACTATTGAGATCATAAATTGTATTATGTAATTATTATATAGTGAAAAGAAAATGAAATATATATTTAAAATATGAGAATTTATGTTAAAATATATAAATTTTAGGAAATAAAATATTGATTAATGGATTATATACTCTAAATAATTGAAATTAGTAAGAAAGAATTTATGCATGGCTGATGAGATAGTATGATATTAGATTTAAATTATAAAACTATATATACAATTAAATAATTAATGATAAAATGAAATGTTTGTGTTTTCTTAAAATAATTATTTTAATTAAATTAGTTGATTTTTAAATTATAAAATAAAGTCACAATCGGCAAATTTTAAAATTTGTAGATTTTTATTACATATTCATACCACTCAAGTTATAATCACATAATCTTAAAATTTATGAAATGTAAACATCAAAATTTGAACTTAAGCAAATTAGAATGACCCATTAAATTGATGACTTAGAAAATGTTTAAAAATATCTTAAGCAAATTAAATTGACCCATTAAAATGTACAACACCATAAAAAAAATTAATTTTTTCAAACTTCAAATACTATGAGGTATAATTTAAACTTGTATGTATATTTTACAAAAATTCTAATTTCTTGGATTGATGAGCTTAATATTCACAAATAATTAAGAACAACATTTTATTTTCTGATTGTAGTGAATAAATGAGATCCAATTCTTTAGATTCTTTATTCTAATAAATATCATGTTAAATTTGTGGTATAAATCTAAATTAAGACATTCAGAGTAAAATCATTAATATATATTAATTTTAAACATATTGAATATGAGGCTCAAATGTTTCATCATCAAACGATGCATAATACGAGAGAATTTGATTATGGTTTTATGATCGCTATTAACGGCTAAAAAGAATAATTGGAAAAGGTAGATATGACTGCATTAAAGTGATATTAGACTATTTGATGGGAATCTTTGAGTTTTACTGCGGAAACTTTTGAAGACAGGTAAAAAAGTTAAAATGAAAATGAAGGGTTAGAATGTTATAATTCAAGATCTAATGATTGAAACCATAAACATATTAATACATCTGGTGTACTGTGCAATTACCCTGTCTACAATCCATAGTAGCAAAGTAGTTGGTGATGGGTAGTGGTGTATGTTAAAACAATTGGAGAAGAATTTGGTAATCTTGATCGTCCGGTGTAGTGGGTTCTTTTTAGTTTTTTGTATTTGGTCTTTTAATAATAATTGTGACTTGAACTCAAAATAATGATCATTTTGATGGAAATGTAAGAATTAAAAGAGCAATTATTATGAATGGAAACATTCGAAATCCATGGAAAACAACAACTGTACAAGTCCATTTGTTTTTATTATGATATAATAATTGAAGAAAGTGGAGTAGAGTGATTCTTTTGTTGGTTTTGGTGGGGGAGAGAGAAGAGGAAAGTGACAAGAAATGGATTTGGCAGTTTATGCTGTCCTTCTCTAATTCTATTGTATCAAATAATGATATATGAAACTCTATTTTCTGTTTGGCTCGTGACACATTGAGGTGAGCATTATTGAATCTGAACTCAATTCTTGAATCCAATAACACATTGTTTAATTTTTTTGAATGATTATATTATTTTAAATTGTAATAGTTTCAATATTTTTTTAAAACAAATAATATTTCCGAATACACTACTTTTCATAATTAAAATATTTGAGTTCTAATTAACATATAAATATTAGGAACATCAAACATTTCACGTTAAAATAATAACAAATCGTGCAACGCACAAGTGAAATACTAGTACGTATAGAATGACCATAATATCAATTTTTTTGAATACCAAAAAAAGTGGTTTCAACAGGTATGTACTATAAGAAGTCTTCTCCAACTAATGTAGTACTGTTGGTACCTACAAATTACGTTTTGAGGGTAGTAAAACAAAATCCTTAAATCTTCCATCCTAAAATCTACAATGCAAAAGAAACATTTGTCTTGTCTGCATGCAAATGCCACTAGGCATTCACAGCAGCAAGTCCCATTACAGCAAGAACCTTATCTATCTTCATATGATACAAACTTGCATGAAGTTCAGATCCTCACAACACAACACCATGGCTGCAAATCATGCATCTGATAAAGAGGAAATCCTAAATGACAACACTAGTTTTGATTACAATCTAGGGATCAAGAATCTCATTGATAATGCTCCTGGTTTAAAGAAATTGCCATCTGAATTTGTTCTGCAACTAGAAAGAAACCCCTTGTCTGCAGACCATGCCCGGATCCCCGTTATCGATCTCAGCGGCCTAAATGGACCTTCTCAGTGTAGAATTGCCACTGTTGATGCCATCAGATCAGCCTGTGAACAATGGGGATTTTTTATGGTTAGTAAAGTTTGTATATGATCTTGATTCTTGCAGTGAATTAATGTGATAGCTAATCGAGGTTGTTTCGTTAATGATTGATATTGGTAGATCAGCAATCATGGGATTGAGGAGGGTTTGATGGAGGAGATGATCAAAGTTGCAGAGGAATTCTTTTGTCTGAGTTTGACAGAGAAGATGAAATATGCATCAGAAGATGTAATGAGCCCGGTTAGATATGGGACGAGCTTGAACACGTCGAAAAAGCATGGCCTTCATTGGAGGGACTATTTCAGACATCATGGCCATCCTTTTAAGGACACCTTCCACCTCTTGCCTCTCGATCCCCCTAATTACAGGTAGGTCTCACTCAATCTTAGTTCTAACATATATCTTTGCTTGTGTTGGGTTCTGTTGGATTAATCTTTACAATTCGATTCACATCAACCAACAGAAAAGTGGCAAGGGAGTACATGGAGCAGCTATGGGAGTTGGCCATGAAGATATTGGGTGCAATATCAGAAGGTTTAGGGCTTGCAGAAGGGTACATAGAAGAATCCATGGGAGAGGGGCTTCAAATTCTTACAGCAAATTACTACCCACCATGTCCTGAGCCACACAAAACACTTGGAGTAGCAGCTCACTCTGATCATGGTGCACTCACTATCTTGACCCAAAATGCTGTTAATGGTCTCCAAATCAAACACAATCAAACATGGATTGCTGTCCAACAACATCTACCTGGTTCTCTTCTTGTCAACATTGGTGATTTTTTGGAGGTTAGTATTTTATATGTATGAATCCTTTTAGGTTTATTCTAACGTGGTGTTACATGTCTTATTATCTTTGTGCTATATTAAACAGATAAGAGATGAAATACTGTTGAAAATCATAATTGTTAGGATGCAAGCACTAGAGATTGTGGAAATCTGTCTAGTGATAAAATGTAAGAGTTGACAAATATATAAGATTATATGATGCAGTGACAAAGTCAGAAATTTCATCGAGGGGTCTGCTATATAATTGGGGAAATTAATTCATATATGTTTTAATATAGAAACATTATTTTTAAGGATAAATTGTATTCTACTAAAGTTTAAGTATTTTTAATTATTAAAAATAAGTTAGAGAAATTCCTTAAAAAAAATTCTAGATTCCGTAGTATTAGAGGTGCTGATTAAAAGATGCTTTGACATTAAACAATGTAAATGTAAATAGAAGGTTTTTGAGTTGATGTTTTTCATATATTCTGTGCTTTTGGAATGAAGTGTGAATTTTTTTGGTTACATGAATTATTGATCAGTGAATTAAATATTTTGAGTTAGTCTCCTGTGCAATTGATGCACATACAATTCGGGTCGGGTTCGAGTTGACTGGGATCCGGGCATTTTTTTTTTTGAATTTTTTTTTCGCTTCAAACTGTTGAAATTAAGATTGTTGATGAGATAATGACAAATAATTATAGATTGTAGAAGAGATAATAATGAATAATTGGTACTCCCTCCGTCCCGCTCTATTTTGCCTACTTTCCATTTTTGTTTGTCCCATCTTATTTTGCCAGCCCAAAAATGGCAAAGAAAAATTTACTTCCTTACCCCTCAATTTCTTTCATTTTACAACTTTTGCACTCAAAAAGCACACATTAATTACAAAATTGTCACTCAAAAATATTAAAATAACACATCACATCAAAGTCAAACAGTTTTTTCTTAGGTTTCGTGTCGGTCAAAGTAGGCAAAATAACCCGGGACGGAGGTAGTATTATAAATAAGATTTGATGGGTGAAAACATTTTTTTGTTTTTTTTTGTTTTTAGATAAAGGGTGAAAGATTGTAGATGAGATAATAACTGATAATTATAGATTGTAGATGAGATAATGATGGATAAACGAAATTATATACAAGATTTGATATAGTATTTTTTTTATCTAATATATACAAAATATTATTTTATTTTCCAGTGACCCATAATATTTTTTTGTTTTTGGGATGAAGGTAGAAAGATTATAGATGAGAATGTAGATAAGATAATTAATGACAGATAATTATAGATTGTAGATGATATAATATCATATAAATGAGATTATGTTTTTGGGATGAAGGGTGAATGATTGTAGATAAGATTATGACAGATGTTTATAGATTGTAGATTAGATAATATCACATAAAGGAGATTATGTTTTTGGATGAAGGGTGAAAGATTGTAGATGAGATAATGACCGATAATTATAGATTGTTGAAGAGATAATAATTAACAAATAAATGAGATTAAAGATAAAATTTGATGTGATATTATTTTTATCTAATATATATAAAATATTATTTTACCTCCGAGTGACCCTCTTGCTCTCATGTAGCTGAGTCTCTGATTATATGGATACCCTTGACCCTCATGTAACTACGTCCCGATTATGAGTGACACTTGTGTGCCTCGGGGGTACGGTGCCCCCAACTTAACCTATTATATGGTGTTATATATATACTCTACAAGTACTCTTTAGGTATCATATGTATACTCTTATATACATATGATACCTGTAGAATATATGTATAACACCAAGAAACATAACACCTATAGAGTATATATATAACACCTAAAGAGCATTTGTATAACACCTAAAGAGCATGTCCGTGCCCCTATATGCCCCAGGGGTATATAAGTTTTGTCCCCCGATTATATGGATTAGAAAACTTTATGAAATTGTATAGAGTAATGTTTTGTGATTCCATGTCACCAATGTTATAGATAGTAAGCAATGGAAGGTACAAGAGCGTGGAGCATCGAGCCGTTGTAAATGCCCAAAAGACTAGAATCTCTGTAGCAGTGAGCAATGGGCCTCAATTATCAAGAATTATTGGGCCTGCAGGCCCACTTATTGACGATAGAGAAGGGATGCATTACCGGCCCATTATGTACAAAGATTATATAAGGCTCCAACGGAGCAGCACTATTAGTATTAGGGGGAAAACTGCACTGCAGTCTCTAATGACCAACTAATTAATGAAATCATCACTTAATTAGGAAATAAACATGGGCTTTGTGTTGTTAGTTATACACTCTTTTTATTTATTTATTACTATTTATGTCTTTTCATGTACAATATTTTTCCCTCTTCATGTATCCGGTCCTAATATTTTGGAGGTTGTGACGAATTAGAAAAAATGGATCATGTTATTATCTGAACAATAATTTTAACTTAAAATTTTTAAAATTTTTAAAAAAAAATCATTCAAAAAGTTGTGTATACGGATCAAGTTTCAATATGTTTTTTTTTTTTTCATTTTAAACGTTGACGAAATGCAACACCGGCCAACAAATATAAACACAATAATAAGTTTCAATTTATCGTTGAAAATATCTAGTTCTTCTAGCGTTTGAGAAGCAAAACAACAATTAAAAATTAAATGTAAGCATAAAATTAGAAGAATTTGGATCTGTAATCACAATTAATTTAGATGTGTTGTTTCAACGATTTAATAATATGCATTAGTACTATTTATTTTATCATTGATGCACCTTTAATTTGGAAAAGTTATATTAATTAGTCAATTAATTATTATTTGATTGCTTGCATGACAAATATTTTAATATTTAACAACAAAAGTATTGATTTTGTCATTTTTTGTATCCAATTATAAATTGATCTATTTTAATTTAAAAACTATATAGAAATTGGTCAACCAATGTGTGTAACAAAATATCTCCGACCATCGTCGACCACTTAAATTGCCAGATTTTGGCACGTTAGAGGCATGCGTTCAATTAAAAATGTCGCCAGCACATTGGTTGGGTGCGTGCCTCTTGCGTATCAAAATCGAGCAACATAAGTGATCAACGATGATCAGAGTCCCTTAATTTGAACATTTTATTAATTATACACACGGGACCCAACATTAAAAACATCATACTTGCAGGATAATTTTTGGACCGTACACAAATATTGCACCAATATATATATATATATATATATATATATATATATATATATTCAAAGGCAAATGCTGTTGTGCACCAGGTGCACGGATCTGGATTGGTGCAACTGGGGCGATCCGACCCGGATCCGCGCACCTGAATTTTCTTTTTTTTTCTTTTTTTTTTCGCTTCAAACTGTTACCTTTATGTTGTAAGGATGTGACCTTTACGTTATATAAGTGTGACCTTTATATATAAATGTTATGACCTTTATGTTCAGTAACTTAGGAAAAAATGAAGATTTTCAGGTTTTTTCGCTTCAGATTAAGACCTTTATGTTGTATTGTTGTAACCTTTATTTACAATTCTTGTAACCTTTATGTACAAATATTATGACGTTTATAATCCATAACTTTGAAAAAAATCGAATTTTTCAAAATTCAGTGCATTTTAAGGATGAATATATGTGCAGCTAATATTACATAAATGTAAATATGTATAAATTTTGCTAAAATTCTTCATTTTTTTCTAAGTTAGAGTATATAAAGGTCATTACATTTATACATAAAGGTCACACTTATATAACATAAAGGTCACATGCATATAACATAAAGGTAACAACCTGAAGTGAAAAAATAAAATTCAAAAAAAATAAAAAAAATAAAAGTGCGCGGATCCGGGTCGACCCGGACCCGACCCGAATTGTATGTGCACCAGTTGCACAGGAGACTAACTCATATTCAAATAAGTTAATGCTCTTTAAATAATGACTTTTAAACTATGAAAATTAGAGCTAAGCTGGTTGTACGTACGTATTCATATTGTGCTAAGAAAAGAAATAAAATTTAGAGAATATATTATTAAACAATATTACAGTAAAAATTTAGAAAATGATAGTATTATATTTGATACTAGGTTTTAGAGAAGTCATATATAAATTCTCAATATCTATATCATTGCACAAATATTTATTACCGTGGTATAAGAATTTATTATAATTTACCTTTATTCTTTCTACTGGATCACAATTCTACTCGCATGCATTTAGGAAGATTTAGAGATGAGTTTAAAATTCATAACAATAATAAATTCATTTATAGTTGTTTGCATCAACTCAATCTATCATGAATTTGAAATTCATTACGGTCAATTTAGATTTTATATTTTTTCTTTTGTAGCAATTCATTTGAAGCCCTCTTGCCCAAAAATGTACATATATATATATATATGCTTAATATAACGTATATGTTAGCTGATTTAAGTTAATTATAATCACAATTAAACTATTAATTATAAGACCAAGTGCAAGTGCACACCATTTTAGTGCAAATTTAGTGCATAATCTGCAACTCAGTTGCAAAATTAGAATGAATATATCGTAATATTTCTTATCAATAATTCTCTCCCATCAATTTGTTAATATGCATTTCATTTGTTAATTTAACAAATTTTGATCTTTAATTATTATTTAAAAACTCTTAAAAATTATACATTTTCAAATCTTATTTGATTACATATAACTAAAATTAATAAATTTAAAATTAATTTCTTATAGATTAATTGTTCATAAAATAAGTGATGGGTCTCCAAATTTTATTTTAAAAAAACAAGAAAGAAAGAAAGCACCACAAATAATGTTCTAGAATATGGTTAGGTCGGATATATCACATATTGCTCAATTGTGCAAGTGAATTAACTATTTGTTATACCAATAATTTTCACTCTTATTTTCCAGTTACAAAAGTGTAACATTTTCGATTTAATGCAATTGTTCTAATTTTGCAGGAATTTCTGTATAAATAGGGTCTGCCTTGGTCATCTGCATCATCCTTTCTTTCAAAAACTTTCACCGGTGTGTGGAAGAACTGAAAAAAGTATTTGGTTTTTTCTTCTTCCTCCTAAGTAAGTATTTCTTCCTTGTAATATATTTGTAATTCTTGTACATTAATGAATGTTTTTCTTAATTGATGTTCAATGATCACCTCTTGTTCGTTACATACACGTGTAGCATAGATCGATGGATAGAACAAACAGTTTAATAGATTCCCGAACACATACACATATCTTGTTGGTAAAAAGAGGTAAATATGAAGTTATACACATGCACGCAGATAGATCGATTCGATACAAGCACATAATTTAATACATCTCCGCACATATTACTATCGTGCTCATATATATTTGATTTTATTTTAACTTTGTAGGGAAGAAGTAAATGCAAGTAAATTTTTGATGCTATACACATCGTGTAGATAGATCGATCTACAAACAAACATTTTAATAGATCTCCGTACATATCTATATATATTTCTGATAAATAACGGTACATTTTATTTTATGTTTACTCTTTTTGGAAAAAAAAATACAATGTTTTTGTATAAAATCATTTTTATAATGTATTATTATTTTCATTCGAAAACCTAAAAAGGTCAAGATTAAGTATAAATGCTTCAAAAGAGATCTGATAAGGGGATATGGGTAGAGTTATTTTAATATCTATTTACATTTTATAAAATATAAGAGAAAGAAACAATTAAGTCTTATTTCGGGCCTTGGAAAGAATAGAAGTACTTCACACACTCACTACTATATAAACCAAAGACACACACACAACATCAACCATTGACACAAACCTTAAACATTGGTAAAACAAATTCATGGAGAAAATCTCCATGATTTTTTTAGTTTCAATTTAGTCCTTAATGCCATTTATTTCAAATTAAATCAGTTTACATCTGTGACAGGGAATTAACTATGGCTGGAGAGCAAGGTTTGAACAGGAACGAATTAGAGCAAGGTTTGGAGATGTATGAAGATCAGGGTTTGGAGATGATCTTGAACTTGAACATGTCTGATGATGATGAGATGCAGCAAGTTGAAGATGAAGAGGCTAATCCGGATGAGAACGATCCGAATGCTAAGAGGAGACGCTACAATCGTCACACCCCTGAACAGATCCAGGCCCTGGAAGAGTAAATTTTAGTTCTTTTAATTTTACATATGGATCTATATTTTATTTTGTTTATTTTACTTTAAAGTGTTCTCTTTTTTAATGATTTATTTTCTATGTTGGTTTGATCTCTATATCATGCTATATATAGAACATTAATTTGATTGATTTATTAATTAATTTTTTCCAAGCTGATTTAGGCTTATTGTTTTGTTGTAGCTTTTTCAGGGAATGCCCTCATCCTGATAACCTTCAAAGGAATGTGCTGAGCCATGAATTAGGGTTGGAACCATTGCAAGTGAAATTTTGGTTCCAAAATAAGAGGACGCAAATGAAGGTATAAATGTCATTATTAAATAATAGATGAATTGCTTTCCTTAAAATTCTATTATTGGAAATAAGTATTCATGAAGAATTTCAAAATCATTTTATTTTTTGTTACAGAAAATTCCAAATATAACCACCCTGGCAATGAAAAAAGTTTCCATTTTAGCCAAAATTTAAGTTTCAAATATTTTAGTCAACTTTTCTTTTTCTAGAATTAAAAAAAAGGGTTCGACTTCTTTTAATAAGTCATAAGAGAAATATTAATTCTTGTCCTTGTGCCTTTCTGCTTTGATTATTAATTTGGGTTGTATAGATCTGCTTATTTATTTATTTATTTAGCTATAGTTATTTTACTAGTCGATGTGACTAGAATGACCTGGTTTCATGTGATTCGTAACATAGCTAAAATTTTCACCTAAATTCTAGTTTAAAAAGGTTCCTTTCGTTTTTAAATCTTCCAATTATATCTTGAAACATAGTATCACATACATTTTAATCTTGTGTTGTGTATGATTAGTACATGAAACATACTAGATCTGTACAATTCAATATTTGATATATAAATATAGGGATTATTAATTTTTGAAGATAATAAATATTGTGTCACATAGTAATATTATTCACTCCATTGGGATCCTTTATTACACTTTTCTCTATCTCTCAATCCTATATGACCATCACAATAACCATATTCCATTTCATTTTGCCAAAAATAGAAGAGAAGATCTGATGTGAAAATTGATGTTAATTAATTGGCAGACGAAGAATGAGCGCCATGAAAACCGGCACTTTCGTGCTGAGAATGAGCGGCTCCGTGCTGAGAACTCGAAGATGAGAGAGGCGTTGAGCACCATATGCTGCCACCACTGTGGTCACTTGGCCACCGTTAATGATCAACTCTCTGCCGACGAGCGCCAGCTGAGGATCGAGAATGCTCGTCTCCGTGTTGAGGTTAATTCATATACAGGACTCTTAAATATATCTTCATAATGCATACTCCCTCCGTCCCGGTTAAATTAGCCTACTTTGACCGGCACAAATGTTAAGAAAAAACTGTTGACTTTGATTGGATGTGTTATTTTAATATTTTTGAGCGGCAATTTTGTAATTTAAAGGTATAATTTGAGTGCAAAGGTTGTAAAATGAAAGAAATGGAGGGGTAAGAGAGTAAAATTTTCTTTGTCATTTTGGGGTTGACAGATTTAACTGGGACAAACGAAAATGACAAGTAGGCAGTTTTAACTGGGATGGAGGTAGTATTTGATTATATGATGATACTAATGTAATTTTATTTGATTATATAGGTCGAGCAGATGCAGAGGTTTGCAGCAAATTATGTTGGCCAGCCAATCACTGATGTCAACAATGCTCCGTCTTCTTCTGCTGCTGCGATTCCGCGCCTCACTGCTCATGGCTACCAAGGAGCTCCGGGCAATGCTGGTTACCAGGGAGCTCCGGGCAGCAGTGCTGGTTATTACCAGGGTGCTTCGGGCAGTAATGCCGGTTACCAGGGTGCTCCGGGCAATGCCGGGAATTAAATAGGTGCCTCATCATATCTATCATGAAACCTTCGGAATAAATCACATTGCTGCATGCATGAAACATTGATACTCTAATATTTCTGTGTTGGTGTTTTGGAATTGTTGCTGTTTTTACTTCTCTCATCCGACGGTGAGAGGTAACATTTTAAGTTTTATGAAAACCATGCTTGGCATGATTAAATATATATGGTAATTTTAGTATGCGGATTTGTCCATGCACGGTGGACACGTGTTAATGTGTCTAACTATTGCTGATCGGTTAACTTCTCATAATGGGAGTTAATTTATTATCTTGAATGTGTGATAATATATGATAGACGCATTAACTTAGAGTAGTTAGAATCTCGGAAGAAAAATATATGCACCGACAATATAAAAGTGACACATATGTGAGAAAACATGAGAATTGTGACAAAAATTAGCTAGATTACATTTATTCTATACTTACGTGAGTTTTGCAAGTTTGGATTTGAGATTTAATAGGATTTTGTTAGCATGATTTTCAGGATTTGTAGAGTAGGATTATAGTTGAGATTATAGGAAATAGTAGAAAAGGTAGATGTTATTTGTTGGGATTTGTAAAAAAAAAAAAAAAAAAGGTAGTAGTAGATGTTTTTAGTATGAATTATAAAAAATGTAGAAAATATAAAATGTATCGTAGGATTTTAGAGTTCTTATTAAAGTATAGGTTGAAAATTCGGATTACAATCCATGCTAATGTTTGATGGGAATTAAGAATAGTGGTTGCTAAAGTTAAAGTATGATTGTACATGATCTTGATTGCTTCATTTCCAATTAGCTCTTAGTAAATTCAAAAACTCATTTGACATGGTTTCAAGAATAATTTTCGTGAGACGAATCATTTTTATGTATGAATATTGAACTTATATTCACAAATTTTCATATGAATTATCAAGTGTGAGTTTTGGGTTGACCCGTCTCACGAAAAAAGATTTGTGAGACGGTCTCACACAAGATCTACTCAGAATGAAAAATCAATTTGTTGTGAGATTCTTTTTTTTAATATATAATATAAACTTTGTTTATTATTATTGTAATTTGAAGTTAAGAGTTTTTAAAAGTGTGAAATAATTTGTTTTCTTGATAACTTTTCCAACGAAATGCATAACACGAAGTGTAAAAACAACCTGAAGTATGATTTTTTCAATTTTAACCTAAACATTTTTAATGACATAATTTGTGCAAGTTGTTACGTGTTGAGCATTTCGCTGGAAAAGTTATTGGAAACAATATTTAGATTATGCTTTGAAAAATTTATTGAAATTCAGATTGTAAATTGAAAATCAATTATAAATTGATTTTACATTTAATCCTAAGAGTATGTCTCTTGTGAGACAAAACCGGCATATCATTTTCTATGAGACATGTCAACTCACAGCCCACATTTCACAATTCATATATAAATTTGTGCAAATAAGTTTGGTTAGTGGGTAAAAATGATCCTATCTCACACAAGTTTTTGTGTAATCCTAAATAATTATTATAGATTAGTGTTTAGGAAACAATGTATTTTTAATAGGATTCATCTGAGTGAAATTTATGAAGTATGTGTATAATAAAAGGAATGAAGTAGTAGATAATATTAATTGAGTGAATGTTACATAAGGCTGTATCAGATATCATTTTACGTGGGATGAGTCAACCCAACTACTCATATTCCATAATTTACACATGAATTTGTGGAAATGAGTTTGGTTAGTGGATTAAAATGATTCGTCTCACAGAAACTATCCGTGTAACCGTTTCACGTAAGTTTTTGTCATATTAATTTAGTTTCTATAATTAGAGTAATATTGTGTAGTACTGACCGACCAACTGGTGAGGTTCATGTAAATTTCAATTCGGACAATTTATTCCTTGTGGCAATATATATAAGCACTACAACTCGTATACACCTTTTTCATGTGCGATGGTTTCCAAACATGATCATGTTTCAGGATATGATTGATTGATCATGTACGACAACTGTGATCGTGTTTTTCAACTATAAGTATGTGTTTGTTTGCTATAAATATGTGATTTTTTCCTCGCGCACGGTCGTGTCTTCGAATACGGTCGTGCCTTACGCGAAAAACAACAGCAGTCTATGGGGCACTGTCATATCTCAGACACGATCAATATAAGTGTGTGATTTTTATTTCTAATCATATCTTTTAAAGCTATAAGTATGCGGTTTTTTTTCCCACCATATTCCGAGACACTACCATGACCATGCCCAACCACATCACATGAAACCATCTCATATCAGACTAACTCAAATATAACTCTCACATTAGACTATGTCAAATATAAGTGGGTAGATGGATAATAAAGGAAGTTTGATTCATGATCTTAGTCATATATTTTTCCTTTTACTAAACTTGATAATAATAGATAAATTAGTCGACATTTTATTCTACATATCACACAATATCTATCTGCACAAGGTTTATTTGAAGTAAATGTAACTTCAGATCAAAATTTTATGTAGTGACTAGCACAAATTAATTAGACTTAGTAGCAAAATAAATAATTAAGTAATTAAAACACTTTTGCTATATTTATTCATAGTTTTCCACATATGGATTTCTGATCGATGTTAAAATCTGAAATTCTTGTTAGTTTATATTAAGCTAAAATATCCACATCATGTATGTGCATCAATTATTATGAACAGTTATGAATTGTGTAATAAAAGTGAATGAAAAAATGTATATATGTTTATTTTGAATTTATATATGGTATGATGATATTGTAGATGGTAAAAATTACATTTTCCATTATTCACTTTTAAAATACACAATCCAGAATTTTGGATTGAATTTCCCCCAATCCCTTAAGTTAATTTAAAAAAAAACATAGCTTAGACAATTCTTAGTAGAATTAAAGTTAATATAATAATAGCACCACAAATATTATAGTTGAAATAATATACTCATGACCTCCATAAATATGTAAAATTGAGTTGTCTAACTTCGAATCTTAGTCATCTTAACTTTCTAGCCTTTATTATTAATTTATCTTAATTCCCCACTCGTTGAAAAAGGGTCATATTTATGATATTATGAAATAAAAGACAAAATTTACTGACTAAATATGCAAAGAAGAAAGAGAAAATGAAAATGGGAATCTCCATTCCAAATACTTCCTCCGTCCCTGTTAACTTTGCCTACTTTCCATTTGTTTGTCCCATCTTATTTTGCCAGCCCAAAAATGAAAAAAAAAAAAAATTTACTCTCTTACCCCTCCATTTCTTTCATTTTACAACTTTTGCACTAAAAAACACACATTAATTACAAAATTGCCACTCAAAAACATTAAAATAACACATCACATCAAAGTCAATGGTTTTTTCTTAGACTCCATACCGATCATAGGCAAAATTAGTCGGGACAGAGGTAGTATTTGCATTTGTATTTAGACTCATGTTTCATGAAAAGAGAGAGAAAAATTGCATGAAAAGACAAACATGCACTTTTTGACTTGACTATCTTTGCACATTGAGGACCCAGAAGGTTTTCAATTTCAAAAAGACAAGGTGTTTGAATCAATTGATAAATTATTGATGAACAAACTTAACTTTTTCTAGTTCTATAAAGAGTACTGTAAAAACTGATAAAAGAAATTTTTTCTTTTTTGTTGACATTATGTCAAGATAAAATATTACATATATATATATCTTCTACAACTAATTATAAGTTACTTTGGTATCTAACTTGGTATAATAAGATTTCCAATTTATGAGAAATTCCTCAAAAGTGTGCCGGAACAAGTAGTTTTAAGACAGTGAATATAAGTTGAGTTAATTTCAGTTTTTGTCCCATATGTGAGATTTTTTTCATTTTTGTACAATCAAACCAAATATATGTTTCAATTTTGATCTAATATGTTTCAATTTTTTTAAATTATTGTATGTTTCATTTTTTTGAAAACATATGCCTAAATTGGATCATTTATACTTAGTTGTCGACAATATAAACAGTCTCACATAATTAGAAACCAAAATTGAAATTAACACATATAAATTCATACTATTTAGGTGAGGGTATTTGAACTAAAGGGTTTGAACTCCATAAAATTAAATTGAACAATTTGCAAATTGGAAATTCAAATATAAGTTTCTGTGGGTAAATTAAAGAGGTTAATGAATTCATCACAAATAATTGAAAGTCAATAGACATATATATGACGAAATGGTAACGCGGGACCCCAATAATAGATTTCGTACACACGGACCCACTTCCCTTTAATGAAATAAGTCATCATTAGCAGCCAATTATTGTATAGTTTTATATATATATATATATAGCTGTCAATTATTGTATTGCAAGTACTTATATGCAACCGTTTCACAAGCGACAGCACTCGCGTACGGTCGACTGTGTTCCAGGGCATGACCGTGCGTGACTGTGATGTATAAGTATGTCTTTTTCAACAATAAGTATGTGATTTTTCACTATAAGTATGTGATTTTTTTCCTTGCCCACGACCGTGTCCTGGAACATGACCGTGTCTCGCGCGAAAATTAAGAGCAATCTGTGGTTCACGGTCGTGTCTCAGGACACGGTCCGGATAATCATGTGATTTTTATCTACAAGTATGTCTTTTAGAGCTATAAGTATGTGTTGTCGCGCACGGTCGACCGTGTCCCAGAACACAATCGTATTCCAGGACACGACCGTACGTGAGTGTCGTCGCACATGAGATGGTCTCATAGAAGCCAACTCATATAAGAGTTGAAAAAATGAGTGAGTATTACGGCCTTTTTGCTTTAAAAACATAATGGAAGAAAGTTAATTAATAATGATATCATATGTACGATATATTTAGTCAATATATTATACGTATCATAAAAGACATATTGAATCATACATATCGAGAAAATAAAATCATATTTTTGAAATATCCTAAACAAACTAAAAGAAGCAACAACTTTGAGACGAATTTAAAAGCACATAGCCATAAAAAATAATAAACACAAAAAAAAAAAAGAGTAAATAAATTAATAACTACAACAAGAAAAAAGCTTACAAAAGAATTCTTCAACTATAGTGACTATATATAATCAACAAAGCTGATAATCAACAGTGTAAAGAGAAAAGGAATCTAACAAAAAAAACACAACATAAATTGAACCAAGTCCTAATTACATGAAATCATCAAAATCAAAGCTTTCTGGAATCTCAAACTTGAACAGGTTACTGCCAACATTCTCATCTTCATTGCCAAGGTTGATGAAGGCAGGATTAAGAGGGCTAGAGAGAGGCGACGATAAAACAGAGTCGAACCCGAAACTGTGGGAGCTGTTGTTATTATTATTAGTATTGCTACTAGTGCTGTTGAGGGATTGATCGAAGCTCGAGTTGTCCGATAATTCTGCTCTTTTTTGGTCGGAAATTCCGTAGCAAAAGGCATTTGTAGGAAGAGCTTGATCAGTACTGGTGGAAGGTGTACTGGTAGTAGTATAAGGTAGTAAATTATTACATGAATCTTGAAAAAACAATTGGTCGTGAAACGAAGAAGTGGGCATGGCAACATTATTAATATTGTCAAACTGATTAGGTTGGATGAGTGGGGCCCCTTGGCTTTGAAGCTGAGGATTCAGCAACTGGTTGTTGTCATTGTTTGAGGATAATAGAGTCATTGCAAGGCTCAATGCTTCTGGATTTACTAGGGTTTGGAGTCGAATGAGGTTTGATAGGTTGTAGTGAGAGGTGGACATTGTTAGGAGTGAGGAGATGTCTAATAGGTCCAGGCGTGGTGCATGAGTCACTGGATCAATTCCCATTCGAAGCAGCCTCTTTCTGATGTGTGTGTTCCAGTAGTTCTTTATTTCATTGTCCGTTCTTCCTGGCAAACGGGCCGCGATGGCGGACCACCTGATCGTTCAAACACATGAACATTATTAGATGGATATTATTATTCGAACTATATATATAGAGGGTGTTTGGCTAAGCTTATAAGCTCCTTAAAAGAGCTTATAAGATGTTAAGTGTTTATAAGCTCCTCAAATGTGTTTGGCTAACTTTTAAAAATAAGATCTTATTTTATGAGCTTATAAGATGTAAGGAGCTTATAAGCTATTTTTTGAAAAGTTGGGAAATCCTAACTTATTTCTAAAATAAGAGTTTATTTTTCAAAACATCTTTCAATTTAATCATTGAAATTATACAAATGCCCTTACTAACAACTTATAAGCTCCACCATCGTATTTACCCAAACACTTCAACAACGTATATTAAACTTAAAGTAAACATCTTATAAGCTCTAAAAACATCCTATAAGATATGAGAGTTTATAAGTTCTAAAAATAAGCTTAGCCAAACACCCCATAATCGTTTCTTTCATTCAATTTAGTGGTGAATTATATATATGATTATGATGATGAAGAACATAATTACTTGTTGCCAAGAACACTGTGGAGTTGGATAATGGTCTCCTCTTCTTCGAATGAGAATCTTCCTCGTTTGATATCAGGCCTCAAGTAGTTAGTCCAACGAAGACGACAGCTCTTCCCACATCTTTGAAGGCCTGCAGCAAGCAACATATATGTGTGTAAGAAAGAATTGATCATCATTAATCGTATCGAAGTATAAAAATGATGGATTCGATGAAGAAGAAATTATGTATACATACCAGCATTTTTGGGAAGAGCTCTCCAATTGCCGGGGCCATGCATCTGAATGTACTGAGTAAGCTTGAAATCTTCCTCAGGTGTCCATGGCCCCTTTTTCAGACCATTTTTGTCACAACAAGGTGATCTTCCCATCTTTGATGATCAAGCTTTCTATTAATGGAAGTTATGATTTGATATGGAGAGAGTGAACAAGGTTTGTAGGTCCAAATGTGAAGGAGAGAGAAAGGGTATATATAGAAGAGAGAAAGGAAGAGATTGAAGTCAATAGGATTGGCGCCGTCCCTCTCTCTCCTCTCTCTCTCTCTCTCTTGTGTGCTGTGCTGTGCTGTCTCTGTGGGCTCTAATTCTTACTTTTTTAATGTTAAATTTGGAAGACTAAATGTGTACTTATGTGGTTGAATAATAGGATTATTATTCATTAATTTTCAACCAAGCATGATTTCTTCTTTATTTTAATGTTTCAGAAATGGATTCATAGCAAAACTTAACATAGGACGCATGCATGAGTAAATGTGAAGACTTTATAGATTGGAGGACGTCATTATTAACATTCATACATTCATTTCTTCAATTTCACATCATTCTACATTCTTTTTTTTTTCTTTTGTATTTTAATATCTTGTTTTACTTTGTTATTTGTGGTTATTATACCAGTTAGTTAATGAATCTGTAGTTAATTTATCTAACATTAAAAATGGTATTTATTGTAAATTTATGGTGATTCCTAGCGTATGTCTACGTAAGGAAGCAATTTGTACATACATAAAACGATAAATAATATGTATAATATTGTGAAACATAATATAAAATGAAAATATAATAGTACATGAAAAGTCATTGACTCGTAAAAGCTAGTAAACAATTTAGATTGAAGGGGTTATAGCAAGAAACAAAATTATTTGTTTTTTAATCACCAAGATTATCTTTATCCAATAAGCATTCCATTATATATAATTTCTTCTCTTGTTCATAGAAGGATTTCAGCAAGTTTCCTTCACTTCCCTTCAGGGAACATTCAAAAAAAAAAAATTATGTGATTAAAAAAATTACCTTCTTAAAAGTTTAATTTAGCTTAAGAAGTTTTAGATGATCAATATGGATGATCGCATACTACGAATTCGGTATATTAATATCAATGGATGTGTGATACGTGCAGATTTAATCTGAAAAATTCGAGCACAATATAGATGGAGTTTTTAGGATTGACAAATATTTCCCATTGATCGAGGTTAGTACTAAACAATCGTGAAATAGTATGAATTATTAAGGTAAATTTAATTGTGGACAAATGGCAATCAATAAATGGCTTTGACCTATAAACAAAGTCTAAAAAATAAGACTGATTGGTCGGTATGGTTGTTATATCCTTTACCCAATTATATGCGTATGTTTTTTTTTCTCTTAAAACATTGCTTCAATGGATAAAAAACTCCACAACTTTTTGAATTTACTTTAGGGGATTGGGACACCTCATGATTTTCGAAAAATTTGTACATCCTTTGACTTAAGACATAACAAAAGGCTAATTAACAATTTTCTTCTTTTTTTTTTAATAAAAAGAGGCGATATGATTAATTTTGTTTAAGGGTGCATACTGATTAATGGGATTAATAAAAAAGGATAACAAATAACATCTATGTTGGTGCAATTTTATTTTTGTCCTTTTAGTTTGAGATGGACGAGATATGAGTTTGTCTTTTACAGATATATGAGTATTTGTTTTTCAATTGTAAGTATGTCTTTTTACATATATTTCCAAGTATGTTTTTTTATAAATTATAAATATATATTTTTCTACAATAAGTGTCATGAGTTTTTATGTTTTAGTTTGTACAATATATCTCTTTTTGGTCGAGTTTGAATTGAAGGATTTTTAAAAAAGAAAATTGAAATTTATAATAGCTACAATTTTAATCAGTGATATTTTGAATGCATTTTTAAGGTAAAAGTATACAATTCCAAATTGAAATTTTGAAAACACTTTTTAAAACACAATCCATATAAAATTAGAATTATATATGAAAATGAGTTTAGGCCCCCACCCAAAACAACAAAGTGTAAAAAGGTTTAAAAGTGAACATTAACTATACATATGCATACTTATATATTTAAAATAAGTTGTGTAGGGTGGAGGCTATAAGTGAATGATACATGATGCTTATCAAATTAAAAATATGATAATTGTACATGGTTACTTATTAATTTCAATTAATTAATTAATTGTGTTTAATTTCCACATTTGAAGTTTAAGTCTAACACGCGTTCACCTGCTGCAAATGCCTAGTTTCCAAATTGGGGCATTCTATGTGTCCACGTATGTATTCGTGACAATTCCAATATATATATTTCTATTCTTAATTTATTATAATGTCAACATGATCCACCTTTGCCCATATTATTAATTTCCTCTTTTCGATATAATCTACCTAATATTTAATCCATAATTACATAATACACACACACATATATATATATATGTGTGTGTATGTGTGTGGTCGTGTCTACGTGCATGATTCTTCTTTCCTTTTCTGTTTGATTTATTATTTTTATTTTATGACTCAAATATTCAATTTTGCTTCATCAATAATGGTGTGAGATGAGACGCTTGGGAGAAATATTATAACTACTGTAAGATCATTTACGTGATTATTTGAAATGGGTCAACCTACGATTTAAATATCTGTGTTTGAAGGTAATTGATGTCAGTGTATAGTGATACTGGAATTCTTCAATCCCGCAGATTTTAATCTGTGAGACGGTCTTGTATGAATTATTGTGTTTTGATAAACTCAAGTACAATTACGACTTAAACGCACATTTAAAGTAGACTAAGAGTTACCATTTAATTATATTGTTAATTAATATATAATCAATATTAACTTACTTTTTTAATGTTGATACAAAAATGAAATATTATTTGTTATTTTATCATTATTTTATTATATTAACATATTTCATATATATCATGAATAAGAATATTATGTATATAACTTGACAATATACTAATACATATGTAATGTGATTATGAAAATATTTATTTAAGAAATATTAACCTTATTATAAATTATATGTGGAATATAACTTTATAATAGAGATTAGTGGTTTCATATATATAACACTGTTTTTCAGACTGATAATAAACTAAAATTGAGATTTAAAAAAATCTTATCCATTCAAATTACACTTCGAGTATGTCTTGTATAAGATCGTTTTACGAATTTTTTTCGTTAGACGGTCAACCCATAACCCACACTTAGAAATTTATATGAAAATCTGTGTATATAAATTCAATTTATGACTAAAAAAGATCGGTCTCGTGAAAACTATTTGTGAGATATCTCACATGAGTTTTTGTCATTTGTCATTTCCTAAATATATTAAAGTAATATTTTGCATTATAAAACTAACACCGTAGAGTACATCTAACACGTACAAGAAATCAAATTATTAAAATCCTGGAAATTAATGTTTCAAATTGTAAAGAAGATTTGGAAGAAGAGAAGGAAGCAATTAAAAGTCGTTAGATTTCAGGTAATTCATTCATCAACCTTTTAGCTAACGAAATCAAATTAAATTTGGTCAAACTAACAATTTTTAATAAAATATTATTATATCATTATCTCATCTCAACCCTACTTTTAATTCAGTAGCTGAGTTCCAATGTCAAAATACGCATCCAGCTCATGATCATATGATTTCTTGTCTTAGATGATTACCTTTTCTACTCTTTTAACTCCTACAAAACCGGACTTCTGTGAGACCATCTCATGTGCAACGGCACTCGCGCACGGTCGTGTCTTTGGACATGGTCGTGTCCTGGGATACGGTCGACCGTGCATGAAAATACATACTTATAGCTCTAAAAGACATACTTATAAATAAAAATCACATACTTATCTCAATCGTGGACGAGGAAAAAAATCACATACTTATAGTGAAAAATCACATACTTATTGTTGAAAAAGACATACTTATACATTACAGTCGCACACAATTGTGTCCTGGGACACGGTCGACTGGTGCGAGTGTCGTCGCATGTGCAACAGTCGCATATGAGTATTTTTGTACAATTATATTATTTGATTTCTCTATATTTATTTTTATGGTAAAAGAATATGTATTATATTTCCTTTAATGAAGCCACATATACATTAATACTACCTTCATCCCAAAATAAGTGTCGTTTTAACCTTTGCACATAAATTAAGAAATATGATTAAAAATCTGATCTAACCCTTTTTCTCTTTCATTTCGTAACAACATTTACTTTGGGAGAAGTAAATAGGGGTCTTTGGTACATTGTATGTAAATATGTCTTGAAATACAAAAACAACACTTATTTTGGGGTGGAGGTAGTATAAGATATTAATTCTCACCTTCTAATTTAAGTTGAGGCAGATGGAGAAATATTATTTGATTGAGACAATCACTCACATATGATTTTTGTGGATCTTTTTTCCTCATTAACCAAACTCATATTCACAATTTTATATGTGAATTGTGAAGTGTGAGTTGTGGATTGACATGTCTCACATAAAATGATCCGTGAGACGGTTTCATGTAAGATATATTCATATTAGTTCTAATGTAAACCGGATTAATGGTTAATTTAATGTAATTATATATTTATAGTTACACTAAAAATCATTATTCATTGGTCAAATTTAATTTACAACGTGAACTTTAGTTCATTGGTCATAACTCTTAATTTGTATTAATATGAAATTATTTATAATAAAATAATAAGGAATGAAGAAAGAATGAATCGATTTAATTTTGAATGTATTAAAGAGATAAATATTGTCTAAGGTTTATTTATCCAAATCTTATATTTTCTAAGACAATTAATTTAAATCGGAGGGATATAGAACTTGAAAAGTCTGCTCCCTATTATGGTCTCACGAGACAACTTAATGTTAATCCTTCATGACATCAATCCTAATAACAAAATTAATTAATCATTAAGAAATCCGAAAAATCAATTAAGCAAATCTTAATTAACACACTTGTCCATAGATTTCGTGCACCAAGTCGACATGAAAATTAATATTGATGTGGTCGAACTGACCACATTCAAACTACCCCGAAAACCCAACCCGGAATTGAAGGCCAACCAGCGCGAACAGAATGAAGAAGTAATAGAGATCGTGTGAGCGAACAGGTATGTTCGGCATGCTGAGCGAACTGATCAAACTCGCAGGCAAGAATGTCGAACTGAGAGGCAAAATGTCGAGCTAATTCCAGGCGAACTAATTCAAATTTGAGATAACTCCCACGATCGCGAGAATCTCGCCACTTTCCAAGTTTTTAGGAGAAATCCCAACTACCACATCACTTTCCCAAGAAATCACGTCTCTTTCAGGGAGTATATATATATATATACCGTTTTATCTTTCTATTTCACACACAATCACAATTTTTACACGTTAAGCATTACCAAAATCGAGAGCAATATCTTTGTGAGATTACTGACTTGAGCGTCGGAGTCCCTTCACCGGGAAAAACCCCCGGTGTTCTTTGTTTTGCAGGTCTCTTTGATCGGAGAATTCTAGCCAACGCCGGAGAAATCCAATTTGGCATCGGAGAATTTCGAACGACGCCGGAAAAGTAAAGGATTGAAGCTAGGACAAATCAAATATCTCGGAAGTAACAATATCAAGATTAACTAGTACTAATTATAATTAAATTAAATTTTAATAATTGATCATATAATCCACTATTTCGTCATACGACTTGAAAAATAAAAGGAGTTTCATACACAACATACTTCTTCTAGTAATTAGTTGTCAACAATTCAGGGTTTATTTAAGGAGGCCTTGCCCTAATTAGCACCACGTCGTCGTTTAGTTTAGAAACCTAATAATTTATTAATTTGCAGATTCAACTGTAGTATGAGGTGTTCAATAACCCTCAACAAACTTTCAATAAAATATTATACTTGATCTTAATTTAACTTAAATATATGCCAGCATAAATAAATTATAAATTTTGGAGATTACGATCAAATCTAGAAAATTGGTATTAAGTAAGAAAAAAAATATTTAGATAATTAAACCGTTGAATTAATTACGTCAAAGTGAGATTAGTTCATGCAGATACGTGTATGGCTGCATGGAGACAGTATACGTAAAGTGTGCATTACATTAATCGTCACTAGATTAAATTATGTTAAGACGTATCCAGATGTTTCTAGTATTTAAAACCACGTTTAAGATTGTGATTAAGGTTAATTATTTAACGGAATCAGTCTATGAGAAAAGGGATTAAGGATTAGTACAAGATTTTAATATTAATTGTTAGGTGGACAAAACTATATTTGGGTGCATAATGTAGCAAGCAGAATTTTTAAGTAGGTAGGTATGTATGTGTGGTTTTACGTTGAAATTAAAGAAATGGAGAAAATACAATAAATAAAAATGGCAATATTATGTTGAAACCGATCATCAATTGCAAGAAAAACATATAGGCCACTTGTATCTGGATTGATTGGTTTAAAATGAATATGTTTGTAATTTATACAATGCATTCAAAAAGTCTACCTAAATTATTTGAAAATTAGACCGAAATAACAGGGATGGATTACGAATCGATAATCCAAACATCATTCGTAGAAACTCATGTGAGACGGAGGTTTACGTGAGACCGAACTAACCATATTAATGATTCGACTCATTTCTATTGATGCATATGAATTTCATTTTACAGAAGGTCTCACGTGAGACCGTATATGTGATATTTTTTTTCAAATTAAATAGGTTTTTATACTCTTTTAATTTTTTAATATTCTCAAAATTTCTAACTCAAATATTTTTCTCACTAATCTTTCTTTCATCATACAAATCTGGAAAAGTTTGTTACACAACAGGAATAATGCTAATTATATTTTCTAATTATAGTATGTGAAGAGCTGTTGATAAAATATGATATGAAATTTTACACGCAAAATGTCCACAAGAAAGTAATCGTACCCAAACATTACCTAAAAGCCCAATTATATGGGCTGATTTCATAAGCCCAATTATTAAGTTTGTAAGCCCGAGCATAATATGTATATTATTCTTTGAGTGACTAAGCCCATTTAATATAGGCCCATTTGAAACCCAGGTCAGTAACTTTTAGGTGTCAATTATTTGTCTATTAGATCGATAACATTAGACAAATAACTCTCCTCTACTCTTTTTATAAGTTTTAATATATAAATTAAAAGTTTTTGTTTAGAAATGGAAATAAAAAATAAAGCAAACTAATATAATGACTAGTATAGGTCGTGCAATTTAAACATGCAAGTTTCAATTAGCCGTGAAAAAAAAAAACTTATGTAAAACAGTCACCAATAGTTGATCAATCTCACGAAAAAATATCAATCCGAAGGTATCAGTGAAGGCTTGCACAAAAATTGAAGTGGAGCTTTTCTTAAGCTTTATATTCCTTTTGTACAATATATATATATATATATATATATATATATATTTGAAAATGAAAGAAGAAGTTTCCATTGTTTTATGAAAGGAATGTAGTCCAAATTTGACCAAGAGCTCCAGTTTTGAATGGATTATTTGTAGCTCGTCTAGATGCAGTTTTTATTGACCCAATAATTGCACTTTTGAAGTAAACATACCCCATTTGCTGTTTCTTTTAATTGGTTGTAATTATTACTCTCTCCGTCCCGCTTATCTTTGACTACTTTCTGTTTTTGGACGTTCCAGCTAACTTTGTCAGCCCAAAAATGGCAACAAAAAAAGTCAACATTTTACTACTTTACACTCAAAAAGCACACATTAATTACAAAACTGCCACTCAAAAACATTAAAATAACACATCATATCAAAGTCAACAGTTTTCTTAAAATTCGTGCCGATCAAAGGCGGCAAAGATAACCGGGACGGAGGTAGTATATTACACAGTCAGTTAATATAAACCTCATTTTCATTTATAAATTGAGACTGTATTTTAAATTGAGACTCACGAGAAAGATAATAAATATTAAATAAACATATATATAAAATAACTTTATTCTGGAACCTGATTTATTCAAAGCTGAACGAATGAAAACAACAGCACTTAGATTTTCAAAGTCCTTATAAAGACCACAATTTGTGAATTGGAAGTACTGAAACGCCATGACCACCGTGCTAGAAACCTGTGAAGTTTCTCCGGCGCCAGGCGCCGCCGCAGAGCTGTCGGTTCCTCTCTCATTCTTCGACATGCTCTGGTTGCATGTCCATCCCGTCCGCCGCCTTCTCTTCTACAACTACCCCTGTTCTAAGCCCCATTTCTTGGACACCATTGTTCCACAACTCAAACACTCACTCTCTCTCACCCTCAAACACTACCTGCCGGCCGCCGGAAAACTGCTCTACCCTTCAGACACTGATCAGAAAAAGCCCCTGTTTCGCTACGTCGCCGGAGACTCAGTTCCGCTGACCGTCGCCGAGTCACTCAGTGAGTTGGACGAGCTAACAGGGAACCACGAGCGAGATGCCGACCAGTTCTACGATTTCATGCCTCAGATGCCGCCGGTGGTCGACGAGCCCGAACACAAATTGGTCCCTCTTCTGGCTTTCCAGATCACCCTGTTTCCGGGCCGAGGTATATGTCTTGGTTTCGCAAATCACCACAGCCTGGGCGATGGCAGTTCGATGTTGAGGCTCATGTTGGCTTGGGCTGAGATCTGCAAACTGGGTGGAGACGAGGAGTTCCTGCTTAAAAACGGTGAATCGTTGCCAAGTTTCGACAGATCTGTGATTCAAGATATCAATGGAACTGACAGCATATACTGGAAGGCAATTGGAAAACTTCCATTGAAGCAATCATCATTCCCAGTACCCACAAACAGGGTGAGGGCTACATTCATCCTCACCCCACCTGACATCAACAAGCTCAAGGATCTGGTCTCCGCCGGTAGGCCGAGTCTAACTCATGTCTCGACTTTTACGGTTGCGACAGCCCACGTCTGGACATGCCTGGTGAAGTCAAACGGGGAGGAAACAGGGGACAATGAAATCGAAATGTTCTTCTTCCCAGCGGACGCCAGAAAACGGCAGAACTGCCGGATAGACCCACCGGTTCCGGCGAACTACTTCGGAAACTGCATAGGTGGGGGGATGGTGTTCCTGGAGCACGGAAAGGTGGCCGGAGAAGATGGGTTTGTGGCGGCGGCGGAGGCAATCGCGGGGGAGATCAAGAACAAGGTGAACAACAAGGATGAATTCCTGAAAGGCGTCGAAGATTGGCCGGCGATGATGCTGCAAACTGTGGCGGTGAAGATGAAGCCACTGGGCATTGCAGGTTCCCCGAAATTCGACTTAAGCAGTGCCGATTTCGGGTGGGGAAAGGCCAAGAAGCTGGAAGTGTTGTCGATTGATGGAGAAAAGTATTCCATGTCGTTGTGTAAATCGACGGAGTTTGAAGGAGGATTGGAAGTGGGATTGTCTTTGCCCGCACCATGGATGCACGATTTTGCATCTTTCTTTTCACTTCCTTTCACCTCATGATCAATGTCTTCTTCCATCTTGCTCAAATAAATTTTATTTTTCTCTAAAAAAAGAAAAAAAAATCTACTTAATGGCCTTTTTTTTAAAAAATAAATAAATTATATATAGCATTTTCTTTTGATCTTGCATTTTGTATTCACGAAATGGATATAAATTGTTTCAATTTTTTCCAATTTCGAAGAAATCAGTGTTTCCGAAATTTACATTCATTCTCGAAATTTCTAATTTTCCAATGAATCCAATATCTCTTCCATGATTCAGTGGTATCATATATATGATGCACGAAAAATTCGAGTACCAATGTTTCGAATAATTTAGTGTATTCAACTTCAAATTTTATCGGATAACAATAAGTTGCAGAAATTGAATATAAGAGTATTCTTATATTTAGAAAAAAAATTAAAAATAGATTGTAGTAATTCATGATAATGGTTTGTGATTAGAAAATCATCTTATTTTGAAAATGTGCTCATAAATTTGATATTTAGTTTATTGAATGTTATAATAATATTTGCGCATACAAGCAAATTATATTTCCTTTGGTAATTTGAAAATTGTTGATATTGATAGTTATATCATGTGTTACATAATCAAAATACATCATTTACACATGATTCAAATTCTTCAAATATAATTGTTTTTATTTTAAGAATCATTTGATAACTGATGTGGGCAAGAGGCAGAAATAAAGAAGTCAACAAAGTCAAGTAAAATAGGAAGAAGTTTGTGGAAAAAATACTGCAGATGTGGTAGTCGTTGGCAGACGTGGCGGTCAACAAAGAGGCCTGAAAAAGTGGGAAAGTCAGGAAGTTGAGACAACAAAGGTCTAACAAACGTGGAAGAGAATTGAGGACGTGGCAGCCACGTTTGTAAACAAGAAATGCAAGGTCTGCATGGCAGAAATGCACGCGTAAACAACATCATGAAAGGCCTAACAGAAAATGGAGAAATCTAGAAGGAAGGGGTTGTACTCCAAGCAGAAGGAGTAGTACTTCATGGATAGCTTAGAGAACAAGCTAGGCCCATAAGAAAAATGACGAAATGACCCTTGAAATGAGAAGGAGAATATAAATAGAAAAGTCATAAGAAATGAGAAGAGGAGGCACACATTTAAGATACCGTTGTATTCAAAATTTCTCTCTCTAAACAAGACAATAATTTTTCTCTCTTCATAATTTTCTTTTGAGTCTTCAATTGTGATTTTTCTATAATTTCTAAAAGTTTTCTCTATTTTGCACTTTTTATATCTTGCTCTTGATCCTGAGCTTGCTGCACCGCAACAATAACATTTAGATGACATTGGATTTCACCATGCTAAATGATGATAATCCCTCAAAAACACTTTGGACAGTAAGACTTTGTTGGATAAGGGCATATGAATATGTTTTATTCTAAGGCTGCATTTATAATTTATAGTAGTTATAGTTTGTCTTTATCTAATGTTTACTTTGATGGAGATAAATTACCCGGTTATCCTTCCGATCCCGAATAAAACGCAAAGATTCGAATTATAGCTTGGATAACTATCCCCACCCTTAGCATATGATAGTTTACCCAAAACTTAGGATAAAATTAGGAAATTACATTTTTATCCCTGATAAACATTAAACACTCATGTTTTTAATATCAAAAAGGGACATTTAAGTAATGTCACTCTTATTTTACCTCCATGTATCACATAGTAAACAATGAATATGAATAATTTATACTGTTATCCGAATATTATATGTTAAAGTAAACTGAAAAGAGATTTATTATCTCATTCTATGAAATTATCTCATTGTCCTAGATTAATAGCTTATCGTATTGTCAAAGTAAATTCGAACTAAATATAAAAAGAACATAAGTAAGTTTGAATGATTCATTCATTACAACATTCTATATTTTCAAATATATATTTTCATAATTATATATAAATCTCACATATTTTAAATGTGTATATATATATATATATACTTTAACTACATATAATTATATTATTTTAAATTTTACGGACTATGGAGGGTTGGGTTGAGTAATTTTTGGCCCGCAAAAAAGTGGGTCAAAGTGAATTTGGCCCGACTTTATTTTTTCTATATTTTTTAATTATTTTTATAGAAAAAAAAAGAGAGAAATGTTTAATAGTGATGATAATTTCTATCTCATGCAAATAATGAGTTATATAAAATTGATATGTGTTAGTTATATATAGAAATGAAGAGATTTTAGTGAAAACATTATTTTTAAAAATTGCTTTCATATATTATATGTAATTCAATGCATATATATCTTAGTAAATGTATATATATGTTATATATATACTCATTTTCCTTTAAAAAACTAAAAAATTTTAAAAAAATTAAAGACTAATTTGGTGGGCCGCCCCACCTAACCCACTACCCACCAAGAAGTTGGGTTGGATTGAGATTCTGAACCCCATTAGAAAAGCCCACCCCATCAAATGGAGGGTAACGGTGGATTGTGGGATGGTCCGCCCGTATCTAACACCCCTACATGTAAGTGTCAATAATAGAATTAAAAACCAAGATAATATTATGTGTTTTTCTTGCCGGTTTCACATTTGAGAAGGGGCTCCATATAATTAATCTTAGCCTTAGCAAAATCCACAAAGTCGATGACGACCTTGGTTGAAACCTCTTTGATTGCGCCGCCGCCCGGCGCCGCCGCCGAGCTGACGGTGCCTCTCTCTTTCTTCGATATGATGTGGGTCCACTTCCATCCCATTCGCCGCCTTCTCTTCTACCACTACCCTTGCTCTAAGCCCCATTTCTTGGACTCCATTGTTCCACAGCTCAAGCAATCTCTTTCTCTCACTCTCAAACACTACCTTCCAGTGGCCGGCAGATTACTCCTCCCTTCAGACACCCAAAAACTTCCCCTCATTCGTTACGTCTCCGGCGACTCAGTCCCGCTGACGATCGCTGAGTCAGGCAACGATTTTGACGAGCTCGTCGGAAACCATGCTCGAGATGCTGATCAGTTCTACGACTTCGTGCCTGAGATGCCACCTCATGTGGAGGACGGATCCGACGGCTGTAAATCAGTCCATCTTATGGCCCTCAAGGTGACCCTGTTTCCGGGTCGGGGCATCTGTCTCGGTATCTCCAATCACCATAGCCTCGGCGACGCGAGTTCCATCGTGGGGTTCATGTTAGCCTGGGCTGAAATCAGCAAGCATGGTGGAGATGAGGAGTTCTTGAATTCAACCAAGACAGATGAGTCTTGGTCATTGCCAATCTTCGACAGATCTGTCCTTCAAGACAGTACCCATGTAGCTGACAAGAAATTCTGGAATGTACTAGGACAGATTCCGGTGAAGCCATCGCCGTCGTTCCCAGTACCTACAAACAGGGTGAGGGCCACCTTCGTCCTCACACAGCCTGATATCAAGAAGCTCAAGGATTCAGTTGTGGCCAAGAAACCCTGCCTGCACCATGTCTCCACTTTCGTGGTCACAACAGCATATGTCTGGACCTGCTTGGTGAAGTCCGAGGAAGAGGGCGATGAGATGAGTGAGACCCAAGTGTTTTTCTTTCCGGCGAACGCGAGAGGGCGGCCCAACTGCCTCATAAACCCGCCGGTGCCGCTGAATTACTTCGGGAATTGCTTGGGTGGTGGGATGGTGAGAATGGAGCACGGAAAGTTGGTGGGAGAAGAGGGCTTCCTGATGGCTGCAGAGGCCATCGCAGAGCAGATCAAGAACGGGGTGAACAACAAGGATGAGTTCTTGAAAGGTGCAGAGGATTGGATGTCGGAGATGGCAAAGTTTAAGGGGATCAAATCGTTGGGAGTTTCTGGTTCACCAAAATTCGATCTGGGAAATGCAGATTTCGGGTGGGGAAAGGCGAGGAAGGTGGAGGTCATATCCATGGATGGTGAGAAGTATTCAATGTCCATTTGCAAGTCCAGGGAGTTCCAAGGAGGTTTGGAAGTTGGCTTGTCTTTGCCTAAACTAAGAATGAAAGCTTTTGCACATTTCTTTGCTCATGGCCTAACCTCCTAAATATGTTCTTTTTGCGATCACGACCCTCTGTTTCATAACCGTGTTTTCATCTGGTGTTTTAATATAACCATCGCACGCCAAGTGTAAAAGACAACACCACCATTTTATACTCGTCGTATATTGAAAACAATGATACAGAAGATGGCTAAAGAAAATAAAGCTTAATTTCTTTGGAGAAGCATATGAACCAATGGAGTTATCTATATGTTGTTTCAAAAATTAATATCTACTGTAATAGGGTGTTTTTATCTTACATCAAATGTATTATTTTCCTTGTGATAATTGTTTTCCATTTTCTGTTTCTATTTGAGTACTTGTGTCATCTATATCTTCTAATTTTGTTTCTTCTCTAAAAGCATGAATGTTTCTTCTGAATCTTGATATACACATCTTGTATATAGTGATCTACACGCATTGTTCTCTCCAAAATTAATTTAATTAATCAAACGTGTGTTTTTTGTATTCAAAATTTAAATTTGTCATTTCTTTTTCGATAGTGGAAAACATAACCTAAAAAGTGTTTCTATTAGGGTCATGATGTTAGAAAGGTGGAATTGAAAAGGATTTAGTACAATTTCTCTAAAATTTCCAAGAAAGTATAGAAGACAATGGTTGGTTGGTTTACAAGTCACATATACACGTCTGACCAAATATTAGGTTTTAATCATATATATCAGAAATAACACATGACATCTTTTATTTTTGTTTTGAATCAAATAATAAGCTAAGACTATTTCCGACGCCTATTTCTTTCCATTTATGTGTTGTTTCTCATCAATATTAATGTTTCAGAAGTCTACACCAAATTGTCTATCTCATTTACGTGTGTGGTATGGGTCAAACCCTACAATTTTTTTTTTCAAAATTTATATTATATTTTGAGTGTTGTTAAATTATATGAATTTTTGTACACAATTGATGTATCAATAAATAATATTAATGAATATTCGTAATATATGACAAGTGAAAAATAAATAATAAGAACTTTTATGAAATATATTTTCATAGCAAAACATATTGTAAATCTATTGGAGATGATCAGTTGTAATTTACACTAAAATTACATAAAAGGTCCACAGAAATCCTTAAAAAAAAAGTGAATTGAATCTAATTTATTTCTAATCTGTCAAGCCAAACTGAAATATACACAGAAAGTTTATATCTTTAAATTAATATTAACTAATGAAAATTAAATTATTAAATAACATAAACTTAGTAATATAATTTGAAGAACTACATGAGGATTTCGATTCATTCCAGTTAAATTACAAGTTGCATGTAGACTTTGAAATCCAGTTAATTAACAAGTAAGATTAAAACCAAAATTAAAATAAAGTTACTTAATCTAGCTTATTAAGCTTCTAGAACATATATAACTCAATATTCATTGGAGCAAATGTGCCAAAATACACAAAAAATTTTAAGTAATTCACTTTTCTAACATTGGATATAAGAAAAGTATTTTTTTACACCAAAATATAAGAAAATTACCTTTTCTACACTATTTTGACTCGGTCTTGAGAAATCATTAAGTAATGAAGACTTCATGATATATTAAATTTTATTTATTCTTATTTAACAATTGTTTTTTACAACAATTGTAATTACAATTTTATTTGCTCTTTTTATTTATATTTATACGTATTTAACAATTGTTTAATCCAGTAACTCTAATTAGTAATTTATATAATTTATAAATTATGGTTCGATTAATTAGTACGAAAACTACTATAATATGTTATTCCAAGCACAATAATATTTTCTTAATTTAATAGAATTACTGATTATTATTTTTGGTGGTTCGAGTAGTTCGATCACTAGGGTAAAAAACCCTTTTTTCCAAAGTGGTCGAACCATTATGTCAAATTCATAGTGGTTCGATCACTAGTGTAAAAAACCAAAATTTTAACAAAGTGATCGAACCACTAGGTAAAATGTAAAATTCATAGTGGTTCGATCAGTAGTAAAAAAACAAAATTTTCCAAAGTGATCGAACCACTATGAATTTTACATAGTGGTTCGATCACTAGTGTAAAAAACCACTTTTTTACAAAGTGATCGAACCACTCCGAAAAATTCATAGTGGTTCGATCACTAGTGTAAAAAACCACTTTTTTACAAAGTGATCGAACCACTCCGAAAAATTCATAGTGGTTCGATCACAAGTGTAAAAAACAATTTTTTTCCAAAGTGATCGAACCACTTTGTCAAATTCATAGTGGTTTGATCACTAGTGTTAAAAATCACTTTTTTACAAAGTGATCGAACCACTATGTAAAATTCATAGTGGTTCGATCACAATTGTAAAAAACAAAAATTTTCCAAGGTGATCTAACCACTATGAATTTTCATAGTGGTTCGATCACCAATGTAAAAAACAATTTTTTTCCAAAGTGATCGAACCACTATGTCAAATTCATAGTGGTTCGATCACTAGTGTTAAAAACAAAAATTGTCCAAAGTGATCGAACCACTATGTAAAATTCATAGTGGTTCGATCACTAGTGTAAAAAACCACTTTTTTCCAAAGTGATCGAACCACTATGTCAAATTCATAGTGGTTCGATCACCTGTGTAAACAACCAATGTTTTCCACAATGATCGAACTACTATGTCAAATCCATAGTGGTTCGATCACGAGTGTAATCAACCATTTTTTTTCAAAGTGATCGAACCACTATGTCAAATTCATAGTGGTTCGATCACTAGTGTTTTCAACTAATTTTTGTAAATTGGCTCGTGTATAAAAGTATAGTCCACGCACAGTTTAATTTTGTTTTTTACTAAGTAATAGTTTAATCTGGATGTACATGTTAACCTTTGTACATGTAGTTACGAAAAGTACATATGTATGCTAATCAAGAAAATCTGGATCTACAGTGCCCTCAGATGTAGAATACTTGTACACTGCTAGGGCCATATCTCTCCGAAGTGCATCTATGCCTTTCCTTTTTGTAAATTTCGGGCTTGGGTATATTCCTGTTATGATGCTCTCTGCTGTAATCAAACTCCACGCCCCACAAGATATAGGATCCTCCTGCACGTAACACTTGTCAACACCCATCTGCCCCAGTTCCCACTCAATATCAGTCCCTGGAACCGGAATATGTGCAGTCCCACATTTTCTAGCGTCCTGATAGAAACCGGCTTTGTCGAGCACTTGAGGCAAAAGACGACGTATACCAAGAGTCTGATTCAAGCGCAACCCCACTACCTCATCGGTGTACGCATGTCGGGTGCTGTCGAACAGAGTAAGGGAGCAACGCTTGAAGTCAATGAATGAAGTAACCCAGTGACCATTCAAATTCAGAACAGTCAGGACCTGGTGCAACAGTGATGTAAATTAAACAATTCAAAACTATAAATCCCAAGTGGTTCGAACCATACTTCAACAATTAATAGCAACAAATATATGGGTTACATACCTCATCACCCATTGCACAATGCCTTCAAGAAAATCTTTAATCGTAAATGCCAAATTTTGAATCACCAAAATGCACAATTCACCCTAAATACATGTTCGAATTTTATTAAAACAAAAGACTTGAAAAAAATTTCAACATTTCATTGTATTAATCGAAAGACATGTACAAAAAAAAAAAAAAAAACTTACCAATGGACTTCAAGGTTTGAAAGAGAGAAGAAGAAAGAAGATTTTTGAGAAGAAAAATGAGGAAGGAGGCGCATGCTTACAAAGAAATGGGTCAAATAGTGCTAGGGTTTACATTTGGTTTGGGGTAAAAATGTAATAAAATTTCTTTGTCATGGGGTAAAACTGAAAATATTCAAAAATTAGCATAGTGAGTGGTTCGATCACTTTGAAAATTTTGGTTTTTTACACTAGTGATCGAACCACTATGAAATTTACATAGTGGTTCGATCACTTTGAAAATTTTGGTTTTTAACAAAGTGATCGAACCACTACGAAATTTACATAGTGGTTCGATCACTTTGAAAATTTTAATGGTGATCGAACCACTATGAAATTTACTTAGTGGTTCGATCACTTTGAAAATTTTAATAGTGATCGAACCACTATGAAATTTACATAGTGGTTCGATATACCTGAAAATTTTGATAGTGATCGAACCACTATGAAATTTACATAGTGGTTCGATCACTTTGGAAAAAAATTGGTTTTTTACACCAGTGATCGAACCACTATGAAATTTACATAGTGGTTCGATCACTTTGAAAATTTTAATAGTGATCGAACCACTATGAAATTTACATAGTGGTTCGATCACTTTGTTAAAAAATTGGTTTTTTACACCAGTGATCGAACCACTATGAAATTTACATAGTGGTTCGATCACTTTGAAAATTTTGGTTTTTAACAAAGTGATCGAACCACTACGAAATTTACATAGTGGTTCGATCACTTTGAAAATTTTAATGGTGATCGAACCACTATGTAACACTATGAAATTTACATAGTGGTTCGATCACTTTGAAAATTAATAGTGATCGAACCACTATGAAATTTACATAGTGGTTCGATCACTTTGTTAAAAAATTGGTTTTTTACACCAGTGATCGAACCACTATAAAATTTACATGGTGGTTCGATCACTTTGAAAATTTTGGTTTTTAACAAAGTGATCGAACCACTACGAAATTTACATAGTGGTTCGATCACTTTGAAAATTTTAATGGTGATCGAACCACTATGAAATTTACATAGTGGTTCGATCACTTTGAAAATTTTAATAGTGATCGAACCACTATGAAATTTACATAGTGGTTCGATCACTTTGTTAAAAAATTGGTTTTTTACACCAGTGATCGAACCACTATGAAATTTACATAGTGGTTCGATCACTATGAAAATTTTCATAGTGATCGAACCACTATGAAATTTACATAGTGGTTCGATCACTTTGTTAAAAAAATGATTTTTTACACCAGTGATCGAACCACTATGAAATTTACATAGTGGAAAAAAACTGGTTTTTTGCACCAGTGATCGAACCACTATGAAATTTACATAGTGGTTCGATCACTTTGAAAATTTTGGTTTTTTACCCTAGTGATCGAAACACTATGAAATTTACATAGTGGTTCGATCACTTTGGACTACTTGAACCACCAAAAATAATAATCAGTAATTTTATTAAATTAAGAAAAAAAATTTGTGCTTAGAATAACATATTATAGTGGTTTTCTTACTAATTAATCGAACCATAATTTATAAATTATATAAATTGATAATTAGAGTTATTGGATAAAACTTGTTAAATACGTATAAATATAAATAAAAAGAGCAAATAAAATTGTAATTACAGTTGTTGTAAAAAACAATTGTTAAATAAGAATAAATAAAATTTAATATATCATGAAGTCATCATTACTTAATGATTTCTAAAGACCGAGTCAAAATAATGTAGAAAAGGTAACTTTCTTATATTTTGATGTAAAAAAATACTTTTCTTATAAGCAATGTTAGAAAAGTGAATTGCATAAATTTTTTGGTGTACTTTTAGCTAGTCCCTCATATTAATTGCGTCTAGACATAGAAACTTTAATGTTGATTAATATATACAGTGACACGACACGAGGTACGGATAGGCCAAAGTCAATTTGAATCTTCAAATGTACTGTGGATCATTTATGAGAATTTTATCTACCATTTTCAAAATTTGAAGGAAATTGAATATCAAAAAATTAGATCGTTGATGTAATGTGATTGTAAGTTTCATAAATTAAAATTGGTAACAATTTGACTCAAATATCGATGATGGCATGTGAAAGTCACCCTTATTTGTTTGTTCTTGCATATTTTTCTAAAAGGACTTAAGAAAAAAAAAAATATATATATATATATATATGTGGGAGTCGGCAAGTTTGTCCAATAGCATCCACACATTTATTGTTATCTTCATCTAGAAGAGTAGAACCAAAATAATGCTGTCAAGTTAGGTTTTTTTTTTTTTTTCTTTTTTCTTTCTTGTTCTAGAAGGTGCAAATCCGTTAATATTGACCCAATTGCTGACGTATGATTACCAATTTTCTATTTTTCCCAATCAAATTTCAGTATCGCATTGTTTGAAACTTTGAGATTGACGGAGGAATATGTCTTGTTTTGTTTTATTATGCTGCTTTTTACCTTTTGATATAATGAGAACGATGGGCTCTAATTTCCTCTCAATTATTATAATAAACAATTTCTTGTATTTAGGGTTAAATGTCTATTTCATCTTTCTTAATACGAAAGAAAAATTAAATATAATGGATGAACAAAGTGCTTTCCCTAATATTGATAGAAATTTCTTTAGTAAGTGTTTGACTTTCTAAAAATGATATTTCTCTAGAATGGGTAGAGTTTTGTTTATAGCATTTTCTCTGAATAGTCGATAATGATTTTTTTCTTTCCTGAAATTGATAGAAAACAAAATATATTCCTTATGAAAATTAGTAAAAATAAATAAAAAATTGTCCCGGCCCTTTACTTTATATAACAGCATATATCCCTTTTATGAAGACCATATCAGTTTGGAACAATTCGTGAAATATTAAAAATGACAGTTCTTGAAACTTGCCATATTCCACCTCCAGCGGGCGGCGCCGCCGAGCTGTCGCTGCCTCTCTCTCATTTCGACATGCTATGGCTTCACTTCATGCCGATTCGCCGGCTTCTCTTCTACCAGCACCCCTGCTCCACCGCCGAATTCTACGACACCCTTGTCCCACAGCTCAAACAATCGCTCTCTCTCACCCTCAAACACTACCTTCCAGTCGCCGGAAACCTGCTCTACCCTTCCGACACCGAAAAGAAGCCCGTATTCCGTTACGTCTCCGGCGACTCCGTCCCGTTGACAATCGCCGAGTCCAGCCTGGATTTCGACGAGCTTGTCGGAAACCACGCACGAGACGCCGATCAGTTCTACGATTTCGTGCCACAGATGCCGCCGGTGATAGACGAACCCGAACACAAAGTAATCCCTCTCATAGCCTTCCAGGTCACCCTGTTTCCAGGCCGTGGGTTCTGTATTGGGTTCGCAAATCATCACAGCCTCGGCGACGCGAATTCCATCGTGAGATTCATGCTGGCATGGGCCTGGACCAGCAAGCACGGCGAGTTCCTGGCTGAGAAAGCTGAATCTCTGCCTGTTTTCGATAGATCTTTGCTCAATGATCATCTTGGAGTTGATGAAATATTCTGGAAAGTAATGGCCCAGAGGCCTCTGAACGAATCACCTTTCCCGTTGCCCACGAACAGGGTGAGGGCCTCGTATGTTTTCCAGGCAGCTGACATTAAAAAGCTCAAGAACATGGTTCTGGCCAAGAAACCAGGCCTCGGCCTCCACGTCTCATCTTTTGTCGTGACAACTTCTTACACCTGGAGTTGCCTGATCAAGTCCGGGGACGCGATCGGAGAAGAAGTCGAAGATAATGTCGAAGAGTTCTTCATTTTCCCGGTGGACGCCAGGGCGCGAATGGATCCACCATTGCCCCCCAATTACTTCGGGAATTGCTTGGGCTATGGAATGGCCAGTGTCGAGCATGGGAAGCTGACGGGGGACGACGGGTTCGTGCTTGCTGCCGAGACAGTTGCTGAGGATATCAAGAACAGGGTGAACAAGAAGGGGGAATTGTTGAAAGCTGTTGAGGATTGGATGAAAGATCTCAGCAAATTTATGGGAATTAGGGTTTTGGGAATTTCGGGGTCCCCGAAATTTGACCTGACCAGTGCAGATTTCGGGTGGGGAAAGGTGAGAAAGCTTGAGGTGGCATCCATCGACGGGGAGAAGTATTCGATGTCGTTGTGCAGGTCGACGGAGTTTGAAGGAGGTTTGGAAGTTGGGTTGTCTTTGCCTAGAGAGAGAATGGAGGCTTTTGCATCTTTATTTGCACTTGGTTTCACCAATTGAATCTTTCCAATTCTTTCTTCTATCTATTGCTCCCTCCGTAGTTGAAGTTGTCTACTTTGATCGGGTACTGTGTTTAAGAAAACGTAGTTGATTCTTACTTTTTTTTATTAAAAAAATATTTTTTTATACTTTTTGTTTTATAATTTTTTTGTTATTTATGGGCTATGAAATTGGATTGGAACCAACCGAAATGATAAGTAGACACCTTCGATCAGATGGAGGGAGTATTATTTATTACATCTTTAACCTATAACATGCTACTCCTCTGTATTGTTTCAAGAATTATAAATGAACTTGCATTACTTATTACCGAAGTGAATGAGACATGCAGCAATACGATTTTAATTCTAGGACCCATCAACATGTGGAAAGTTTGAGGTAATTAAGTTTTTTATTACAATATGAATTGTTTTCAATTCTGGAAAGTGACCTGTGGGCCCAACCTAAAAGTCATTGCCAAATTATTCAAATGACACGAAATTTAGAAAGAACAGAGATTTAGAGAGATGAGAGTGATTGCAAAAGATAGCCCAATTTCCGATTTTACTCTGGATGGGATCTCAGATCATTCAAATCTAAAATATATAGGTAAAATATTTTGTGTAATTGGTGTATGGATTCTAAATTGATGTATCTGGGTCAACCCGTCCCACGCAACTCTGATGCACATTTTCACACGTCCCAACGTGCTCTCACGCACCCCCACGCACCTTGCGAACGCACCAAGATTCGCTTCAGGCAGTCTTACCCTCATATTATGTTTGGGTTACCCTCATGTAATGTTAGAGTTACCTTCATATTATATTAGTGTTACCCGTGTTACCCTCACGAGGGTAACACTAACATAACATGAATGTAACTCTAACATAACGTGAGGGTCACTCTAACATACATGAATGTATGATTAACATTGTTTTTTACCTTCATGTTATATTAATGTTACTTTCATGTTATGTTAGTGTTACCTTCATGTTATATTAGTGTTACCTTCGTGTTATTTTAGTTCAGTGATTTTAAATCAAGGGTATGAAATCTGGAGATGGTCACATTAAAATAACGCGAAGGTAACCCTAACATAACACGAAGGTAACACTAACATAACGTGAGGGTAACGACCAAAACACGCGAAAAAAATAAAGACGCACAGGCTGGGCGGGCCAGCCCAGCCCACACAGCCCGCACACGACCCAGTTGCACTTATCACAGATCCGTGCAATTGGTGTACAGGAGAGTAACTCAAATATATATAATATATATATTATATAAGATAAGAGCATCCAACGAATTGGAATATTTGTCTTTAGCTGATTGGAAGAGGGTCGAATTTCAAAGATGGCGACAATTATTTTGACATATATATAATATATATAAGATAAGAGCATCCAAGTATATAATTAATAATTGTGATGTTAATTGCTAATTAAGTTAGGTTTAGTGTGCCACGTAGATTCCACCCATGTCACCATTCTATTAACACCGTGATGCACGTGGCAGTGTCCGAAAGGTAAAAGAAGGGAGGCCTGCATTGTTGTGATTAATGATTTCAGCCTTTAAAAAAAAAAAAAATCCTATTTTGATGGTATTTTGGATTTCACACTATTATTATTAAATGCACTAGTATTTACCCCGTGCGATGCATGGATATAAATTTTAAAATAAACATTTTTATATAAATACAATGTAAATAGTATTATATATATAATAATATGTTTAAATACATATAAATTAAATATAGGAATTGAATGAAATTGAGTAATATATTTTATTCAATATTGGTATTGGTAATGTAATTTAATAAAATCTAAAAACTTTGTTTAGAACCGGTATATAATAAATTTTGTTACAAAATGTCTATATTAAAACTATTAATATAAATTTATAAGGAAAAAAATAACTAAAAAAAAATCTTACAAATTACAAATTTTGAACCTTTTTATTATTTACAAATCATGGTGTTCTTATCTCTCACGGTCTCACCGTATTTTTTATATATCAAAATTTTTACTTTAAATTGCTAATTTTCGAAATATATCATGTGATATTTAAGTTTAATAGTTGACTTATATTGCAGTATATGATATCAACATGTGTAATATTACGTTGAGGTAATATTTTTGATTTATTAATATTTTTCCAAATATAACTTGAGAAATCAACCTTACCATATATTTTTTAAAACAATATACACAATATATTTTAAGAAATAAATAAATTAACTAAAAATCTCATATTACGTGCATATACCAATTATTATTTTTTCAACTTTTTTTATTAATATAAGTTAGATGAAAAAAGTGGATACTACTGATAAATTTGAGTTTTATTAATATTTAAATTCATCATTATTTATGCGATTAATAATATTGAATCTATCATTATTAGATACTTACAAATAATATTAACACGTATATATAAACAAAAAAGATCAATGATGTCTATATTTCAAGAAAATTGAAAAGTATATGTATTAAATATCAATAATTGTTTTGATTTTATATTTGACAAAAGAATAATTGACAATTAAAATTCAGAATTTACATATAATTCAAAGTACAAAAAAACTGAAAACGCTAATACAACTCTAATTTCATTCATTATATTTATACATCTATAAATCAAAATAAATCAGTATATATTTTATCTTAACAATATGGATGGTGCATCATTTTGAGAGCTAAATCCAAAATCAGATTTATTTTCCCTAACATATTACCTTTCAAGCTTTCACTATCTTGAATGCTAAGTCAAAATCAATTAATATTTTTAAAAAATTGGTGAATATGTACTCTCAAGTCGCAAGCTTAAGATTTCTTCAGTTATTACCTGCATATAAAAAGTGATCAACGCTTTTATAAAATTAAATTATATTGAAGTAAGAATAATCCATATATAATACTACAATGATAAAAAAAAAAAGTAAAATAAAGATCATATAAAAAATCAAAAATAGATGAAATTTATTTTATCATATAGATTCATCATTCTATTTTTATTTATAATATGTGGCTTTTGGATGGAAAATTATTGTCATATTGTATTAGACAATATTTTTATTTTTATATAAATAAAGATAAAAATTTATTCATCCTTCACGTCAAATGTTTATATATATGCATAACAAATTATTTAAAATTTTAATAATCATAAATCCCATAAAAATTATATTTCACAATTATGAATATATATGAATTTTATTAATATACACACACACACATATATATCCCATAAATCATACAAATGTCATCTTACATTTCTATGTGATATGTTATTCTGATTAGATATTATTTACGAAAAAAATAATCAATATAAATCTTTCCTTTTATAAATAGCGTTTTTTAAGTCATAAATAATTAAGTAGACATATGTAAAAGTGAAGAAAAATGTGTCATCTTGAAACAAAATTCAATATATGTATTATAACATTTATTGTGGAGTGATCAATTATAATATATATATATATACATATTATTCATTTGAATATTAAAGCATATCTATATTTATATTATTGTAAATGATCAATGTTTATATTATTGATGATATGATGTAAATAATATTTATATACATTATTTAAATCATATCATAAATATATCAATTGAAATTGGATAATCAAAGTTGACTTACCATTTGGACAAATATGTGGAAAGATTTTTTTTGTCATATCACTTCCATAGATATATACATCATCATATTAAAATCATATGATAGATAATATTCCATTTGCATTTAAATTCAGTTATATATTGTATCTTTTTATATGTTAGTAGAAATTAAATACCATTTATCATTTTCATTTATTTAAATAATGTAATTATTTATTTAAATTGAAAGGTGTATCCATACATAACATCACTAAATTTTTTTCTTGCCTAAATAATTAAGTTAACTTTCCTTATAACATAGAATGCAATTACTATACTTAATATATGTATATAAAATAAATATATAATTTTTTAACATAAATAGAAAGTGGTTTTAGGCGGGAAAATTCTTACTTTCTTTTTTTGGCAATGTTTGTGTTTTTATATATATAAAGATTAATTGTTCCCTTCAATTGATTTTGCTTCTCAAATTTTATGCTATTTTAAGAAGAAAAAAAAAACTTATTGATTTTTTTACAATTATTTTTATGTTTATACGGTATACATATTATATCCATTAATTTTTATTTTCTAAATTATAGGATGGTTCTGTAGTACATCAAGTGTATTAATAAATCAAACTCTTTCATTTTCAGCCATCAGATCTGAGATCATATTGAAGATCAAGGTGCAATGATCTCACATATAATGGCTGAAAATTAGTGAATAGTTTGATGTATTAATATACTTGTTATACTACAGAAAGCCCTACATCATATTATGTTTATTGAATTTGTAATTAATATGTTTATTTTAAAGAGAAAATGTGTCAAACTAACCGAAAATATATAAGGAACTAATTTTTTTAACATCCAACACATTGACGTGTACTTTTCTACCACAAAAGATAATAAAATGACATTTTCTACACTATTTTGACTCTATCATGGAGAAATGACTGATTAATAATTGAGTGATGATATATTCTATTTATTTATACTATTATTTAACAACTGATTTATCCAACAAATCATATAAATTAATAAATGTAATTAAATTGATAAATGAGGCTTGATTAATAGAGGAAAAATGAGGATCGTTTAATTGAATGATTTTAGGTATATTGAATTGAAACTGTTTGAGAGGATTGAAATTAAACGAGTCATTGTAAATAATTAAACGAATTTGCAAATATTAATCGAGCCACTAATTTCCTCTATTAATCGAGTCACTATGTATTATTTCTTCTATCTATTATTATTCATTACATCTTTAATCTATTACATGCTACTCCTCTGTATTGTTTCAAGAATTATAAATGAACTTGCATTACTTATTACCGAAGTGAATGAGACATGCAGCAATACGATTTTAATTCTAGCACCCATCAACATGTGGAAAGTTTGAGGTAATTAAGTTTTTTATTACAATATGAATTGTTTTCAATTCTGGAAAGTGACCTGTGGGCCCAACCTAAAAGTCATTGCCAAATTATTCAAATGACACGAAATTTAGAAAGAAAAGAGATTTAGAGAGATGAGAGTGATTACAAAAGTGCAAAAACTCACGTGAGACGGTCTCACGGATAGTTTCCATGAAACGAATCCTTATTATCCATGAATTAAATCCATATCCACAAACTTTCATATGAATTGTTAAGTGTGGGTTATGAGTTGATCCGTCTCATGAATCGTGAGACGGTCTCATACAAGACTTACTTTTACAAAAGATAGCCCAATTTCCGATTTTACTCTGGATGGGATCTCAGATCATTCAAATCTCATATATATGCCTTGAGCTGATTGGAAGAGGGAACAAATCAACGATGACGACAAAGATTTTGACACATATATAATATATATAAGATAAGAGCATCAATTAATAATTGTGATGTTAATTGCTAATTAAGTTAGGTTTAGTGTGCCACGTAGATTACACCCATGTCACCATTCTATTAACACCGTGATGCACGTGGCAGTGTCCGAAAGGTAAAAGAAGGTTTTTTAATTAAAAAAAAAATCCTATTTTGATGGTATTTTGGATTTCACACTATTATTATTAAATGCATTAATTGTTCCCTTCAATTGATTTGCTTCTCAAATTTATGCTATTTTAAGAAGAAAAAAATACTTATTGATTTTTTTACAATTATTTTTATGTTTATACGGTATACATATTATATCCATTAATTTTTAGTTTTTAAATTATAGGATGGTTTTGTAGTACATCAAGTGTATTAATACACCAAACTCTTTCATTTTCAGCCATCAGATCTGAGATCATATTGAAGGTCAAGGTGCAATGATCTAACATATAATGGCTGAAAAGTAGTGAATAGTTTGATGTATTAATATACTTGTTATACTACAGAAGGCCCTACATCATATTATGCTTATTGAATTTGTAATTAATATGTTTATTTTAAATCTTATATATATATATATATATATATATATATATATATTAAATTCAAGCAAATCCAAATACACAAATTCAAACTAATAGATATTGTTATTTGAAATGTTTGTATATTTTTATTTCAAAAAAAGGAATCTTATTTTTGATCTTATTATTACAATGATGGATTTGAGGAATAAAGGTATAAATGAGGGATTTGATGCCTTGCAAGAAATGAAGAAACTGAAACTTCATTGTATTGAAGAACAAAAATAACAATAATAATAATAAAATTTTCATTATTTTATCTTTAACACAAAAACTCATAGATGGATAAATCTTTTTTTTCCATGGTAAAAATTTTTATGAGTCAGGTGCATGGACACCTGACCCGACCCGTTCACGCACCCAAAACGCGCCTCCCACGCGCTTGCACGCGCTCCCAAGCGCTGAACACTTGTGCTGAAGCTCATCCAAAATTTGCTCAAATAGACCAACCTTTGTGTATAGTTAAACCAACCTTTGTGTATAGTTAGACCAACAATGTGTAGGTAGGTCTAACTATATACAAAGGTATGTTTAACATATATAAAGGTATGTTTAACTATATGCAAATGTATGTCTAACATATACAAAGATATGTTTAAGTATACATAAATGTATGTCTAACACAACGTAAATGTATGTCTAACATAACGTAGTGGTATGTGCTAAAATTCAAAAATCAAGCCAAAAAAAGACAAGACATGAAATTTGGGCAGAACTGGTATGTTTAACATAGCTTAAAGGTATGTCAAATATAACGTAAATGTATGTCTAACATAACCTATTGGAATGTGATTTTTTTCAAAAATCATGTGCGAAAAAAAAAAAAGGTGCGATCCCCCCGACCCGGGTGCATGGAGCTAAGATCCATGCACCTGATTCACAAGAGACCTACTCTTTTTCCATATATTAAATCCATTTTAATGAATTTTTATATAGATTGTTAAGTGTGGGTTGTGAATTGTTAACTGGTTTTGGGATTGTACATATTCTCTCAATCGATTGTGGTCATATTTTTCATCTAGGCATAACTTATAAGGGCCCGTTTGGTAGGTGGGCCGGGATTGACAGGGATTGATAAAAAAAGAGGGATTACATTGTTCATGATTATAAATTTATTATTTGGTATGGATGTTTTGTAGTAGGTTTGATTAAATATTTGTTGTTTGGTATGGATGTTTGGAGGTTTGTTAAAGTTGGTTTATTTTTTATTTGTTGTTTGGTATATGTGAGAATAGGGATATAACATTGCAATTGACTAAATTAACCCCCAAACAAATAAATTCTTGGAATGGCAAATTGAAAAGAAGAAATTGGAATGACAAATAAATCCTTGGGGATACGAATCTGAAATTTTCTCACGGGCCCAGATCGAGGAGGAGCTGGAGCAGGTGTTCAAGAAGTTCGACGTGAATGGGGATGGCAAGATCTCAGCGTCGGAGTTGGGGTCAATCATGGGCAGCCTCGGGCACACGGCAACGGATGAGGAGCTCAACACCATGATCAAGGAGGTGGATTCTGACGGGGACGGCTTCATAGATCTGCAGGAGTTCATCGAGCTCAACACGCACGCACACGCAGCGCCGCGCTGGTCGGCGGCGCTGCACCCCACACCCCTGCTCGATGCCGCCGTTCACGACGGCGCCCTCCCAATGGTGACGGCGGCGAGGCTGCAGAGAGAGAGAGGAAAAAAAAAAACAGATTTACATATATCTATATGCTCAGAGAAGTGGATGGTGAAAGAAATTGGAGAGAAGGATGAAAGAAGAACAAGAAAGAGAGATGGGGGATGGCGCCACCGGCGGCAACGGCAGCGGCGGCGGACGGCGGCTTTTCAATGAAAGGAAAGAAAAACGGGACCAACAATTGAAGGAAACAATGAGGGCACATTTGTAAAAAAAAATATGTTTACTGTTCATTGTGATTTAATCCCTCCTTTGGCAGAGGGATTACAAACCCAGGAATTGTATACCCTAAACACACACAGCCAAACCCGGGCCTTCCCGAAACCCGGGCCGCACACCTGCATACCAAACACAAGGTTAGAGTAGATATCAATCCCAAACTACCCTAAACACACTTACCAAACGACCCCTAAGAGTTCACTACACCAAATACCCACTTTAACATAACAAGTATTTTATTTACCCACATATATAACAAATATTACCAAATACCCAAACATATAACAAAATACCCCCAAATACCACTTTTTAAATACAAGTACACACCAAATTATTGAGAGAATGAAATACCAATTATTAGCATTAAATGCGTCACCCACCAACCCCACTTATTCAATTTTTAAAAAAAATAATCAAACCTCTCTCTTCTCCCATTCTTATTTCTTCTCGTGCAGCCTCTCTCCCTTTTCTCTTTTTTCTCTCTTCTTCTTCGGGCCGCCCTTGTAAAAAATCAAAAAAAAATCACAGTAAAAAAAAATAAAAAAAATACAATGAAATCAAAAACACTTCCGTGAAAGCTTGAAGATTTCGTGCAACAAACTCTCCCTCTTCTCAAAATGGCTCGAAGTTTTGTTTCATTTCATATTTTAGTTGATATATGTTGAAATATGTTTTGGGACGTAGTTGAATTTAGGACTTGAATCTAGGTTTCATTTCATATTTTAGGATTTACCCGTAGTATTTTAGGATTTACTCGTATTTCACGAAAGGTTTTTGTATATTGCACAAAAACTTGGACACATTTCGTGCAACCTTATATTTAGGGTTGCACGAAATGTGTCTCAGTTTTCGTGCAATGGTTTAAACTCAATTTTTTTTAATTTATGTAAAAAAAATTAAAAATTAGGGATTGGTTAATTCGGTTAATATTTATAAATGTTTTCTAGTTAATATTTAGAAATATTTTTTCTTGATTGGTTAATATTTAGAAATGTTTAAATTTTTAACCCGTGGCCCTAATTTTTTAATATTAGTGATTGGTTAATTATTGATTTGTGATAACTTTGTTATTTGATGCATTTTGGGGCTTAATTGCATATTAGTTTGTGTTGGAAAGGATGCAATAGTGGAATTTTAATTAGATTTCATTATCTTTTTGAGATTTCATGTTTTTGCTTGATTTGAAAGGAATTTGATAGGTTTTAACACAAAGTGGAAGTGCAATGGAATTTAACGCCAAGTTGGAGTCGAGATAGGAAGTATGGGAGAAAAATCATATCTCGAACTCTAGAAGTCCAAATTCAATGTTTCTTGTCCTGTTGAAAACCTAAGATGGAGTTCTAAAACTTTTATGTTGAACGTTTTTTTCAATTCTGCCTCGAAGAAAACATAATATCAAAAGAAGTTGAAAGTCGTGCAAAAATGTCCTAATCATCGTCTTGACAAGATTCCAATAAATTGGGCGTAACTTGGTGTAGAAAATGGATCTTGGAATGAAATTAGTGTCATTGGATAGCTAACTTCAAGGGCTACAACTTTTATGAAGACGTCAAAGTCCAATTCGAGCACAAAAAAGGTCAAAAATAGTATGGAAGTCATTTTTCCTAAAATATAGGGTTGCACGAAAATGGGAGTAGTTGTTGTGCAGCCCACAAAAAACTCCTCTCATTTTCGTGCAATCCTATATTTTAGGGTTGCACGAAAACTACTCCATTTTCGTGCATCCCACAATCTGTGTGGGCTGCACGAAAACTACTCCCAGTTTCGTGCAACCCTAAAATTTTGGGTTATACGAATTCGTTCGAACTTTTCGTGAATGCCTAAAATCTTTCGAGAAACCCTAAATGTTTTCGTAAAACCCTATTGATATTCTAATTCTTGATTCGAACCCTAATTAAAAGATATTTGTTTCGTGAAACCTATCAATTCAAACCATAAACCCTAAAACATACAATAGATCATTAAACTAATTTCTACAATAAACATCTACATGCATTTAGTTAAACTTTAATATAAAATTTTCAAGTTGTAGACTTACTTGATTCTTCTTGATGATTCGTGCAAAATTTTCGCCCCATCTGCTCTTAAGAAATATTATGGAATGGATGTAAATTTTTGTGGAATGAATGTAAAATGTGAATTTCAAATCCGTAAAAAATGGGGTAGGTGAGTGAAATTTTATGGAGGTAGATGAGGAGGTAGATAAAATTTAATGAATGTGAATGTCAAATAAAATGTGGGATAAAAAGCAAAAGTAAAATAAAATAAATGGAAAATGAATGTAAAGTAAAAAAAAATGACACAAGTACCAATCATTTGTACCAAAATCAAAAGTGGGTATTTGGATGCATTTTGTTATATAAGTGGGTATTTGGAGACAATTTATTACATAAGTGGGTAAAATAAGTAGTTGTTATATTTATATGGGTATTTGGAACCATTTCCTCTAACTTATAATTATATAAGCTGATTCCGTAATTTAATAGCAATACAATACTACTAAATAAGAAGAGTAAGTTTTATACATGTATAAGATCGTCTTATGAATCATTTTATGTAAGATTGGTCAATCAATAACTCACACTTCATAATTCACGTATAAATTTTGTGGAAATAAGCTCGATTAGTCGGTAAAAATGAACGGTGTCACGTGAAGTATCCGTATCTCACCTAAGTTTTTGTAAAGTAAGAAATAGACACTGAGTTTCTCCAGAAATAGTTCAAAAAAATGTCTGCAACTTTAAAACATAATACAGTATTAGGGTAAAGATGTAGTATAGTAGTGCATGTTAATAACTAATTAAAGCTTCACTTACCTATATAGGCTTCCAAGTTGGCCCAATTTATAAAAATAAAGTTGGCCCATTAGATTTAAAAGTGAACTATTCAGCAATTTACTGGATTCTATGTTGTACTTTTTTTAATGTCATCTTACTAAAATATAAGGCCCACATAATTATTATACATATTTGAGAAAACAATTAACTGAATAAAATGAAAATGTAAAACAATATTTATATATTAAAATTTTATCTATAGTTGGACTATAAATATTATATAATAAGATGATGATGATGATATATTTATATTGTTAGAAAAATATGTTACAATGATTATTAAAATTTTTAAAAATGTTTATTAAAACAAATATGAACTAAAAAAATCATTTTAAAATGTGTTTTATTTGGTTTCGGATCATCACGAATCAAATGACAATCATGAATTGACTTTAACATGTATAACTTTGGTTTCCAAAGGGAGAGGGCTGATACTTTGATATGATTATATTGTGTTTTCGAGTTTTTTTAACTATTGTTTTGACTTGGAAATGTGTCAAAAACATTTTATTTAAGATACCAATCAAAAAAATTCGTAAAGTATGATCAATGTTTCGAATTTTTTCAAATTCGGGTGTTAACTTGAAAAGAATATCATAACTCAGATAAAAACTTTGGTATAAGTTCAAAACTTTTATAATGACCAGGATTAACATACATGCAAAAGTTGTTTTGAATTGACACAACATTGACATCATGAGCTAGGAATAATAATGATTAATGTCTCGAGATGAGATGTGAATAGGAGAAATGTTAAAAGGATGTTTCATCTTCAAATTTTAATTTGATAATGAGCTGGACTCCTGTGACACCGTCTCATGTGCGACGGCACTCGCGCACGGTCGTGCCCTGGGACACGGTCGACCGTGTGCGGAAACACATACTTATAGCACAAAAAGACATACTTATAGACAAAAATCACATACTTATCTCGACCGTGTCCCAGGACACGACCGTGCGCCACAGATTGCTCTTAGTTTTTACGCGAGGCACGGTCGTTGGCAAGAAAAAAAAATCACATACTTATAGTCAAAAATCACATACTTATTATTGAAAAAGACATACTTATACACTGCAGTCGCGCACGGTCGTGTCCTGGGGCACGGTCGACCGTGCGCGAGTGCCGTCGCATGTGAGACGGTTGCATATGAGTATTTGTGTTTGATAATTTATAATCTCCAAAGCTTTTAATTGACAAAATTTATCTTTGAGAATTTTCATACATAAAATATGTGGATTATAAAATCCCTTTTATTATATATAGCATTTAACGGAAGAAAGTTTTTTTTCCTTTTTGTGTTGAAGGAGAATAGTAATGTGAATTTGAAAGAGAGTGATATATTTGTTATCCTATCCTACTTATATTAATTCAAGTCATGGGGAATATTTATTTTTGGAGTAGTTAGGTGGATTTTAATGGGTTGGTGAACATGTTAATCGCGGTGGGTTGTTGTGACTATTTATATATTATTTGACTCATCTCAAAATTACTGGTTGGAGGTCTATTTAAATGTCGTCATCATCTCAATTAATTATCTAATACTACTGTTATTCATTTATTTAATCTCTAATCTAAGTATAAGATTATGTCACTATTATTATTATTAATGTCTTCTCTGCTCTATAGCCAACCATCACAATTATTTATTAATTAAAAATAGATTATTAAACAAAAGATTTCCCTTTCATCCTTTCTCCATTTTCATGGCTCAAACTCATGAGAATCCAATGGCCGCCGCCGTGCTGGAGCGGTGCGAAATCCAGCCGTCGCCGGACACGGTGGCTGAGCTGACTCTACCTCTTCTTCATTTCGACATCACCTGGCTCTACTTCCACCCTGTGCAGCGCCTTCTCTTCTTCGATCTCCCCTTTTCCAAGCACCATTTAATCCAAGTCATCGTCCCTGAGCTCAAGCAATCTCTTCTCAAAACCCTTAACCATTTCCTTCCCCTCGCCGGAAACATCGTCCATCCCATCGATTCCGGCAGACCTTTTTCCCGGTTCCTCATCGGAGACTCTGTCTCCCTCTCCATTGCAGAATGTAATAAGGACTTCAAGCACCTCACCAGAAACCACCCCCGGGTCTCCGATGAGTTCTACGCCTTCGTGCCTCAGCTGCCGCCGGCGAAGAAGACGTATGACGCCGTAATACTGCCCGTGTTCGCGATCCAGGTGACGCTGTTTCCGGAACACGGCGTTTGTCTGGGTTTCACCAACCACCACGCCATCGGCGACGCCAGCACCATCGTCCGATTCATCAAGGCCTGGGCCTCCGTCAACCGATTCGGCGGCGACGCCAAGCTGATTGACGACAAATCGCTGCCGTTTTACGACAGAACCTCCGTCGAGGATCCCGAGGGATTGGATTCTAAATACTGGGAACTGGTGAAGAGAACACGCGCCGTCGAGCCTCGGCCGTTCTCGTTCCCCCTGAACAAAGTGCGGGCGACCTTCCTTATCCGGCGAGACGACGTGGAGACGCTGAAGGCCTTCGTCATGAGACGGCGGCCGGAGATGCACATCACGGCGTTCACGATGACGTGCGCTCTGGTGTGGGCCTGTCTGGTGAGGGCGGAGGCGGGGGCGGTGGGGGACGACGAGGCGGAGTACTTCTGCTTCGCCGCCGACTGCCGGGGCCGGCTGAACCCGCCGTTGCCGGCGACGTACTTCGGGAACTGTCTGGCGTTCGTGAAGGCGGAATCGACGCACGGATTGCTGAAGGGGAAGGAAGGGTTCCTTGTGGCGGCGGAGAGCCTGGGATCCGCGATACAGAGGACGGTGTACAACGAGAAGGGGATTCTCGATGGGGCGGAGACGTGGCCGGTGGAGTTCCGGAAACTGATCGGAAAACGGCTGTTCGGGGTGGCCGGTTCGCCGCGATTCGATCTGTACGACGCCGATTACGGGTGGGGAAGGCCGAGGAAATGCGAATCAGCGTCCATAGACAGGGACACATCCATGTCGCTCTGCAAATCCAGGGATTTCGATGGCGGATTGGAGTTCACATTGTCTCGACCCAAGAAGAAATTGGATGCTTTTGCAGCTGTCTTCACTGAAGCAATCAGGACATTGTAAAACGAATTCATCAGGATGCTTTTGCAGCTGTCGATCTTCATCTTTATCATCTTAATCTTTTGTAACTGTAAATGAACTTAATCAAACCGAATTGCTGAATCGTCTAACCACAATTATGTTCGTCTCACGGAAATTATCCATAAGAACGTCTCACGCAAGTCTTTGTTATTACCGTTAGTTTTTATGCTTATCTTTATCATATTCTACTTGTCTGTTTCCAGCTTAAGGAGTTTTAATAATACTTACTTTTAAACTTATATTAAAACTAATAAGCTAAATATGTTATTCGAATATTATGATTAATACTTTTTTATACAAATATTATCATCAATAAAGATAGTAAAGATGTACAATAAAATCGGTGACTTGATAGGGAGACTCATTAATACTTAATATATAGTCACTTTTGTTACTTTTGTTGTAGCACGAAATTGAAAAAATAATATGTAAATTAATGTTTGAGGCGACAACACTCACCCTAAAATGAGGATTGCCCACTTCTTAGTTTAACTTATCCCTGAATTAAGTTAAACTAATTCACGTGCTAAATTATCCCTGAATTAAGTTAAACTAAGTAGGTTAATTTGAATGGCACTATAGGAGTTGCTATATTTTAACTACGTCTAGACGTGTACCTGTTCATTTAGGGGATCTTAATAAATATTGGTTGGAGAAAATATTGCTTACATCATTCATTCATAAATTATTTTTTAATGAACATCCATTTATAATCTATCCATCTATAATAATATGTTGGTTCTGAACTTAAGATGCTTTTTTCTTTTTTTGTTGGAAAGGTGCATGATACATCCCAATGAACTCGGGAGGTTCCATCCAAACACAGGAGCTAGCGTAAGAACAAGAAACCGATGCAATAGCATGGACAATCTCCGTTGGCTTGAATCTTTACAAAACATATTTGAACTTGAATTAAAAAATTTAAAAGATGCTTATAAGACGAAATAATACTCCAAAACTCTGAATTAGTGTTTTCATCATTATTCATTACATCCACCACAATCTTCGAGTCCATTTCGAAGATAATATGTGTAAGGTGCCTACCTTTGATCCACAACAAAGCTTCCAATAAGCCCATAGACTCTCCTTCCTGAACATTTAAGACCATTGAAAGTTATTGATCAGCACGCCTCAAACACTCTAGAGTCATCCCTTGAAACCATCACACATCTATAATAGGTTTTACATTATTTCATGATTTGTGATTTTGTAATTTTACAATTCGATATTACAACCTATTTTAATAAACTTCCAGCCACTTTAGGGTGTGTTTGGCTAAACTTATTTTTAGAGCTTATAAGCTATCATATCTTATAAGATGTTTAATTTAAGTTTAATATAAGTTGTTGAAGTGTTTGGGTAAATAAGATGGTGGAGCTTATAAGTTGTTAGTAATGACATTTGTGTAATTTCAATGATTAAATTTGAAGGTGTTTTGAAAAATAAGCTCTTATTTTAGAAATAAGTTGGGATTTCCCAACTTTTCAAAAAATAGCTTATAAGCTCTTTACATCTTATAAGCTTATAAAATAAGATCTTTTTTTTTTTTAAAAGTTAGTCAAACACTTTTGAGGAGTTTATAAACACTTAACATGTTATAATCTCTTTTAAGGAGCTTATAAACTTAGCCAAACACCCACGTAATCATTAGTCAATAAAGCACCAATATTTTATTATTAAGAAAAAGGGGACAAAGTATCCAATTTTGCATAGAATTTCGAAAGTGCCAACCTGGTAGCAACTAAGCAAATCGCCACATAAATGATAAATCCTCCTTTCTTGTCTATACCTCATGTCTAGCTCACTCTCCATATTTATTTTTATTCTTTCAAAAAAGAAAAAAAAAAACTTATATGGAGACATTGTGAGATGATTTTACACATCATAATTTTATCATGAAATTTATTGACATTTGATGACTAAAAATAATTACTAGAATTAATTGTTTAAAGTTTCATTTTCAATTAAGAAAATGAAGAAAAAAAGTTGCAATCTAGCTTGTGGAGGTGCCCAATGCCCCCTCAAATTTTTTATTCTTATAAGGGTATATGAGCAATTTCACATATAATAAAAAAATTAATTCAAAATATGTTTCATCTCTACCACTTCCTCAAATATAATAAATATATCAACATAATATATTAAAAATTCAATAAACATATCAAAATTTTAATTAGATTATATTCTTATGAGAAAAGAAATCTAATTAGATTATGATTACAATGTATCTTATAGAAGTTTATAAAAGAAAGACAATCCTCCTCACAAAAAATACATGCCTGAGATTTGAGAGACACATTCTTTTTAGAGAAAAACTTGTGTCTTCTTGATTCTTTTTGAGTATTACAACGTAATTATAGTCGGTAATAATCTAAGTTAAATTTGTTGTATATAAATACATATAGTTTAAACTTATTTTTAGTTCATGATTCTAATTATGTTGATCTTCTTAGATAATGCAACAATTTTATAAAAGAATATCACCAGTTGAGACATCATCCTCATCAACTAATGCATCTAAGACTAATGTTCAACTTCAAGAATCTTACTAGTTGCCAGTGCCATTGTCAATGTAGAAAGAACTTTTTCGGCAATTAAAATTTACAAAAGTTCATTGCCCAATCGAATGGGAGACAGGTTATTACATGATTGTTCAGTAACATACATTGAAAACGATGTATTTCAAAGTGTAAGTAATGAAACTGTTATGCAATGTTTTCAAAATATGAAGAATAGAAGAGAGATGTTAATATGCTATGATGTAAAAATTTTAGTTTTCAGTTGTAAGTACGTTAATATTTTGAGTTTATCAATTTTTTTTAATTAACATTTGTTTAAATTATGTTATTTTAGGAAAATGTTAATTGGACTCCTCACATCAATTTCTGGCTTCGTGACTTGGGATAGACATGTTTTAGATGTTTATTGTTGAGTTACTAGATCTCCAATGATGTTTCATTAATTTTCTATTCTAATCTCATTGACATGTCAGGTACTAATTACTAATAAAGTAATATCAATCAATGAAAGTACAATTTAGAGCAAGGAATCTTTTTATTAATTATTGTTAAAAATGAACATCCTTGGTGAAAAGTCTAACTAGCTGGTTATCTTTTTTTTTTCTTTCCAAATTGATAGGTTGCTGAAAGAATCTAGTTTATTTAGAACGTACTTAAAAGATTCAATCCGATTTGATTGACAACAAAAAGTAAAGGGTTTCTTATTTTCCACTTTTCATTTCTTAATAATTGATTCTTATATCTATAATTAATGTTACCTTATATATATATATATATGTGGCTTCATATTCGTCCAATCATGTGCCATACAGCTAAGGTTTTTAGCATACCACATGGAATTTAATCCTTAAAACATATTTATATACATTTTTGACAATATTAATATTGATATTAATCCTTAAAACTTTTTTTGGATCACTAAGTTCTTAAAATGATCCTAATTTTTTTTTTTTTTTCACATTCAATCAGGAAATCATTTTATGATGATAGTTGTGGACATGAAGACCGACAATGCTAATGTGTATGGGATTGAGATCTTCTATTACACTTGGTGTTACATCTTCTATTCCAAATTAATCACTACACATCACGTGTATTCAATAACATCATTAATTATTATGTGACGTGTATTAAATGTTATGTAACACGAGATGTTACACCAAATAATAGAAGATCCAGACTCATGTGTATGTGATCAAACTTTTCCTCAATTCAGTACACATACCAAAGTTCCATCCAATAATATAAAATTTACAAAATGAATATCAATAACTAAAGGACTATTATATAAACTACTAGAATTAATGGTTTAAAAATGGATACCACCCACATTGAAAGTTTCCTTCAGTGTTTAATTACTCATACAATTACGTTGCTAGCATTCAAGGCCAGCTAAGATAGATTTTTGGTTCTATTTATACGTATATAAATGAAGAATCACCCATGAATATGCAATACCATTTCAAATAGTTTGTGCCTAGATTTTTGTAATAATAATCCTTGAGACATTATCATGGATAATGGCAGTTTAGAGATGGATTTATGTAGGCTCCGAAAAGAAAAATGGTGGGGCCATGATTGTCTCTTCCAAGTAGGAGGCTTTTGGCTTTTGCCTCAATTCATTGAATCCATTGATAGGGTTATCAAGCATTTTAAGCCACTCCCAAGCGATGTAATTTTAGCTTCATTTCCGAAAACAGGCACCACATGGCTCAAATCCCTCATCTTCTCCATCGTTCATCGATCCTCGGAACGGTGTTTGCTGGTCACGAAACATCCTCACGAGTTGGTCCCAACCCTAGAAGTGCAAGTCTATGCCACAATATCTGATGAGCCTCCTTTGATCACCACCACTCCTCCTCCTAACCCTAACCCTAACCCTAGCTCGACTCGAATACTTAGCACTCATATTCCCTACCAACTCCTCTCCAAAACCCTAGATTCATCCGAATGCCGTGTTGTGTACGTGACGAGGAATCCCAAGGACACCCTCGTCTCGACATGGCATTTCGTGAACAAGTGGAAGAAAGCAGTGGAGGAGCCCTGGCCGCTGGAGGTGGCGGCCGACAACTTCTGCCGTGGACTCATCCCATGTGGCCCTTACTATGATCATGTAATAGGGTACAAGAAGTTGAGTGTGGAGAGGCCTGAAAATGTGTTGTTTATCACATATGAAGAGCTCATGATTGACCCCATAACTCATGTCAGGAGATTGGCAGAGTTTTTAGGGTATCCCTTCGAAGGAGAGGAAGAAGAGCAAGTGCATGAGATTGTCAACAAGTGTAGCTTTGCAGTACTGAGCAAGCATGAAGTGAACAAGTCCGAGGAATCACCTACTTGGTTCCAATTGCCATACAATTCTTTCTTTAGAAAAGGCTCTGTTGGGGATTATAAAAACTCTCTCTCTCATCAAACTATTCATCGCATTGATGCACTTACCAAGCACTTCTTTCATTCCTCAGGTTTCATTTATGGGATTTAGCTCTTCACTTTCATTCCATCTTATAAATCATCTTCTCTATAGTTTGTCATGACTTATAATTGTATTCTAAATGTTGTTCCATGCAATGAATTATATGTCAATTATCGATATGCGTGCATTTTTGTAAGAGTGATGATATATATAAGAGATGAAACATAGTTTGGAATGAATCAGAAAGATTTAACAAATGATATGATAAGGTTTACATGTTAACAATACCAAAGACAAATGAAATATATATGGGCCATGGAGTAGGTGATTCAAAGGGCTGGAGGGCTTTGATGGTTTGGGCCTCAAAGTCGGGCCACAATACAATTTTTAACCCTAATATATGGGCCGTTCAGATAAGGATGATAACATTTTTGGGACAAGGAAGTCTTTGAGTGATATGAACCAAATTAAAATAGACAAAAACTTGTGTGCACCACGCAATGCGAATCATTCTGGTTGGATCAGTTACGCGTTTAGAGGGGCATCAACACCGTGTTAAAATTCTTTCTTTTTTAAAGTTAAAAGTATCACATAAAAATTAAGATATTTTGTACATAAATGTTATGATGCGAAAAAAATAAAAATTAAACATACTCGGATCCGAATCAAACAAATGAATTATACGAATTTAGATATGTGCAACTGATGTATGAGAATCCCTCTTAAAAAGAACATTGACTTCAAATTTTATTAATTATAAAAGTAATAAAAAAAACAACACGATTTAGAAAAGCATTATCATTTATTTTTCATATACTTGGTTCAAACAAAATTTGAGGTCAAAAAAATGAAAAATAGTGGAAGAGTTAGTCTCCTGTGCACCAGTTGCACGGATCTGTGATCCGTGCAACTGGGCCGCGCGCGGGCTGGGCTGGCCCACCCAGCCCGTGCCTCTTTACTTATTTCGCGTGTTTTGGTCGTTACTCTCACGTTATGTTAGAGTTACTTTCGCGTTATGTTAGGGTTACCTTCGCGTTATGTTAATGTGACCCCATATCCAGATTTCATACCCTTAGTTTAAAACCACTAAACTAAAATCTTAATCATACCCTCATGTTATGTTAGAGTTACCCTCATGTTATGTTAGAGTTACCTTCATGTTATGTTAGTGTTACCCTCGTGAGGGTAACACGGGTAACACTAACATAACATAAGGGTAACTCTAACATAACATGAGGGTAACCCTAACATAACATGAGAGTATGACTGCCTGAGCGAATTTTGGTGGGTTTAAGCGCCCACCAGGGTAACACGGGTAACCCTAACATAACATGAGAGTAACCCTAATATAACATGAGGGTAACCCTAACATAACATGAGGGTATGACTGCCTGAGCGAATCTTGGTAGGTTTGAGCGCACCCATCAGGCGCGTGGGGGCACGTGAGAGCGCGTTGGGGCACGTAAAAATGCGCGTCAGAGGCGCGTAAAATAAAATATTTTGCCTTAGTAGAATAGGCGATGTATTAGGATGGACAATAGACTTTATTATCAGAAGCAATATCGTTCTAATTATGAAGCCTATTTATTATATATATGAAAGTGAATTTGCTATACTAATTTTTTAAGTTGTGACTTCTGAGGCTAGCTTGGAGTGGGGCCCCTTGCAGCCCTACTCCTATAATTATGTGCACATATTTATAAGAAGAAGAATATTAGTGACAAAATTTATTGTCAAAATTATTAATATATCGTAAAATAGTATAAAATTTCGATATCTCGTCGTCATCATCGATTGATTTCAGTTAAAGTTGGGAAGAAAAAGAAATGGAAAAGAAGACTAATATATATTGCAAAATATTTATATTTTTTTCTAAATATTCGGATAAAAAAGGTTTATTATATATATATATATATATATGTAAATATAACATTTTGGTGAGATTTTTAGGTAAATATATGTATTTTAATTTGTTGTTATAATTATAATCTATACACGCAATATCAATATATATATTCCTCGATATTTTTATAAAGGCAAAAACTTGTGTACCCCGGGGGTACGGATCTTAGATCCGTGCCCCCAGATCCGACCCGGCGCGTGGGCAGCCTCCACGCGCGCCCACGCGCCGCCACGCGCGCCCATAGCAAGTCTGGTGTGCGCCCACACACACCTGATTACCTAGTTGATGAGTCAGTGATGGGTATTACACCTATACTCTATTGGTATTACACATATACCCTATAGGTATTACAGAAATATCTTTTATGGTATTACACTGATACCTTAATGGTATTACAGAAATGTCTTTATGGTATTACACTGATACCTTAATGGTATTACAGAAATGTCTTTTATGGTATTACACTGATACCTTAATGGTATTACAGAAATGTCTTTATGGTATTACACTGATACCTTAATGGTATTACAGAAATGTCTTTTATGGTATTACACTGATACCTTAATGGTATTACAGAAATGTCTTTATGGTATTACATTAATACCTTAATGGTATTACAGAAATGTCTTTATGGTATTATACTGATACCTTAATGGTATTACAGAAATGTCTTTATGGTATTACATTAATACCTTAATGGTATTACATTTATTGCCAATCCCAACAATCTCATCAATTTCTTGCTTGGTGAACATGCCACTACCGGCCAGAAGATCCAAGAATAGGGACCCAATGGCACCGTCAACATTGAGAACTAGGTTGTTAGCTTTTGAAAGGGTATAGGTTTCGACTTCAACAGCGTATTCCATGTACTTCACAGATGGGAAATTGGTTAAAAAAAAAAGGAACACCGAAAGAAGAAGAAGAAGAAGAAGAAGAAGATTCAAAAAAAAAAAAAAGGAAGAGATGACGCTGTGACGATGAACACCGAAAGAAGAAGAAGAAGAAGAAGAAGAAGAAGAAGAAGAAGAGAACGCTGATAATGGAAGAAGAAGAAGAAGAAGAAGATTCAAAAAAAAAAAAGGAAGAGATGACGCTGTGACGATGAACACCAAAAGAAGAAGAAGAAGAAGAAGAAGAAGAAGAGAACGATGATAATGGAAGAAGAAGAAGAAGAAGATTCAAAAAAAAAAAGGAAGAGATGACGCTGTGACGATGAACACCGAAAGAAGAAGAAGAAGAAGAAGAAGAAGAGAACGCTGATAATGGAAGAAGAAGAAGAAGAAGGGAACGCTGATGATGGAAGAAGAAGAAGAAGAAGAAGAAGAAGGGAACGCTGATAATGGAAAAAAATAGAGAAAAAAAAGAAAAAAAATATATATATATATATATATATATATAATCCGGGTCGGGTTGGGGGTACGGATCCTGGATCCGTACCCCGGGGGCACCCAAGTCCTACTCTTTTATAAAACTAAGATTGTGATATTTTTCATGCAGCTATATAGATATTTTCATCGTTGTTACTCATGTGGTACCAATGCTCTGATATACTACAAAATCACAACATATTAATGTAATTTATTTTACTATTTGGTCCTTTCAAAAATTAATGAAATATTTAATATAAGTCGATATCGAGAATAAACAAGAATCGTGATTATGCCAACATGTAATGCATCAACATACAATATCAAAACTCTAAATAGATATATATAGACTATAGTAGTACGACTTTAAAAAGACATAAATTGCTTTCAAGTTAGGTGGAACAGGGAATCCCAACACTTTAATATGGCAAAACATAAATCATGTGTGATCAAATGATTCAAGAATGAGATCATGTATTTGTTGGATCGTGACGTTGATAATTTGCCTCTTAATAATTGATGTTAGTGTTGAATTTTTCAATATTAATTAATTTTTCTTTTTCATGTGTATCCTAAATTTAAATTAGATTTTATTAGATTTATTTAAAGATTTGAAAAAGATTTGATTTCTCTCTCTTATTGTTTTTGACTTTTTAAATTCACGTGTGATTTATTGGATCCAATCTTAACTAACAAAATTCCTAAGTATTGGGAAAGTTGTTATCTTCTTTTCTTGATAGGATTCAAAGATATATATAAAGATCAAACAAGTGAAGTTTGAAGGAGTCAAACACGTTCTTTTTAAGAGTGAATATCAACGTGAGAATCCGATGAGAAGAGAACGTGGGATTAAGAAACGTGATTCAAAGAAAGATCAAGTCAAGCTAGAGTTCAAGAAGTAGAGATGAAGAAGTCAAGAAGAGAAACAAGAATAAGTCCACTCCACCTTGTCCATCATGTACGTGAGTTATGGAGATCATGGAGCACTCCAAGATCATGGGAAGTGGAGTCTACACAGTGTACTTCGACCTCTATAAATAGGTGAAGACTGTTGAAGATCAAGTGCACAGAAATCAAGAGTCTAAGCAGTCATATACTCAGTAGTACACTGGTGTCATTGGTTGTGTTGTTCACACTGAAAGGCAACACCGTTTTCTTGTTGTGTCATAGAGTTTGCATACTCGTGACTTTTAGTATAGGTGTTTCAGAGTGTTCAACTGAGAGTCTTTGTATACGTCCCTAGCATTCATATTCATCCTTAGGACGTATTGAATTCGTTGTACGAAAGAATCTCTTTTAGAGATCTTTCTATCTCCTTGTACACATACGAAAATCAATAAAAGAGTTTTCACCCTGAAGGTATTCCACGAGTATTTGTATACTCGTGGATATATCGTTTGTGTTCTGCAACTTTTAAATTCGATCCATTTTCCGCTGTGTCTTACGCTGGTGTTGTCGACACCGCTGACAACACCGTGTACTTTGATTATTCTTTTTTTGTTTTTGTATTTGTAGATCCACGTAGGACTTTCACGTGGTATCAAAGCCATCACTTGACATACTAAGTGGTGGATCTAGCCGTGCAGGACGCGGACTATTGCAATCCTAACTTTGGATGCCTTCCAATTTTGGATGGCTCCAACTATGCGTATTGGAAGATTCGTGTACGATCGAAGATCAAGTCCATTGATGCACGTGCTTGGACTGCTGTTTTGGAGGTACATGGTGAACTTGTTCCCAAACCTCAAACCGAGTGGACAATCGATGAGATCCATAGTGCCAACTTCAATGAAAAGACCATCAATGTCATATTCGAAACGGTGGATTACAAGGTCTTTCGGTTGATCCAAAATGCAGTACATACTAAGGATGCTTGGGATACTCTCCAAAAACATTTTGAAGGTGCAAAGTGCGTTCGTGAGGCTATGTTGCGTCTCATCATGTCCAAGTTCGAGAATATGCGTATGGAGGAGAATGAAGACATTGGAACCTACTTTGAGAGGCTCTGGGACATCTCGAATCAAGCCCAAATGCTTGAAGAACCGATTGAACGCAAGCAACTCGTGTCTAAGGCCATTCGAACACTGCCACCAAGGTTCAATATCAAAGTATCCGCAATTGAGGAGGTTCACAATCTTGCCGTGATGGATTTCGATACACTTCAAAGCATTCTTCAAACTTTTGAGTTCAATCTTCAAAGTGAAATGGAAGCGGGCTACAAGACTAAGAACATAGCCTTGCAAGCTCAAGACAATGAAGAATCTGGAGATGATGATGAACCATTGGAGGAAATCACCGAAGGGCAGAACGTGGCTATGCTAACCAAGAAATTCAACTCCATTGTGAGAAAGTTCAACAAGGAGAAGCCCCGTTCGAAAGGAAATGAGCCGTTCAATCGATCCTCTGATCGATCTCAATGGAAGCCAACTAGATCATCATCTCAGTCCAAACGTCAGCCTAAGAAGCCAACTTCAGACCATGGATGGAATGATCCCAAACATCTCGATACCATCCAATGTCGTGCTTGTTCAGGTTGGGGTCATTATGCAAATGAATGTGTCAATACTTTGAGGAAGTATGGTCTGAAAAATCACTGGGTATCCATGAGTGACGATGAGGATGATGAGGAAGTTGAAACTGAAAGTTCCACAGCCCTGTTTGCAAAAATCGCAACTGGTGTTACCGACAGTGTTGACAACACCGATGTCATGACACCGCAGACAACATTGAAGACAACACCACAGAGGTATGAACCGTTTGATTTTGCTAACATAACCTGTCTTAATGCTGTTTGTGATGATACCGATTCTCTTGCTGGAGACGACTTAGATAAAGATGAAGTCATAGAAGAACTTCATGGTCTTTATAACTCCTTAATTACTTAAGGAATGGAAAAAGCAATGCAAGCTTGTAGAAGTCGTATCCAAGGAAAATGAAGCCTTATCCAAATAGAAGGAAGCTTTATCTAAGGAGAATGATGTACTGAAGAACTCAGTTGCAAAGCTGGAAACCGCTCTCACCAAGAAGGATATAGAACTTGGAAAAGTGCAATTTAAGCTTGAAGAGACGAAATCCTTAATTGCAAAATGGAATTCGAGTTCTTCCAAGGCAAGTGAAATCATGGGATCAGGTAATTCCACAAAATCAGGTATTGGATCTAATAAAACTGTTGAAAATATTTTTCCAAACCTTTTTGTCGATTCACGTGTAAAGATCAATTTTGTGAAGGAAAAGTCGAAAGAGTCCATAAAATCCAACGTTTCAGGTCGTAGGAAAAGAAAATATGTTTGTCATTACTGTTTTCAACCTGGACATATAAGACCATACTGTCGAGCATTGAAAAATGATCGAGCCAGTGGTCTGGTGTTACCTTCGGTGTTACGCAACACCACCCGTAACACCACTGTTGGAAAGAAAATTTGGGTTCCTAAACAAACTGCTCAAGTCTGTCAAGTTGTTTTTACTGCTTTAAGACTAACATTTCAGGTTCTTGGTACTTTGATAGTGGTTGTTCACGCCACATGACGGGCATCAAAGAATATTTGTGTAATTTTGTGCCTCTTACTGAAGGATCCGTTACTTATGGAGGAGGTGCTAAGAGCAGAATCATTGGTAAAGGAACTCTTAATCTACCAGGTTTTCCCAGGTTGTCTAATGTGCTTTTAGTCGATGATCTTATGGCTAATTTAATTAGCATAAGTCAATTATGTGATGACAATCTTGGGGTAAAATTTACTAAGGACTCTTGTGAGGTATATGATAAATCTAACATGTGTATCATGACAGGTATACGATCTCATGATAATTGCTATCTTGTTGGAGAAAATGTCACATGTAACAAGGCTAAGTTTGATGACACGATTTTGTGGCATCAAAAATTAGGCCATGTGAATTTTCGAACTCTCCAAAAATTGATGAAGTTTGAGGTTGTACAAGGACTCTCAAGTCTTAATCACAATGGTAAGATAGTGTGTGGGGACTGTCTTAAAGGTAAACAGACCCATGTTCCCCACAGTGTTACATCACACCATGGACAACACCAAGGTACGGTTCATTGTTTTCAACTTTTACACATGGATTTAATGGGACTAGTTGAAGTTGAAAGTTTTGGAGGAAAGAGGTATTCCTATGTTATTGTTGATGATTTTTCCCGATATACTTGGATTTTCTTTTTGCGTGAAAAATCGGATACGTTTTTTCACCCTGAAGGCATTCCACGAGTATTTGTATACTTGTGGATATATCATTTGTGTTCTGCAACTTTTAAATTCGATCCATTTTCCGTTGTGTGTTACGCTGGTGTTGTCGACACCGCTGACAACACCGTGTACTTTGATTATTCTTTTTTTGTTTTTGTATTTGCAGATCCACGTAGGACTTTCAATTCACAAATAACATTCATATATAATTTCATGAAATAGAGTGTTGTAAACTCACAAATAACATTCATATATAATTTCATGAAATAGATATATAGATGGCAAAAACTTATGTCTCTGGGGTACATAGGGACACGGATCTAAGCGTTATATACATGTTCTTCAGGTGTTATATATATACTCTATAGGTATTATGTTTCTTGGTGTTATAAATATACCCTACATGTATCATATGTGTATAAAAGTATTCATGTGATACTTGAAGAATATATACATGATACCTGTAGATTATATATTTAACACCATATGATGATTAATTTGGGGACACCATGCCCCGGGGCACACAAATGTTCGTCAATTGACTCATCTATCAAATTTTAATTTGTGAGATGATTTTATAAGAATCCCAACGTATTGTTCTTGAAATATTTCGGAATAAATTTTTTACACAATCCTTTTCTTATCGTTTACGCCACAAAATGTATATAATTCACAAAAGATTACTGTGAGCTGTGATCTTATGATTATATTTTGGTCATATAATTATAAGAAATTAATGTATTAATTAGATAGATAGTAATAGGATAATTAAGATTAAAAAAGGAGTCAACTATAATAACTGACATTCATCCACGTCATCTTCCATTCTTCATTTGCGTGGCCACCAAAAGACTCTTCCTTTTTCTCTCTCCTTTCAAACTTGCATTTATTACTCACACAAATAATTCACCTACTATTTATTTCAACGCAATTTCACTATCATAGCCTTTAAATCACAATCACGTTCTTCACGCCATTAATCTATACAAGTATCTATCTGTACAATATCCTCAGTTTTTCAAGATCCCAATTTGGCTGCTGATTCTTCCCTCAATCCACCAGAATTCGGTATATTCTCTTTCCCAGGTTCGAATTTCTCTCGCTTTCTAATTGTTCTAGTATAAAATCTCTGTTGTACAGCTGGGCACTTCTTTTTCTTTCGTATAATTGACTTTTTTGGACTTGATTGTCTTTGTGATATCCTTGTTATCGAATTTGAACAGTTTAATCGCAGGAAAAGTTGCTACTTTTAACTGGGTGATTGAGTATGGCTGATTTGATGTGTGCGAATTATGTGTTTGTTGAAATGCCCAATGCTGCTTGAATGTGTGTTGAGGTTGAAGATTTGATGTCAATATTAGACATATGGTCAATATTAGCTGTCATTAGTTTCTTTGTTTTGGGGTTTAGTTTATTAAACTACTAGAAAAAAATTTGCTTTGATCACAGCTAGCTACAGAGAATTGTGGCTTTCTTTCTTCGAATTACTGTCAAAAGGGAACATGGTTTTAAAGATTTTATATTCAAGAAACAGCTAAACTTATATTGTTTTCTGAAACTTTTATTGTAGTTCTTGACATGGAGGTAGGAAAAGAAAATGTGAATCTTGATAATGATGAATTTATCAAGCAGTTTTACATCCCTAGTTATATCCTTGAGCTAGATGCAGAGGTTCAGTGCTTGCCTTCTATACCTGAATGCCCTGTTTTGGTATTCATCAACTCAAGAAGTGGTGGCCAGCTTGGAGGAGATCTTCTCGTCACATACCGGTCCATACTAAATGAAAAACAGGTGAAATCAGATATTACTTTCTTTGTTGTATGGGAATTAGTTTATGCTGTGTAAGAGTTGTATGTTTTTTAAGTCACCAGATTCAATGCTTCCTAGTGCTATAGACATCATAGAAAAAATACTGAAGAAATACACAAACCACCAAGATTCTGTTTGTCTCCTTCAATATTGGCAATCTCCTTTTCTTGCACTGATCTCCCTGAATTTAGGTTATTGATTTAGGAGAAGAAGCTCCAGATGAGGTACTACGTAGGGTTTTTCTCAATCTCGGAAGGCTCAAGAATAATGGTGATGAAGTTGCTCCTGAACTTGAGCAGAAGTTGAAAATAATTGTGAGTTGTCTTTCCTTTTATCTGGTTGTTCCTTGAAAATGCATGTAACATATCTAATAATTGTGACATTTAGGTTGCAGGTGGAGATGGTACAGCTGGATGGCTTCTTGGGGTGGTTTCTGATCTGAAATTGTCTCAGCCACCACCAATTGCTACTGTGCCTTTGGGTACTGGAAACAATCTACCATTTGCATTTGGTTGGGTATGAAAATTTCTTCAATTTGTCGAACTGCAGCTGTTGAAGCACTGATATATGAGTTCATATAAAACACCTGACAATGGAATGCATTTAATTGTCATTCTCAAGTGTCCAAGTATATGTACAACCTTTGAATTAAAAAATCAATTTGTTCTCCTAAAAATCCTTATATTGCAATTTGGAACCCCAGATCGACTTGGTAAGATTAATTCTTTTCTTTTGTTTGAATGGATTTTATACACATCACAACTTCTTCATTCTTTAATACTAATCTCTCAGTGTGCAAACCCAGGCCTTAATGTTTCTTTTACATTCATTGCTCAAGTACTAAGTCTACAGCTTTGAATGTCAGGGTAAGAAAAATCCTGGAACTGATCGTAAATCTGTCCTCTCGTTCTTGGATAAAGTACGAAAAGCAAAAGTAATGAAAATAGACAGGTAATTCTTTCAATCTTTGATGGACTATGAAGTTCGATCTTCTTAATTTATTTGATTTTCATAGATATCAAAACTCAACAGCTTTGTCACCATCACTGATTAAAAAACTTCATCCGCATATGTTGAACTAGGGGCCACTTTTGAATAACAAAAGAATGACATTTCTTATAAGAATACAATACAAGCTGGTCTTTTCCTGTTGCCACAGTAGGCACTGTCATGCTTTCTGGACATATTAATTGAAGGCATAAAGGGTGGTCTTCCATGATAAAAATACTTGCACAAGAACTTTCCATAGCATATCTATGATACAATTATTTTATTAAACCATCTCCTTTTCCATTTATCATAATTCATTTTGTTTCTCCATTATCACTCAATAAGTTTGACTTGATTAACTTGCTTTGCATTTTTAATAACAGAAAATTAATATCTTCGAATTTTCTGACCTTCCTTGATACACATTAAAAAAGTTTCTTGTTTGAATGTGATAAGCACTTCTCTCTTTTGCCTCCCAAATGCACTTTTCATTTTGCTACATGTAGGAATATTGCGGAATTGATTTACTCAAATATATCACTAGGTTTGAACCCGTGCGATGCACGTGCTTTATTTAATACTTATCTTATTTTTATGTTAAAGTAGTATTCTTTTTTATATGTTAACAAATTTTTTTATAAGTGTAACATTTTCTATTTATCCTTAAAATAATATTTCTTATTGTGCTTTTTTTCATATGTTCTTTAGCACAAACTTGTTAATATGATTTTTTTATATGTGTTTTAACTGTAACATTAAGTATTTTCATATCTTTCTGTAAAAGGTGTAGATACAACTCATTTTTATGGCTCGAAGACATCTATTTTGTTCAAATTTTATCTTTAATTGCACTCATTAATTGCTTTACATATTGGGTTCCTTTGTAATTTTTTTTTGTTGTTTTGTTTTTATTAACTTTAACCAATTGTTATATTTGTTGTTATAAAGTTTTAATATAATTTCTAAATTGTTTAAGGGGTGTTTCGACTGGATGTGCACATCTGGATTTTGGATGACCAATATCCTAATTATGTTATTTATTTTGTTAAATTCTATAATTCTAATTTTTTTCTACTTTATCCATTTTCTTGAAATTTTAAAAACATTTATTTTTTTTCATCAAAATAAAATAATAGGACATCATCTATTTTTCCTATAGTTCCTAATTATAATCTTAATTTATAAAATCTCTTAACAAACCCAAACTTATCAAATTCCATAATTTTCACAATCCACTTTCAAACTTGCAAAATCTACTTATGTCTCAACCCAAACATATCCTAATTCTTTTAGCACCTATTTTTGTTAATGTCAGAGTTTGAACTATCCTAAATGTTTTTTTTGTAAAATATTAATAATTTCAATGTTTCCATATTATCTTCTTTTTTTTCTTGAATCCTACAAACAAAATTTCTTTCTAAAATTATTTTTTAATCTGAACTATCCTAAATGTTCTTTTGTAAGGTATTACTATCTTCAAACATTTTTTTTATTTATTTGTTTTAATTCAATGAAAAATAGTAGTATATTTACTCTTCAAATTTTGTTTTTTGTTTTTTATTTTTTGCATAAGAATTTCATTTTATAAAGGTTTATGTAACACTGTTGTGTACTTTTTGTTTTCTTTTTATAAGAATTTCATATTATATAGGTTTATGTAACATTGTTGTTTACATTTTTTTTTCCTTTCAAATTGAAGTGTTGGACAAATAATTATTCAAATTTGGAAGCAAAAATTTCATGTAATGAAAAACAATACAACATTAGCAAACATTAGTATCTTACATATTTATTTTTTGTTGAGTAGTGAGGTGAGTATTTAATTGATATTAATGTTTTTATATTTGACAAATAAAATATGTTTTAAGAAGGGACACTTGACATGCTTATAGAGCTCCAAGTGTCATCACTTGAGAGTGTCAAACCACACTTTTATATATATAATTTGACAAATAAAATATGTTTTAAGAAAAGACACTTGGCATGCTTATAGAGCTCCAAGTGTCATCACTTGAGAGTGTCAAACCACACTTATATATATATAATTTGTCCTGTTCATATAAGTAGTCAGTCATCAGGGTCAAGTATTTCCTTTTACTCATATGGGTTTCTCGACCTGATGGTCTAATAATGGTGCACAATGCTAAAAATTCATGGTAATTTAGCATTAGCTACTTTTCTTTTCTCCTGATTGTATGAAAATTTGTCACTATCTACCAGTTGGCATATTCTGATGCGGATGAGAAAAAATAAAGACTCTTGTGAACCAATTGCTCCTCTGGAGTTGCCACACTCATTGCATGCGTTTCATCGGGTTTCTTCAACAGATGATCTCAATGTGGTAGGAAGGCTTTCCTTACATCCAAGATTAAGTTTTTCTCCTGCATCTTGTGAGGATATGTATCTCTTTCTATATCATCAGTTGTGGCTATACCACATTGGAACTTGCATACCTTCATATATATGATTTTTTCATTAGCTATTGTGTTTGAGTTTATTCTCCCATTATGCACCAGAAATACAATCCCATTTTCAAATTGGAATAGTAAATTCCTTACTATTGCTAATATAACAATTGAATAGTTGGCTTATGCAAGTAGACTGGTACAGCTCTCCAAGTATCAACCCAATCAGAAAGGAACATGGTTTTCACTTTTTCATAATAACTGAAGTTAATCAACAATTTTTGTGGAAAAACCAGACTATAATTTCTGAGCGACAGTGTTGCAAACTTGAAAATGTGGTCGTTCTTACTTGTCCTTGTGATAAGTATCCACTTGTGTGACAAAAGAACATGTTGCTTAGCTTTCTTCTGTTGTTTATTAACTCGAATATGTCATGCTAAACTTCGAAGGAGCTGCTTCTCTTGTTTCACTTTTCAATATCTGTAATGTTTCAGGAAGGCTATGATACATTCCGTGGAGGGTTTTGGAACTACTTCAGTATGGGTAAGTGAATGTTTTGAAAATTTGAAACAACTGACACCTTCCTGTTAAATTTTTAATCCTTTACCATTTGTACTTTATTTCCATCATTTTTTGTTTTGAAATATTATTAATGGATGCTTAGGCCTTGAGCTTATAAATAAACCACCTTAAGTATAATATGAAAATGTTATACAGTTTAGATTAGCATTCGTAGGTATGCAATGGTATAAGGGCCTACCTCTGTCTGGAGCTGCTTGCAATTATTCGGTTCTTTTATCTGAGTCAGCAAATCAAGATCAAGCCAACCACTTCTCACCGTCCGAGAGCAAGCATTACAGATTTCCTATGCAGTTCTCTTCCATTTCCAAATCAGCTAGAATATAAATAGTATTGTACATCATGAAATACAAGAAATTTCACTGTGTAGAAAACAAACTATGTAAAAATAGCTAAAAAAATCCAACATTATACAGAACCACCACCCTCTTGATCATAGACCAAAAAGAAGCATTTTCCCTTTCTCTGTTCTTAAGTCTGTAAGCAGGAGATGAGCTTTCTTTCTTTTCACTCTTCTGGAGGCAGGTTTCCTCCTACTCACGTTATTACTTTTTTCTGTTCTTCAGGAATGGACGCACAGGTTTCTTATGCATTCCACTCTGAGAGAAAGCTGCATCCAGAAAAATTCAAAAACCAGCTAATTAACCAGGTATAATGAATGGAATTAGATACGTAATGGTTTCATTTTTTAGTACAGAATCAAGGTTTCTGCCATTCTTATCTTAATAATTATCACTCAAATAGTGTAATTCATGTAAATAAGACTGCTCTCTGCTTCTATGATGTACTGGCTTGATGTGCCATTATATTATAATTATTGTTTCTAGTGTCTCTATGAAGCTCTTCATACCAGTAGCATAAATATTTGTTCTAAGGTGATTCTTCATTGCTGCACTATAGAGTACGTATGCCAAGCTCGGATGCTCACAAGGATGGTTTTTGGCTTCCCTTTTTCACCCTGCTTCAAGGTGAGCTTATATGCTATCTTATGGATGTTTTATTTAACTTGCAACCTATATGAGAAGAGTTGCATGCTAAGTATGTTATTTACATCTGTAAAGGAAGTCCAATATACACAAATTACTTGTTAGCACTAGGCAGCACACTTCTTCTTAATGCAATTTCTATCCATGCTATGATGCACAACCAAGCATTAACCTTCTGTAATTGTTTAATTACATTAAGTATACTTATACTTAATAGGCCTTTTAAGGATAGCTAGTGTGAGTAGCTGAATTCTAGTTTTCCAGATTTTACGTATTCATATTTGGTCATAATGCTGCATAATTTTAAATCATCTTGGCTTATCTACTTTTTTATGAGAACCTCGTTCTTCATGTTCAAGTTCTAATAGTTGAGTAGACCTACAACTGTACAAGGATAAATTTATTTATTTGTTTTTTTTCTGTTTTTCTTTTTTTCTCTCTATATATTAACCTATGTTTACGCTTAAGTTGAATCATTTAACATGAGTGGCTGTCCAACATAATTATGTAAGAATACCATACCTTTGGTGATGTTGAGATAATGCCAAACTATTCCACTTTGTGCAAACTTATCAGTCTCATTGGTGAGCTAAGTATATCATACTTTGTTGCTGCAAACATAAGCTGGTTTTATTTCCTTCTTAAATCGTACAAAGTCAAAATGACTTGTATCTCTAGAAATTGTATTGTGCAATGAATTCCACCTGAAAATGCAAGGTAACAGTGCTTCTTTTTTTTTTTTTATGACACCGAATAGCTGTAATGCAGGAACATTGCTCACCTCTGCGAGGTCAAGATAATGAAAAAACATGGTGATTGGCAAAAGCTCGATATTCCTCACAGGTACAACACTTATGTGCTATGCAGAAACTTAATTTCTTTCTGGTGGTGGGTCAAATAGGAACATACAAGGTTGATAATAGTTGAAAAATGGCCACAGAAGGTTGAGAATTCTCATGTTAAGTATATAGGGAGTTTTGGATTAGTGACCAAATAGAAGATTGCTAAGTTTCCTAGGAACTGGGCGCTTTAGGATTTGAACTGAACGTTTTTATTTGAGTAGCTGGATATATTTTATAATACCCCGTTATCCATGGTGTTTCTTCATTACAATAAGCATACCAAGCTGCAAAATAAGAAGAATCACAAGGATATTTATGTACAATATTACTTACGGATTTACCTGATGCTGGAAATTTCAACTTACTGAATAACCAAATTTCTGAATCGTTATGTTGAAGTTGATTCCTCAAATATCAATGTTGTATGTTTATACTCTTGGTGCTGAGGAAAGTGGCATCTTTTTGGGATTTTCCTCTGAAAATGTCCACATTTTTATTTATATAAATATTAGTGGAAAACTATAGTTTCTACAATCTTGTCTCTAATACAGGGTGTTTGATACAATCCTCTTAGAAGAGAGCATCTCTAGGAGGATATTCATGTTTTCAGTGAATATATTTTAATGCTGTATTTAAAAAAATACAAAGATTTACTAAAAAAACAAAGATAGTTTAAGATTATAGAAGCAACGGTTTTTCTAAATAAGAAATTAGCATGATGTATTTATCATAAAAACACAACACCCTTGTAGCTAAGATCATCAAACCTTGTGCATTTTCTGACCACTTCGTACTCTGAATGTATTGATAACATAGTGATACATTGGACTGCTTCTGGAATAGTTGAGCATCCTTTACTTTTTAATTGTAATACTAGCTTCTCAGAATATATTGCATATGGACTGGCTATTTGCACATCTGTTACCTTACCAGTCAAAATTTCAAATCAAAGATAATTCTTTACCCTTCTTTACATGCATCTTTGTTTTTGCTAGGAAATATATATAGTATTTATTATGGGCTTCCTGAGCTCTAATAACAGTCTTAGTAGCTTCAACATGAAAAATTGATATATTCGTATCTATATCTATATATTTTTCCATTAAATTGATATGTGATTTGTTTTGCTTTTAAATTGAATTTCATTTCAGTAAGTTCATTTGTTTGGTCTTCGATTCTTGATCTATGAATATTAATTCAAATTGTATAATGAACATGTGCCTACTAAACTAGTTTAAATGCTTTAAAATTTGATTCCAGAAGGAATAATGTATACTAATGTGTATTTCTGCTGACATTCAGCATCAGGTCAATTATATGCCTTAACTTGCCAAGCTTTTCTGGTGGACTAAGTCCTTGGGGAACTCCAAATAGTCAAAAACGCCGTGATGTAAGTGGTCACTAAAAATATCTCTTATCTTTTCTTGCCCCATTTTTTTTTCTTGTGCAGAAATTGGGAACTAAAACTAACTTCTGGCATTCTTCTGCTTTTGATATGTTTTGTATGCACAGAGACACTTGACCCCACCTTACGTAGATGATGGCCTACTTGAGATCGTTGGTTTTAGAGATGCTTGGCATGGACTAGTTTTACTTGCTCCAAATGGGCATGGGAGACGTCTTGCACAGGTTTTATGTCCTTTTTCTATCTTACATATTCCAATATAGTTATGGAACGATTCGTTTGAACAGACGTGTCCTTCACTTTCTCAAGTTCCAAATTCTGAATCTTATACTGAATTCTTACTCATTGCAACAATGATTAGAGCTTCATTATCCATTGTTGATTATATGATCAGCAAAACTAGCATTGTCAATAATATCCTTTTCATTAATTCGCTCAAACCATTTTCTTGGTTTTCTTTATCTTGAATGTAGGCACATCGTATAAGGTTTGAGTTCCATAGAGGTGCGGCTGAGCATACATACATGAGAATTGATGGTGAACCATGGAAACAGCCACTTCCAGCCGATGATGAAACTGTTGTTGTAGAAATTTCTCATCTTGGCCAAGTTAAAATGCTTGCTGTTGAAGATTGTCGATCAAAAAGTGTTCTTGATCCTTCGACTCCAACCCTTCACGATGTTGATGAAAGGGACAGTGAAATCGAAGACGAGTCTGTTGGAGAAGAGTGGAGAAAATTTGGTGCAGCAGACACATTCAAGATCCCAGATGAAGTTGACATATCTAGTCTCAGTTAGTCCAGTGATTACTTATTGCGTGAATTGTGCTTTGTATTGCCTCATATTTGTTATCCTTAACTGTCATAGTTTGCTAGACTTAAATTCATTTTACTGTTTTTCTTGATTGGATGTATTGAATAAGCTCAAGGGTTGGTTGGTTTTTTTCGTAGTTTCATGATATAGTTCATTTGATGTTGTATAGTTGATTAAGAAAAGACACAGACCAAATCAATAATAAGATTTCATGTATGGTTTTATGCAGCATCCAACAAATTTCACTGCTTTACACAAAAAAAATTATGATGTTCAAAACAACCAGACAAATATTACAAACAGCTACACCTTGTGCCTTGTGTGTAATGGTGTTGTATCACAAGAAACTACGAAACATCATGAAGAAAATCACCGGATTTTGAATTCTTGCTAGCCTCTATTACACGATCTGCCATAACTTTGGAGATTCGACTCTTCATCTTATAACAGTTGAACATCGGGGGAGTGTATTCCTAGGATGTTAAGGTAACAGAATCACGATGTTTTCTGTACAGCAGATTGGTACTCTCCCAAGCATTTGGTGACTGCCTCACTGGCCTTTTGAGATGCTGCTCTTTCTTCTATTTTCTTTCTCTCTCTGGGATTTAGGTCCATTACAAATGTTAAAAATCAATCCAACCAGATATTGGTCGGAGCAAGACAATTAAAGGCATCATCAACTTGTGAGGAAGAAGGAAAAATGTGGTCTTTTGAGATGCTGCTCTTTCTTCTATTTTCTTTCTCTCTCTGGGATTTAGGTCCATTACAAATGTTAAAATCAATCCAACCATGTATTGGTCGGAGCAAGTCAATTAAAGGCGTCATCAACTTGTGAGGAAGAAGGAAAAATGTCAACTCTCGTTACAAGCCTATATGAAATATTTTTGTAAACTTGGGAGAAATGTAGTTTAACCAATTCTCATTGGCAAATAAAACATGAGGATGTAGTTTAACCAATTCTCATTGGCAGAAATGTAATAAAGAAATTATCAGAACAAAAGAAAAAATGCACTTAAACAGCTATTCACCGAGTCAATGTGGCATTGGACTTTAAGCATTGTGCACAGAGCATTATAGTGTAAGTCAGAGATTAACCTAGAAGTTCAGAGTAGAAATTATCACCTGTTGACATACTCCTTCAACAACTCTTTTGCTTGAACCAGCTTGGAAAGCAGATTGCGGTAGACATCAAGGTCTCGATCAACACTTTTCTTATTTACATTTAGAGCAGCACAAAGCTGTTAATTCAGCAAAGAACCATGAGCACTAAAGAAAGAAAAGGAGAGCACTCACTTCGTACAGTTTCTTTTCTCTTTATTAAGAAATAATGTGGCTTTCCAAGCAACTTTCCAACAGAAACATAAGTGTACAGCATAAACTGTTCTGACTTGGAATAAGAGTATGCGAATCGTTCTAGAAGAGAAGTTTGAGAGGGGAAGAAAGGGTTAATACAAAAGAAATCACTAACTTGGAGTCAAACTTTAATTACAACATGAACTTTTATTCGTAACAATGTTGGTCAGGAACTATGATGATGATGATGATGATTATTATCATTATTATTATTATAAATTACAGGATCAACTAAAAAGCTCATGAAGATGAAGCGTAGAAACATGATCCACGTAGTCTAGATAATGAGGACAACAAACTTTGGAGGATCTTCATCTAGGCTTTACTAATTTGTCTGTGTTTCTTTCAGATGACTTGGCAACTATCTAACATTCTGGCTGGCCTTGGGCATCAGAGAAAATTAAAACCAACTTCATTATTACCTAATGTCAAGTTAGCTTTAACAAAATCAAGGCACTTTAAGACACATCACCCAAAGCTGTAGAATGCTAAACTCAAAATTTACCTTATCTAATATGGTTGGCTCAGTTGCATTGGATAACTCAAGCAGTCGGAACAGACCAACAGCAAAGAAGCGACTGTAGCTGAATCTTCCCTTGCTCCCTGCTCTTTCTGAAATGTCCTTTAAAATGTTTTCAGCTTCTCCTTCTTTAGATGCAAAATCTACTAAAGAACTGGCAGACTGAGAACGGGCCCATTCTTCCAACTTCTGTGCATCAGCCCTGCAGTAAAAGGTTTGCTTTAGTACAGCACATTAGCCATTGGAATCAGAAGAACGCTAAATAACTTTTTCCTTTTCATTTTTCAAACAGTAATTAGTTTTGGCGGACGACAGAGAAAACATTCTATTAAACTTTATTTCACACTTTCTGTGCATTTTTAGTATATAGTTTTGGCCGTCAACAGATATAACATGCTATTAAACTTTATTTAAGACTGAGAACGGGCCCATTCTTCCAACTTCTGTACATCAGCCTTGCAGTAAAAGGCTTGCTTTAATACTGCACATTAGCCATTGGAATCAGAAGAACGCTAAATACCTTTTTCCTTTTCATTTTTCAAACAGTATATAGTTTTGGCGGACAACAGAGATAACATTCTATTAAACTTTATTTCACACTTTCTCTCACGCGTAAGTGATAATTAAATGAATTGTATTTGATCTCAGGTGTGGGAAGATGTTTTTAGATGTAAGATGCAATTTTAGTTAAACAGGATTGAGCTACAACCTTTTGAAGAATAATATATGTAATCACATTAATGAAAAAAACATAAAGATATCAAATATTAGTTTAAGAGTGATTAACAAGCCTGTATTGAGCAGGATCCTCATTTAGTGCCTCGATATAAGCCTTGAAAATTGCCTCCTTGTCCTCATCACTTGGGTATCCCTCCATGAGTTGATCATATACAGTTACAAAACCGAGGGCAAACACGGGATCGTACTGGTATGACTTCTTGTATCTCATCAAATGTTGTTGTACAATCAACTCTTGTAATACCGTGTTATATATACTTGGAATTGGTCGTTTATATGCCTTCAAGAAATTCAACTTTGTCTCAGCGACAGTAGGTAGGTCTGAAAGCATTGAGTATCCAAAATTGATTCAGAAGCTGTAATCTAGGGCTACACAGACAGAATACATTCAGTGGAAAATCTAATAAAAGAAATGAAGAGAGGCGGGCTAACGATTAAGTTCAATACTTCTACCTCAAATTCTAATCATATCTAACTCTGACTTAACGATGTATTCTTTATCAGGCAATAACATGTAGACCTATAAAATATGTCCCACTCATGATCTTGTGCAATGATCCCACCTTGATCCCACTCTCTGCTGTCATTACTATCATCAAGGCTTCTTCAGAGTCTAGTTTTATTGTTTTTGTTAGGAAAGATGGTAATCACTCGCACATTTCTTCGCTCATATTGCCTGAAACTTCAACTCGTAATGGTTCAGAAGGCTAGTCTGACCTCATTAGTCCACCAATGACAATACAATGGAAGATTTAAAATCTTTCTACTAATACAACAACCGCACCCTCACAAGAATAATTATATATCTATTCACAATACTACAGAATCACAGCTCGATATCAGATTGAGATAGCAACCCACAAAGCATAACCTCATAAAGTCAACTGCACTTCTATTTGATACTATATGTATCCTAAATCATGTCCAATTGTAACATAGAAGCAATTTTTATTCAATTGTAAATACTAGAAAAGAAAGGGATAAAAAAAAATATAATGCTATGATTTGAGCGACTTATTGAAAAATCTCACACAAATAAGCTTCACAGTTTACACTTTACAGTATAAAAGATGATTTATGACCATTCTAAGCTGAGGAAATACTAATACGGTTCAAAATCTTCATAGAAACATAAATTAATACCCCCAATCGCACTCATCAGGAAACCCCCATTCTCTGCATCACAGATGAATCAAAATGACGAACATAATACAGCACGAAATTCACAGAAAACTAGAGATAGAAAGTGGCACTTGCCTGTGGCAGTGGACATGCAACGGACTACCATACCAGAAGAGGAGCTCCCGCTCCGAAACTTACATAAGATAAAGGGCGAACGGAGCTTTGACCCATTGAAATTCGAAGCTAAAGAAGTGGGAGAAGACGGAATTGAGAATTTCCGATCGCGTGATTGAGTAATTGCAGTAAAGGATAGTGAAGCAATGGCCGCCATTGTTGAAGGGGAGAGAGTTGATGGAGTTCAGTGGGGGAAACGGTTTTCCATTTTGGAAGGGAAGAAAAGGAAAGCAAAAAAGTGAACTGAGGAGTGGATTCAACAGATTATCCGTTTTTTTTTTAAATTTCTTCTCAAGATTTGTGTGTGAGCTGTTTATCCAATCAAAGTCTGACACGTGGATTGGTCGTTGGGACGCCGACCTCTCGCTCATCAGCCTCTTGCATTCCAGGTCATTAAGGTTTAGGGTATCCTTGTAAATATTTGTCAATAATCAAAACGATAGATGTTATGGAAATAAGACGGTTTTACGGATAGTTCAATGAGATATATCATTGCCTTTCCCACAAAATAAGATTCGTAACATGTTCTTATATAAAATATAAAATACTCCTAATTAAACCTTGATGCATAGGTATGCAATCACATGTCTAAATTATATATAATCAAACTCTTGATCTGCACTTGAAATTTGAGAAAAATACTCTAGATGACTTCATAATAAGTGTTAACTAGTGTATCAACTAATGCTTAATCAAATTATCATATGTGATTTTTATTTAACCATTCTTGTAATAACTGATTAATAGTAAAAGATCAAACTCAGAGTAATAAAGAAGACATAAATTCAGATTAATCAAAACTAAATAACATTATTTACAAGAGGTAGAAGAACACAAATCAAACATGGTAATTACATAAAAATTTACAAATAAAAGGAAATGCATAATTAGAACATTAACTTATACTAATAGAGATTATAATTCACACTCAGAAAATAGGTAATTAATAAAAGAAACTCTACTTAGTGGGACCCCAGCAAATGAGGTGCATAATTTTCTCAGCCTTCTCAGCTTCCCTTATTCTTCTGATCACTTCATAATCCCGGTGGCCGTTGTTGGCTTTCCTCGCCTCCTCCACGGCGGCGCAACCGCCGTGGGCCCATTTGACACGGCCAGTATTGGCGGATTCCGACATGGATCTCGGCGGAGATGGGTTGATGCTGGCAGTCGTGACCATGTTGTTGCAAAACCACAGCCCTTAAAAAATGTAGCAAAAGATGGATTATATTAAGAAGGCAGCACCACGTTGTATATATACTATCAATTTTTTATGTTTTATTTTTTGAGGAATTGTAAATAACAATTTTTTTGTGGCTGAGTTGTAAGTATGAAGAAAACAATGGGTTGTGGCCCCAGGTTTTACATTTCACTATAACCACAAGTGATAACAATTGGGCCACACATATATTTCCGATTAGTCAAGCTTTGATCTCAATTAATTTAAAATCATGATAATTTTTTATATTAAAGCGTGTCATGGAGATATTGTCTTGTGAAATGGACTTACAAGTCCAAATTCATTTTTATAAATCAACATTTATAATTATAAAATGGTTGTGATTAATTTGTTTCATGATATTAGATATATATAAAATTACCTTTGTTATTTGATACTCGTCAGGGTTTCCAGTTTAACAACACATTATACTTTGTTTGAGTAACACTTGCATGTCTTAGGGGTACTGATCCAATATGTGCCCCAACCCACTCCATTCAATGCTTTACTAAGTTTAAGGATGACACTTGAAAATAATGGGGAAAATTCAATTTTGGTTCACTCAGAAGACTACTGTCCATTTTACGTCCATTATGGAAGCTAAATTCAATTTTAGTCCACTTAGGCCAAAATTCGTCACTATTTAGTCCAATTTTTGCCGGAAAATCAATTTCGCCGGCAAGTGTAATTCAACCGCTCCCGGATTTTTTTAAACGCCTATGTGGCACGCCGGATCCCATGTGGACAATCCTCGACCAATCAGAATTATTCGAGTCAACCATATATATATATATATAAATTAATCAAAAATAAAAAATAATTTAAAATTTTTTTAAAAAAAGGAAAAACCGTCTTCTCCCCCAAGCCCCCCCCCCCCCAACTCCACCGCCGGAATTCCCCCACCGCGGGCGGCCAGTTGGTCACTGGAAAGTTGCCATATTTGCCAAAATCACATTCAAATCATCTCACTTTCATTCTAACATGTTATCTATCTTATCCCATTTATCCCACCAAGAAATCCTTCAAAATGATACATAAAGTGGTTGAAAACAGCCCAAAAAGCCGTCTACTTCGTCAGAAAACACCATAGCTACCACTTCAAGCTCAAAAAATTGATTTCTTTCGATTCTCCACCAAAATGGTCAAATGATATACCAAAATGATCCTCTCCTAAAGCCCAAACATAATCTCATAACAATTTCATGTTTCTTGTTCAAATCAAAGCTCAATTTACCGAAATCGTTCGAAAATGAACTTCACAACCCCATTTCATTGTTCTCCAAATTCACACATGCATTTATGAAATTGAATTAGGGGTTTTGATCCCAACATATTGAGGACTGTTTCATTCAATAATTGCAAACGAAGAAGATGCACACGGCGGGTGGTGGAGTTGCAGAGGGGAGGGGGCGGGGGACTTGAGGGAGAAGGCATTTTTCCTTTTTTTTTTAAAAAATTTAATTATTTTTTATTTTTGATTAATTTATATATATATATATGGTTGACTCGGATAATTCTGATTGGTCGAGGATTGTCCACGTGAGATTCGGCGTGTCACGTAGGCGTTTTAAAAAATTTGGGGCTGTTGAATTACACTCACCAATAAAACTGATTTTCTGGCGAAAATTAAACTAAATAGTGACGAATTTTGTGCCTAAATGGACCAAAATTGAATTTTCCCATGAAAATGATAGGAGTGGATTAAAATTAAAGTAATGAACAATTAACTTGGGTCACGTTGACCGGCCCAATCAAGAATCCGAAATTTTGGGCCTATATATTTATTGCCAATTAAAACTGCCCAATCTTATCCAAAATTTGAAGTATTGATTTAGTTTTATATATATATATACACTACCTCCATCCCAAAATAAATGATATTTTATCATTTTGCACATAAATTAAGAAATGTGATAAAAAAAATTCAATCTACCCCTATTTAAGTTTAATTAACGAGGAGTTTTATCTCTTTAACACATTTAACTAATGATGAGTAAATAGGAGCATATTTGATAGGGTAAAAAACATATAACCATCCGAACTATATCCCATTTTGCAGTTTCTTGTAAAATCTTTTTTTCGTTACACCGTCCTCATCAAACTTTGCGAGAATTGCACAGTCCAGTAAAGTGACCCTTTCCGACTATTTTTTCCGGCGTAACTGAAACGGCGTCGTTTTACTTAAGGGCAAAAATAACAATTTAACTCAAACAATACACAAAAACTGGCGTCGTTTTTTGCACACACATCTTCAACTCAATTTCACCCTAAATCAAAACGGGAATTAGGGTGAAAAAATTCTACAGCCTTCGCAAAAGAACCAAAGTTATTAACCCCAACAAAAAAAAAAACAGCATCATGATTTTCAGAAACTTGTTGCAATGGGGATGACAACAAGAAGAATGAGCAGAACAAGAAGAAGGATCCCAATGCACAAACATCTTCTGCTACTCTTCTGATTGAGGTTCTTGGTCCCATCAATGGTGTACTGAGCTGCACTCATCACATGATGCTCTATGTCGTCCATTTGCTCCCCTTGAGCCTCCACCATCACCGCCATGTCCAGGAATATCTGGTGCAGCTCCAGCAAGCTCTTCTCTATCTCCTTAGCCGCCGTGATTAAGTGTTTGGTTAAGTTTGATTAAGTGTTTGTGGTATATTAGACATAATTATAGTGGTTGTAGCATTTTGTACACTTTATATAGTATTTGTGGCATTTTGGATTCATTGACTTTATTAATTATGTGTTTTATGTTGAACTCAAAGAAACAAAATAGGGGACATCTAATTCAACTCTTGTGATATGAAAATATATTATCCCACTAATAGGATGTAAATGATATCATAATTATAACTAAATGAAACCTTTTCACTAACATATAAATTATAATGCATAAATATTGATGTGCATGTAGTTTTATATAAGCAAAGATCCCAAGGTTAAATTGTCTAACCTTGCTTCTTTATGCTACCTCTGAAATTTTACAAGTCATGGTGCTCTAGATTTTGCTCGTTACAAAAAGTAAATATGTGAACTAAAAAAATCCATCATGTTTACTAAGAAAACAATTTTATTACTAATCATTATGATAATAATAAGATGGTCAATCAAATTCCTGATTTAAATTTTCTATGAGATATAGGGGAAAAATCCCCTTAAATAGAGTATTATAAAACAAAATCCCCTTAAAGAAAAACCAAATCAAAATAATTTTGATAATCATTGGAAGCAAAAAGTAAGTCCTTAATTAATCACTTAATCAAATACCAATAAATTAACGAAATTAAATTAGATCCATTAACATAATAATTATACTCCCTCCGTCCCGGTCCAAGTTGCCTACTTGAATCGGGCACGGAACCTAAGAAAATGCAGTTGACTAGGTTATTTTTTGATTAAAAAAGTGTTTTTTTATACTTTTTGTTGTTGTTTTTTGACTTTTTGGTTACTTTTTGATTAAAAAATGTTATTTCTTTGTCATTTTGGGGTTGGCAAGTTCGATTGGGACGGACGAAAATGACAAGTAGGCAAGTTGGAGCGGGACGGAGGGAGTAATTATTATCTTAAAAACCCAATTACTACCCACCCTTTTGGCTGCAAATGGATTTCATAAATCCAAACAGTGTGCCCAATCATGGCTGAAAAGACAAAATACCCATCAATACTCGATCAAAGCCTAGCAGACAGAGGAGGGCATAATAGTAAATTCACATAGAACCCACCATTTTCCCCAACCCGCCCACTAAAAACCATGGAAACCAGCTCCAAGCCCACAGACAAGATGGCTTCCAATTTTTACATATAAACACACACATCACATTCTCCAAATCAACACACGCAAATCATCGAACACCTTATCTGCAAAAACTCACCCAATCAACAACTTTCTTCCGAAGAACAAATCCCATCAAGAATGAGTTTAATGAAGTGCAGCAGATCGTGGATTGTAGCAGGCAGCATGGGGGCTGTGGAGGCACTCAAAGATCAGGGATTTTGCAGATGGAATTACGCCATCAGATCAATCCACCACAATGCAAGAAACAGTTTCATCGTATCGTGTTCTAAGGCTAAGAACAAGCTGTTATCCTCTGTTGCTCATAACCAGGAGTCTTCTTCTGCAGCCGCGATGATGCTCTCCAATGGTGGATGTGAGGAGGACCCACTTAGGAAAGTTATGTACTTGAGCTGTTGGGGCCCCAACTGAGGCTCTGATCCACGTGGCGGGATTTCATTGGCTGCCTGTTTACCACGGATGAATGGGATCCATACGAGTGTAGATACATTTTTCTTCTATTTGTGGATTCATACAATAATGACGATGCAATCTGCAATCCATAGCAATTTTTGTCCAAATATTTTTAGTAAATGATATCAAAGTATCCATGTTTTGTTGACAAAAATTTTTCTTTTTTTTTGAATTTATTGTTGCAAATGCTTGAAGAGCTAAACTCTAGACTCTTAACTCAAAATGAGTCGTTAGATTTGAGATAATTGAAGATGGCTGAAATCTGATGTACTACAAAATGACTTGTGGATCAGATATCATATGAAAATTTCTACTAAAAAGAGTTAGAAATGCAAAAATCTTATTGCTAAATTTGATTGGGCATAATCTTATTGATTCATTCTTACGGTAAAACAATAATTAAAAGAGTTAGAAATGCAGAAAACGAAAACGTTTTTCCTTAAAGTTCAAGCACACTTATAATATACTTGTACTTTTTTTTTTTTACAATAAAATATGATTTCTTTATGGATCTTATTTTGATATGATCTAACAAATTTAGGAATGAGATCTTACCATCCCAAACTTTTATTAATAATTTTCAATTGATAAATCAAAAGTAACCTAAATGAATTATGTATAATCACAAAAACTCATGTGAGACGGTCTCACGGATAGTTTCCGTGAGACGGATCTTATTACCCATGTGTTGAATCCATTTTCACAAATTTCAATATGAATTGTTAAGGGTGGGTTATGAGTTGACCCGTCTCACATAAGAAGATTCGCGGTCTCACATAAGACCTACTCATGTATAATTAATTATGGGGCCCACCAAGGGCAAAAACAGTCATCTTCGAAGATTAGGACAAAATAAAGTGGTCCAAAGTTTTTTCTTTTGATCTTATTTAACTAATCCTTAGAGAAACAATTATTGAAGTTAACTTCAAAATTATATAAATGCCACTATCGATTTCTTTATTTAAAGTTAATGATAGTCTTGATTTGACAATGAACACTGTTGATTATGACATAATTATTATATTTCTGCCTGTATCCCTATAAACCAAATTATAAGATGCCACTTTAATTGTTTTAAGATATATATATTATATTGAATAAGTGAAACACGGTTGTCCTGATTAATATAATGGATATTGTAATCTTTGGATAGCAACAAAGACTTGGCAATTATTGTAGCAAATAATATCCTAATCTCACGAATGTTGTTATGCCACTAATAACTTTATAAAAATATATGAAATGAGGGTCAAATTATGAATAAAAATAATGTGTCTCACACTATTTGTGAAACGGTCTCTTATAAGTTTTTGTGATAATAATATTCATTAACATCAACCAGAAAACTTTGGCTATTTTATTTGAATATATATATTATCTGTTAAATTATTAAATAAAACAGGGTTAATTAGGGTTCAGTTTCAATTGCAATATGAATTTTTGATTGTAACACCGAAACACTCAACTTATCACTTGTTTCAATTCCAACATGTTTGAGTTTTTTCGGGCTCCAATTGCTGACATGAAGTTCAAATTGTATAAGTTAATTATTGACATATATATTTACAGGTGAATGGTGATTGATTTGCGGCATGTTTAAGTGTTTCGGGCTCCAATTGCTAACATAAAATTCCAATTGTATAAGTTAATTACTGGCGTATAGATTTACATTTGGATGATAATTGCATTTAAATATATATGGTGACAATTACATAATAATGAGAATTACTAAACTTCATTGTTATCAATTGTTATCAATTGGATGATAATTGCATTTAAATATACATGATGATAACAATTCATAAGACATGTTTGTTTAATGTAATATATATGGTGGTGAAATGAGGATTGTAAGTTGATCTGTCTTATGAAACATGATCCATAAGAAGATCTTACACAAGACTCACTCTATATATCATTTAAAAGAATGTGAATAAAGAGATCGATACATTAGAAAAAGATTACCATCAAATTACTTTATATTAATCAATTTTGCTCGTCAAAACCTATATATATTTACAAATTAGAGATGAGAATAAGTTAAGTTAGACAAATATAAAAATCGGCTATATATATATATATATACACACACAAATTATAAAAATATGAAATATATCATATATTTTAACGTATAAACTAGAAATAGGCTAAAGCAATAGACCTTTCTAATTACCCGAATCTGGCCTATATTTATAAGTCCAACCCACGTGACTCTCCATCTCCTCTTTCATCCATGCATGCACCATTCTTCCATAACTCCAAAATCTTCTCCCTTTTCTTTTTCTTTAACAACAAAATATGTTATGCTTTGCTCTTTTTTAACCTTCTTTTTCTATATTTTTGTTATGATACACACACGGATAATGAATCATACATCCAATTCTCGTAGCAAGTGTGTGACCCAAACAAATTTAGCTTCAACATTTGCAATGATGCGGTACTCAGAATCACGATTAGAATGAGAGATAATGGACTTCTTTTCAATACACTCCACGAAACTAAATTTCTGCTAAGAAAAATAGAATAGTCTTAAGTAAGATTGACGAGTTTCCGCAGAGCTCGCCAAATCCACACCATAATAACCAATAATAGAGGAACATAAGTTACGATTATATGTCTGCCCAAAGTTCAAAACATTTGCAATGACGCGGTACTCAGAATCACGATTAGAATGAGAGATAATGGACTTCTTTTCAATACACTCCACGAAACTAAATTTCTGCTAAGAAAAATAGAATAGTCTTAAGTAAGATCGACGAGTTTCAGCAGAGCTCGCCAAATCCACACCATAATAACCAATAATAGAGGAACATAAGTTACGATTATATGTCAGCCCAAAGTTCAAAGTTTTTTTGATGTATCAAAAGATGCATTTCACAACAACAAAATGAACAAGAGTAGGAGACAACATACATTAACTGACAAGAATCACAACAAAGTGGACGAGTAATAATTAAATCAAAATTTAGGCCAAAAACTATCACTTTTATAGTTTTGTAGCATTTAGGTCAGAATTTACAGCATTATGGTATTTTTATCCCAAACTTTAAGAAATGTGTTAAAATGGAGTATTTCCACTATTTTAAATCCTCTAGTTATACATATTATTAACAAATTTTAAATTTTACAATATTTAGTTAAACAGGACCTTTATTTTAGGATGAAAATAATACTCCCTCCGTCCCGCTCTATTTTGCCTACTTTCCACTTTTGCTTGTTCCATCTTATTTTGCCAGCCCAAAAATGGCAAAGAAAAATTTACTTCCTTACCCCTCCATTTCTTTCATTTTACAACTTTTGCACTCAAAAAACACACATTAATTACAAAATTGTCACTCAAAAATATTAAAATAACCATCACATCAAAGTCAAACAGTTTTTTCTTAGGTTTCGTGCCGGTCAAAGTAGGTAAATAACCTGGGACGGAGGTAGTATAAATTTGATTAGAGTTAGGTCTATGAAAATGAGGATTGAAAGCATGAGTGGTAGGGTCCTCCATTTGTGTAGCCCGTATTGGGCACCAGCTTCTACCTCACTAAACGACAAATATCTTTTTGTTTTTTATTTAGTACTCCCTCCGTCCCGGTCCAAGTAGGTTACTTGGACCGGGCACGGAACCTAAGAAAATGCAGTTGACTAAGTTACTTTTTGATTAAAAAAGTGTTTTTTATATTTTTTGTTGTTGTTTTTTGACTTTTTGGTTACTTTTTGACTTTTTGGTTACTTTTTGATTAAAAAAATATTATTTCTTTGCTATTTTGGGGTTGGCAAGTTTGATTGGGACGGACGAAAATGGCAAGTAGGTAGCTTCGAGCGGGACGGAGGGAGTACAAGGTTTGGGAAGTAGAGGAATGAAGGTGGGACCCACTTCATACCTGTCGGCTGCTCATTGGCTGCTTCACGTGACTCATACCAAACTTTCGGATAAGCACGCCACATGTCCACCCTATTTTCCCCCTTTTTTTTCATCTTTTTCTTTTTTAATTATTATTGACCTCTTTTATTAATTATATTTGGATTTTTAGTTTATTTCGTAATTCTATTACTTTGATTGAAGCAATTTGGCTTCATTTTTTTCTTTTTAAATTTAGATAAACTTAAATTACGTTACATTCAAATGATAATTCGATCCTAACACAACATCAAACCTGATTTTTAGTTTAATATATTAATATTTTACCACATATTTATTTTTGCCATATGACAAAGTAGTACTAATTGTTGTAAATTAATTTAACAATTATGATGGACATTACTCTACAACCATTCATATTCTTATGACCTTTGAAGTTCATTTACCTGTATATATAATGTACACAAATATTGAACCCCGTGGAAAATGGGAATTGTAATTATAAAGATCATTAGATGATCTACATTCATTGTGTAGAATTCCATACAAATTGAACAAGTGAATTCTTCTTAAAGAAGGATTATGTTCAAATAATGATTGATTTTTCTTGAATGGTTATAAAGAAATTAATCATTAGTTGAATAGTGTATCATTTTTGTGTATGCATATTATAAGGAAATTTGAAGAAGCAAGGTCAAATTTAAAAGTCGATTCGAAATAAAAAACTTTAGGTAAGATCAAATACTGTCTCGGCCAACGAATCGAGCATCTCCCTAAAGGAATTTTCATACACTAATCACCTGCTCGAAGAAGGTTTTGGAAAGATTCTACATGGATATGCCTCATCGACTAAGTAAAACAATCGACGTCTCTTGAAGTGGGCAAGAACCCATTTAAATATAAAGAGTATATATAGGACCTGAAGTTCCTCACTTGTAATTTATCCTTCAAAATGAACTGGTAAATTTACTAGTAAAGGTTTAGTGCTCCTCCAATAAAATTATATTGAATCATCATAAATATAATTTTAGGTATCTTCAAAATGTATGTTACCTTGTTTACTTGACAATAAGGGCATGTTTACTTCATAGGTTTAGGCTGGATAGAGATTAAAATCCAGCCTAAACCCACGTTTACTTTGAAGGTTTATGGCCCGGGTTTTAAAAAATTCCAAGGGATTGGGCTGGACTAAACGGCTGATTGGGCTGTGTTAATGGTGGGATACTAAACCCACCCAATTTGGTGGGTTTAGTCCAAGCCTACGGTGTCCTTGGAAAAGATGACCAAAGTACCCTTACTATTTGCTGGGTTGTTTAGTACAAATCCTAGCCCCCAAACCCCCTGCCCCTTCCTCACCCGACGCCCCCACCCACCAACCGCCACCTCTGCCGGCGACGGGCTCATCGTCGGCATCCGCCAAACACTGCGTCGCCACTCACGGCGGCGACACCACCCAACAATACACACATCAACACACACAACCGAATGCACACACGTACACACAGCGATGCCGGCACGACGGCGCGACTCACACAGCTGCGGCGCCAAACCTAGTGGCAGCGAGGCAGGCGAGAGAGAAAGGATAGATAGATACGGAGGACACATATATGCATATGCAGAGTGAATTTAAGGTGGAAGATGAGAACAGAGAGGGGGGAAAGATGCAGAGAAGAAAATGAAAGAGAAAGAAAATTCATTTTCCCGTTATTTTGGTAAATCATATTTGGAATTTTTTTAATAAATCCTAAAATTTAAATTTTAAAACATTTGAGGGTAAAATTGTCATTAATTTTTTTTTATCCATACTAACCAATAAACAAAAGAAAATTTTATAAACAAACCAACTTACCAAACCTACAAACATTCATACCAAACAAAAAATTATATTAAACCCACAATATAACTTACATACCAAACAATCAAATTAACACTTTTTTATCCTTGATGAACAATGCAATCCCACATTTTTTATCAATCAAAACAATCCCACCCACCAAAGTAAACGGGCCTTAAGTGTTTGGTGGATTATTCATATGTTGGTTTATATATCTAATCTAACCTTCGTGATGCCAAATCCACAATCTAGTTATGTTTCTCTATATGGAAGTATTACATTTTCAAGAAAATATGTTAAACAAATTCTGATTACCACTTCTTCAAAACACTTATTATTATGTGATGTCTCATGAAAATGTGTATTACCCAGGCTCGAGTTTGACTCATTAAGTATTCGAGCTTGAAATTCGGGCTCGAGTTCGGCTCGTTAAGCTTCACAAACGATCTCGAACGAATATTTATCGAGCCGAACCGTGAATAGTTCGCGAATGACTTGGTTCATTTACATCTCTATTTGTGAGTCATGTGGTTATATTTTTCTCAGTAATTTATGAGGATAATACATAAATATGTAGCGAGAATGTGAAATGAAAATTTAATACAGTTTATGAACTTCAGAAGAGTTGTGAACTTATACAAAAAGTTCGCTCCAATGACAATTTTGCAGATTTGTTCACTAAAGTTCCTGTCTACATCTTCTTTTGAAAAATATGTTGATGGTGTTGGAAAGTGTAGAGTTGGAAGAATGTTGTCTTCAGGGGAGCAATATTTTCAAAACAATTTTGAATGTTAAGTCTTGAAAACCATTAGTTTTATATCTTTAACCGTGAAAGTTAGGTCATGAACACAAGTGATGTACTCTATTTATTTAGAAGAAGGTTATGAAGGTGGGACCCACTTCATACCTGTCTGCTGCCCATTGGCTGCTTCACGTTACTCGTACCATTCTTTCGGATAAGCACGCCACATGTCCACCCTATTCCCCCCCCCCTTTTTTTTTTTTCATCTTTTTCTTTTTTAATTATTATTGACCTCTTTTATTAATTATATTTGGATTTTTAGTTTATTTCGTAATTCTATTACTTTGATTGAAGCAATTTGGCTTCATTTTTTTCTTTTTAAATTTAGATAAACTTAAATTACGTTACATTCAAATGATAATTCGATCCTAACACAACATCAAACCTGATTTTTAGTTTAATATATTAATATTTTACCACATATTTATTTTTGCCATATGACAAAGTAGTACTAATATGAATTGAAATAAACAAGTCTTTATTTGATTTCTTATTATATGAAAGTAACCAACTTGGTTAAGTATATACAACGAACTTACAACTTAAGTGATATTCACCTTATGATGCAGATTATATTGACCCGATTCAAACTCAAGACACATAAGTCATTTGTTATTTCTTATCTCCGAACCAGCTTCATAATATATTATTATATATCGATCCCAACAAAGAAAATCACTAGTATGTTTTCATTGGACATGGTCTTAAAGTGATAATACTAAAATTATAGATGCTTCGATATATTAAAATCTCGCGAGATACATCCGAGAAGACACACACATATTCGTCCACATCCAAATAATTCTGGAATGAAAGAAATTTACCAATTTAACCCTATCCCACTATAAATACAGTACCTCAGTCCTCACACTCTCCAAGCTCTACTTTGATCCACCAGAAAGAGAAAAAAATCGACAATCAATCAAATCGATCTATACTAGAAGATGAGTTACATGAACAGAGCGTGGATGGCCGCCAGTGTCTCCGTCGTTAACAGCCACTCCGACCAGGGCCAGAAGCTCAAATCGGGACTCAAGTCTCTCAAACATGGCAAGCACCGCTTCTTCTCCTCCTTCTCCTCCTGTAGCGACGCCGCAGATCTCCGCCCTTTCTCCGGCGTACTCAACTCCGAGTTGGGCGAGTATCTCGTCTCCGGTTCCAGCGACGACAAGAGGCGGCAATCGGAGGACTCTCTCCGCCAAGTCATGTACCTCAACTGCTGGGGACAGAGCTAATCGTTACCCGCAGCAAGGGTAAGGTTGTAAATTCCTTGGTGTACTGTAGACTTAGTTGACCCGGATAGATCGGAACGAGTTGGACTGAGTTATCAGAGTTGACTCGGGTTGTTGGAGAGGCGGAAGTAAATGGGATCGGTGGTCCCCGACTCAGTTGATGTACTTGTGCTTGGAATGAGAGATTGGAAAATGAAAGGGACTGAATTGTAAATTCCGTAAATTTGTAGATAGTAATTACCTGAAAATGGAAGGGCAAGGAAGTGAATTTGATGGAAAATCATTGTCTTATTTTGCTTTCTACGTTTTTCTTGTCTTAATCGTATTTGATAGCATAATGTTAATTCTCCATTTATTAAGTGATCATTTATTTATTCAAAAACAAGAGAAATTAAGAGATTAGATGATTAATAGAAACTTGGATATGATTAGACACCACCTGCTTGAAAAAGGTAGGATAGTTGATAATTACATTTCTGTTGTTAACCTATCCATCCTGCGCACATTAGACACATTATTTGCGCACATTAGACACATTATAATGTGTTGGTTGTCGTGAAAATTTAACATATCAATTAATTTAATTTTTCATATAATCATGTGATGAAATTACTACACATCAATATTTAATAATTATTGAATTTATCCATCGTGAGCACAATAGAAACATAATAATGTGTCCACTGCTGATCGATGTGACAAAAATCTAACATATCAATTAATTTAATTTTCTATGATTAGTGACAAAAATCTAATATATCAATTAATTAATTTAATTTTCTATATAATCATGTAATGGAATCATTATACATCAAACATTTGATAATTATTGAATTTGGAAGAAAGAAAAGGTAAATGGTCCATTCCTCATAAATGGTGAAGTGGAAAGTGCACTTAGTGTGGAAAAATGTCATTTACACTTTCCATCATGATGTTCCTTCATGCAGCTAGGTCTACATATAAATAGGACAACGTTTGCATAATTTGTATAGTTTTTAGAGCTCTAAAATCTTCATTTTCGGTCACTTTTCTCATGGCATTATCTGCAAATCAAAATTGCATTCTAAGCACATAGAAGTGTAATTTATTGTAGTTTAGGTGTTCAATCTCATTTGACCCCATTAGACTTACACATGGTTTTGATTAGGTTTAGGAGACAGGTCTTTTTTGCCCTCATCGTAGGAGCAAAGTATTGAGAGTAACTATTATATGCATCAAGTGAACAATGCAATTAGGCGCTTGGGTCGGATTGATCCAGATCCACACCTTTTTTTAATTTTTTCCTTTTCCTTTTCTTTTTCTTTTTAACTTCAGGTACGTGAACTTTATGTTGTAACATTGTGACTTTTTTTACAAGTATGGTGATGTTTATGTTATACTTTTACTTAATTTCTTTTTTGGTCTTAGGTGTGTGTGACATTTGTGTTGTATTTGTGTGACCTTTATGTACAAATGTGCTCACATTTATATGTTGTAACTTAGAAAAAAATAAAAAATTCCAGCAAATTTTGTAATATATGTCTTTATGTAATAATAGTTGCACGTTTATATTGATATATTCATACATTTATGCAATATATAAATGTGCAACTAATGTTACAGAAATGCATTACGAGTAATATAAAAAGATTCAAAAGTGACCTACTTAACTCAAAACAAGGACCAAATTTCCAAAAGAGAAACACAAAGTAAGGGTTTGGATCAGTTACAACAACTATCCTAATAATGAATAAAAAATGTGTAGATTGTAGAAAGAATGAGAGAGATGTAAATGAATGTGTGCACAATGCAACTATATTTTTTGGAGTAACCAATGAGAAAAGCCGGCTCCTTCCTCGTGGAACCCTAATTTTTTTGTTATAAATACCACTCCATGCATTCAACATTATATATCTATTAACACCAATTCATTCATTCCACAAAATATATATTACTACTTTTTACTAATTTGATCATCAAATCAAATGGCAACTAACAACAAGCCTACCATTTTCCTCTCTCTCTCACTTCTTCTTCTCTCTCTTCTTTTAGTACACCTTGCTGAAAGTCGAGTAGTGCTTCCCAAATGTAAGTTTTTGATCATTTTATCTTTCACTAATATTATAATGTCACACACACACACACATAGATTAATAGGGTTTGTGTGTTGCAGCAAAGGGTGGCAAGGAATCAGGAGCTTTAGTGTGTGCACAAACATATGGAGCAGAAAGTGGTGATACTTGCTTCACCGTTGCTACTGCCTTCAATCTCACCACACAGTTCTTCACCGCCATTAATCCCAATCTCGATTGCAAGAAAATCTTCATTGGTGAATGGCTTTGCGTCGATGGCTTCACCCTTTAAGCTCATCATCTCAAAGTTATATATGGATCAAGGTTTTAAGAAAGTGATGATTTTCAAGAATAAGTGCTACGTGCTGCCTACCTTACTTAAGTTGCAGCTTATGATCAAGAATATTTACTTGTTTTGTTTTTTGCTTTGTTTCTTTCGTAACCTTGTTGTCACTTAAATTGGTGTAATTTAAGTTCATGCAAGTTGGAAGAATATCCTATGTTTAATTGTGTGTTTACTTTTATTTAACGTGTATGCTAACTCGCGAATAATATTTAGAGAGAAAATCTATGATCTTCTAATGATTGTTTATTGAATCCCTCAGGGTTAATATGATGTTGTTTCTAAATTTTTTCATGGATCGATAGGATATTTTCCATGTCAAAATCCTGATTAGTTAGTTTTTACATTCAATTAATATAAAATGTCGTGAAAACTACAAACAGTTTCCGTGTGAGACGAACTTTTTCATCTATAAATTAAACTCATTTTCATAAATTCTTATATGACTTGTTAAACGTGGTTATGAATTGACTCATCTTACGTAACAAAATTATTGAAACAGGTTCATATAAAATCTACTCATCAAAAATTAATTCATCAATTGTCCTACGCAATGAATTATACATATATATTATACCAGTCACTACCAACAACGTAAAATTGAGATTTGAAAATATACGATGATTAATGGTGAAAATTATTTGCCATGAGTTTATGTAAATTAATACTTTAATATAGATGTCATTTCAATATTATGATGCAAATTTTGGTACAATGGTTTGAATTGTCTGGAAAATTGTTGATAGCAGAGACACGAGATCGTAATTATAGCCGTACTGAATCATCTATTATATTTGAAGTTACATGCATGTTTTATAACATTTAATATACATCATGTTTTAAATAGTGATATTATCGAATATACATATGTAACATATATATGTTGATCATTTTTATGTTTATTTGATTATAATAAGTTATATTTCTTTCCTTTTGTATTACATCATATATTCTAAAGCAATTACAACACATCACCTGTATTTGATGACACATTATTTAACATATAATGCATATTAAATGTTATGAAACACAAGATGTAATATCAAATGTAATGGAGGATCCAATCCGAAAATTCTTAGCATCCTCACTTGGTGATTAAATCTACTTAGCCTGATTGTAAGTATATATATCTGACTTTATGTAAGTTTTCAGTTCAAATTCATTTCCCTCAATTATAAATAAAAAAGTTAATTTATAAAACTTAAACACAATAATCAATGCAGTGTTAATTATAAATTCATTTCCCTCTTCAAGTGTTTTGAGGGAGGCAAAAATACAACATCACTTTACAATTGAGGTAACGATTTTATTTTCACTTCGCAATCAAAAAATAAAATTTAGAATTTTGATTCACAATTGATATATCTTACAATGTTTTTGCAAATTCATATATAAGGCTTATGAGAAAAGCTCATTGTAGATAAATTAGAAATGTCACATTTCCTCGCATCAATTGAACTGTGAAGAATATTTGACTTTTAATTTTAAAATGGATATTGAAACCACAAAATTATTAACGCATCAATAAATCAAATCATGAGTCATACTAATTAATTAATGAGCACTATATATGTTTATGAAAATTTAATTTCGATTTGCCTTAACGATATCCTTATAGTTTAAGTGGTATTTCATTTTTATAACTAGAGTTTGAACTTGGGTCGCACTAATCTTTTTTGTCCCCAACCTTCCAATCTCCCAAGCTCATTAAAAAAGAAATCAATTTGTACTTACGGTTCAAAATTATGTATGCTTGTCCCTGTTGTTTGGACAAATGGTTACCAACAAATGGAATTCGACAAAGAATTTCTTGTAATTGCGTTTTTAGTGTATCGTTCAGACCTTCGAACAAAAAAAAAAAAGATACAAATCATGCTATTGGTTTAAGAAGCAAAATAATCCATATGTAAGAGCCAAATTTATGTCTTTTTTCTCACAATGATCCTATCAATTGTTCTCATCGTTCAATGCTTCTTCAATGGTGGAGACACACATTGTGATATACGGAGCACAAGGTAACACTAAAACTTAATATTGACATATTAGGCTTAATTGGAAAAAAAAAAAAACATATTTTCGAACATTGCAATTTTATTCTAATATTTTGAACTTAGCAAAATAAAAAATCATATCAATTCTTGCAATTCAAATCATGCACTACAATTTTATTTTTTGGTGATTACAGTCTAATGTCCAGCAACATGATTAATGTCACATTAGATATAAAATAAATAAATAATCAATACCATTTTTTGATAATTGCAATTCAATCATGAACTCTATTTGTTCTTAAATTAGCCTAAAAGAAAGAAAAAAAGTTCAACTAATGTTGTATACGTCCCCAGCTAGGTTTCATATTCATTTCATAGGACGTATTGAGTCGTTTGTTCGAAAGAATCTCTTTAAGAGATCTTTCTTTCTCCTTTGTACACATATACAAATCAATAAAGGAGTTTTCGCCCTGAAGGCATTCCACGAGTATTTGTATACTCGTGGATAAATCGTTTGTGTTCTGCAACTTTAATTTCGATCCATTTTCCACTGTGTGTTACGCTGGTGTTGTCGACACCGCTGACAACACCGAGGATATTTTTGTTTTGTTTTTGCAGATCCACGTAGGACTTTCAACTCTTTTTTAGTGTTTGAGGATAAATAAATCATAATTATGTGGCGAGTGATACTTGTGTGCCCCAAAGGCATGGTACCCCCAAATTAATCATCATATGCTGTTAAATATTTATTCTACAAGTATCATGTATATATTCTTCAGGTATCACATGTATACTCTTATATACATATGATATTGTAAAGTATATTTATAACACCAAGAAACATAACACTTATAGAGTATATATATAACACCTGAAAAACATGTATATAACACCTAAATCCGTGCCCCTATGTGCCCAAAAATATATAAGTTTTTGTGTTATGTGGCTTATGCGATGACCGATATGACTATCTAGTCATATAATGAACCTAATGATAAAAAAAATAGATTTTGATTGAAGTGTAACAATGTATAAAAATTACGATTTTTTTCTTTCTAACTTCATTAAACTGTATTTTAAAATGTGTTGATATTATTTTTTTACTTTTAATTCTTTTTCTTTTTGGATTGGACATTTAATGTAGCATGTTTAACATTACACTCTTTCCAATCACATACTTTGGTTAGTGAAATAAACAGTTATTGATATGCTCACCGCCGATACGTGTAATGATCACATTTCCTCGTTATATGAAAAGTAAAATTAATTGATATGCTGGAAATCTGACACATCAACGGTGCACACATTAATGTGTGTCCACAGTTGGTAGAGTAGTAAAACTGTTGATTTGAATTACAACAATTGATAAATGTCGTGATCTTCATTGCTAAATTGAAATAAGGTTAAGATACATTTATCATTTGTATTATTTGTCTTGCAAATTTCACTAAACCTAATCTCGTTTTTTCAATAAATCCACCTACAAAGTTTAGTGTTTCTCCAACAAGGAGACATTGGAACGATATTAAACAGAGATTGCGTTTTGTTAATTAAGTGAAGTAGATATAGTTCCGAAACTCTATCTTTTGTTTTGCTGGATATAATATTATCAAAACTATCCATCCAATAGTAATCAACCAACAATCCTCGTGGATATCTTAAATTCATTACGCAATAAAATCGTACACACTTTGCAGGAGCATCAATAGAAAATATCGACACACAATATCTTCATGAGTTTGACATGAAATGTCGATAATTTCATTTATTCAATCATGATTGAAAAAACCTAAGAAATGGTGGATGAGAATTTAGAGAAGAAATGATGTATGTGTTGACTAAGCTCCTCAGGCTTTTCCTGGTTAAGAAAGTGTCCAACTCCTTCCAACACCACAACTGGTTCCAAAAGAGGAACATATTTCTTATTACCACTCTCTATGAATTCCTTTGCACCATCGAAGCTGTTGGTTATGTCCAAATCACCAATGATGAACTTGACTGGCACTTTTATCACTGCTCCTGTCCAGGCTGCTGTAAGCTCCCAACTCCTGCAATGACATTGAGTTAAAAGTCGGCTTTATAAGAAACCAAGTATCGAACTTAATATGAGTCGTGGATTGAATGAGACTTACAAATCCATGGCTCGATAGTAGTTTAGTCCTCCGGTGAAGCCCGTTTTGTCAAATTTTTGGGCGTAATAACTAATATCTTCTTCAGTGAGCCAAGAAGGCAATGTTGCGGGAATCTTGAAGAGAATGTCGAGGCCAGTCTCTTGTGGGAAGCAAGGAGGTCTTGGATCCCTGCCGGACATGAATGTTTTCATTACATTTGTTGTGGTTGTAGATGCAAATGCTTCCTCTGCTTTTCCAGCTTCCTATGACATTTCCAAATGTTGTCCATGAGTTGAATGAGTTATAATTGAATGAGAATCATGAAATCGACTTAGGATTACGACATGACTTTGAAAATAGGTTGGTGTATGATTGATGAGGGTGGAAAACAATGGGAAAGAAATGAACCAAGAGGGAATGCTAAATTCGACTTACACACAGAGAACAACAAGATAATGAGAAATACTTTTTCAAACTTGATTTATACACTTTCAACCACATAATATGAAATATTTATAGCTAATCATTAATGACCGAATGAAAATGAAAAAGTCAAAAAATTCAAAATTTCTAACTTCCTTGCACAGGACTGTCAATATAACTCTCTCAATACTCAAAATCTGAAAGGTTATATTATCTTGCCAGAAAGATTATCGACTCAGCTTTCTAACGCCGCAAACCACACACAAATTGGAGTTTTTTTGTGGAAAGTTATGACCCAATTACGAAGCACGGGTTGTTCAGCGAAAATGCACTACATCAATGACTCGTATACATGTATTTTGATTGATATTTGGAGGTGAATTGCTTTTTTAATTAGCTTCTGATTCAAAATGTTTTTACGACAATTATCAATATCTTTTTTAACTCACATTATTAGACATGATGTAAATTGAAGACTTAAATGGAAAATTTTGAATTGACATAAATACGACATTTGGACAAACGTTCGTCGTAAACCTTGGTCACCAAATGTAATAGAAGATCCAGACTCATATCAATATCTAGTTGGCTAAAAAAGATAGAAATTCATTGACAGCTTGTATTACTTGTAAAATGGATCTAGCAATAAAAAAAACAAAAACCTGGAATCTGCACATGTAGAAGCCATCTCCAAAAGAGTCTCTGTAAGCTTGTATGGTCTTCACCGTCGGATTTCTGGGCTGGAAATGCACGCTCGTGTTCACCAGAGCTTTGATTCTATCTGGTCTGAGCAAACAGAAATTCCAGGCCACGATTGCGCCCCAGTCGTGACCAACCAGCAGCACCTTCTCCACCTCCAGCGCGTCCAGCAGCGCCACCAGATCTCCCACGATGTGCACCACCGTGTAGCTCGACGGCGACGCCGGCGCGTCGGTGTCGCCGTACCCGCGGAGGTCGGGGGCGATGGTGCGGTACCCTTTGCCGGAGAGGTGGACCATCTGGTGCCGCCACGAGTACCACAGCTCCGGGAAGCCGTGGAGGAAGAGGATCGCCGCCGGACCTCCGCCCAGCTCCGCCACGTGCATATTGATGCCGTTCACCTTCAAGTTTTTGTGCACTATTTTATCCATTGTCCTTTTGTTTTTCGATATGAACTGAACTGAAATGGCTATGTGTATTTATAGAGCCGATTAATATAAATATAGATTGAAGGTTGAACCTTATGGGAAAGTCGAATAAGTCACTAATTTATATCGAGTAGCCGATTTTATCAAGAAAAGATCGATTAATAAATTATCTTTCGGAACACGTTAGACTAGATTCATTGTAAACGCATGGATTGTCCAAATAAGACAAAAAAAAAAAGATAAATTGGAATTTCATGCACAACTTGGGTGATTGACCAACCCATCCCACAACCCATCTTCAATGCACCTTTCCAATTAGAGTGTGACAAGTGTCACACTCTAATTGGTTTTAATTATTTTTTTGGATAAAATTTAAATTCTTGATAAATGATATTTATTTGATTTTATTTTATTTTTAAAAAATAACCAAAATTCCTATCTTTTTTTTATCTATAAATAAAGTGCAATATTGACATATTTTGAATCACAATCAAAAAATATTTATTTTCTCTCAATCTAAAATTCTATCTTTTTTTACATTTTGAGTTTCACTCTTTTCTCATATTATTTCCATAATCTCTTTCTTATTATGGATTCAAACAATCCTAATTATTACCCAAACTCCCAAAAAATTTCAAATTTTGATGATTTTATAAATCTTGAAGATTACCAAAACTCTCAATTTTCTTCAAATTTCAATCAAGTTCCTACTTCTGAACAAGTTCAAACATCACTGAATACCTCCCGGAGTTTGTTCCAAAATGTTCCACAAACATCACTGAATATCTTTTATGTTTGCAATTTAATATTTCATGCATCTTTTTTCATTTTTCGTATTCCCATTATTGTAATTTTTATATAATTAATGTAATTTTAATTTAATTATTGTGTTAGTATATTGTTTTTCATGTATTATCGAAACAAATTTTCTTACTATAATTGCGGAATTAAAATACAATTATTATATTTTTGAATATAATTAATAAATTCTCAAAATAATATACAATTTCATATTAATAATTGTAGTATATATATATAGATGAGAGATAAATGAATATTTTATTAAAAAGTTAGGTTGAGTTGGGTTGTTGATAAAGTATAAAAATATTGAGATTGGGTTGGATTGTAGATTGTGTATGTGGATGAGAGAGAAATTAATATTTTATTGAGAGGTTCGGTTGTTGATAAATGTAGTCTTAATAGAGCCAATAAAAGTACTATAATATAATCTTTCTTTTAGGTGACCCTACAGTGTTATAATATAAGTTTATATAATCACCAATTTTTGTTAGGTGAGCAAGTTGGCAAGGATTAGAGTGAGTGAGTATCACTAATTAATCGAGCTGCACATAAACATTAAAGGTGTGTTTGGACATTGTATGTGTTTATTCGGATTTGGGATTGATGCACTATCAATCATATTTGTTAAGAGTGTGTTTAGATTGGGATTTGTCTATCGGGATTTGGGAAGAACAATAACTCGTCGTGTTTATTTGTGAAATCCTGTAATTCTACCATATTTTTTTATAATTTATCTGTGTACCTTTTTACAATTCCCAATAGATACATTTGTTTTTCCAAAATATAATAATGCAATATGTCTTTTTGTTTTTAAACAATTTTCAATATGATATTGTGACATAAACTAAAATCATACTCTATAAAATCTCAGAACAAACTCTCAACATTACCAAACTCCACATTTTCCAAGTTTTACTAAGAAGTAAGAACCTAAATCCAAATTAGTAGCAAAAATCCACCTCCGGTCAAGTCCAAACATACCCTTAAGAAATGTCAAAATCACTTAAAAGTACAACTATATATCAATTTGCATCATAAACTCTATTTTTATTCGATTGACATTCGAAGTTTAGGAGTACAACCTTCCTATTCTTTTGACAAACTTCTTCGTCGAAATGCACTACATGTGATTTACTTTTATAAGGGGTTAAAATCAAAAACCAATCTGAAGTATGATCGTTTTTCAATTTGCAACCTAATTTGTTTTAATGATTTGTTTGAAAGTAACGTGTATATCATATATATATATATATTGTATTTTGTCAAAATAGCTGCCCAAAACATGATTAGAACATTGTTGTTCTTTAAATAACTTTTAAACTTCGAGCTGTAATCGGATAAAGAATTTATTTAAGTTGCAAATTAAATATACATCATTATTTAATTCAAATAATTATGATATTCATAATGTGATGATCATGAAATCAGTTACTATCTCAACCCTTTCCCTTTCTCCCTCATATCTTGTGAGTTGTGGCTTCTTCATCAAATAGTTGTAGAAACAAAATTATTGTTCACATTTTCTAATTTTGATTTCATATGTTTAATTTTTTTTATTATTATTTTTTTTTGGCAATTTTGGTCATATATGTTTCATTTTTTTTTTCCAATTTAAGTTAAGTTTTCCAATTTGGTCTTGTATGTTTCAAATAAATTATTGAAATTGGAAAAAATTGAAACATATATACAAGATCAAAGTTTAAAAGCCTAACTGAAATTGGAAAAAAATTGAAACATACATGATTAAAATTGGAAAATATATACTTAATTGTCCAAAATTAATGAAAAAGATCTTACATACAATACCAAAATTAAAATTGACCCCAAAAATATTTAGGTTATATTTTGGCCTATTTCATTAAAACAACGTGATAGGAGTCATATTTTCAAATACTAAGTAGATAGTCTCATAGTATTTAATACACGTCAAGTATTAATTAGTGATGTCATTGAATACACGTGACATATGATGATTGTTTTAGAATAGGAGATGTAACACCAAATGTAACAGAACATCTCACTCCCATTAGAGAACAGCCTTGCGGGCGATTCTCTCCATGACTTTGTAACTTGCCGAAACATATTTATAAGTAGAAATAATATATGCTAACATTGTACTCAAATAACACTATTTGAACGGCACAAACTACAAACCTGGCTTCAGTAATTCATACAAAAACTCTGCTGCATGGGATTGGTCTTTCCAATGTGTCTTGTTCTTATAAATACTCATCAAATTGAAAACAAATTCAGCAGTAAAATCATAAATATAGAGTAGATAATAAAGCAAGATATTCTTAATAACTGATCATCATAATGGCTTACAACACCAGCTTCTTCAAATCCATTCTTCTCCTCACTCTTCTTCTCACCATATCTATGCCAGCTCAGAGCATCAATCTAAGTAAGTAATGTTGTTTATCATTAAAAAACAATCTGAATTATATGTTCTGTTTTCAATTTGAATCTTTTTTTTTTCCCTACAAATTAAGTTTACGATTTTTTCAAGGTGCAGCCAAATGTAGACCTTTGTTTAAGTCAAAGTCAAAATTTTCGTTCGATTTTTCAGTCAAATTGAGTTTGAATGAATTGAGATTAAAGAATTTATTCCGGGCTTTCTTTAGGGTTGAAACTTAGAGTGTTTTAGCTTTTTTCTTAACAAAGTCGGGTCGATTTCACTTTTAACCAAAAAGAGACCTAAATATAACACTATATATATATAAGTTACAATCTGAAAAGCGATCATATATACTTGATGTTTCTTTTAAGAACATATTTCATCGATCCTCGATCGATCGTTTCGAAGTTATGATGAATAGATATGATATAAATGCAGTTGGATTTGGAGAGAAAGATGGAAGCATTTCATGCAACACAGTGTATGGAGCAGAAAGTGGTGATACATGTGCAACTGCAGCAGAAGCATTTGGTCTCTCTCTCACACAATTCTTGGCCATCAATCCCAATATTAATTGCAATGCTCTTTTCGTTGGACAATGGCTCTGTGTTGATGCTTCTTCTACCTAACTAGGCCTACCAACTTGATCATTTCATGGATCCATGGATTTTATATTATCAATAAAACACATTATTAATCCATCATTCTCATGTTAAACTCCAAAGTCAACCCTATTTATTATATATGTTAATTTTCTATTTGTTGCAATGTTGTTTAATCATATTATATACTACCTCCGTCCCAAAATAAATGACGTTTTAGCAACTAAAATTTGTCCCAAAATAATTGTCGTTTTCGTATTCCAAAGCATATTTACATGCAATATACCAAATATGCCCCTATTTACTCATCTCAAATTAAATGTGTTAAAGAGATAAAAACTCCTCATTAATTAAACATAAATAGGGATATATTGGACTTTTTATCACATTCTTAATATATGTGCAAAAGGCTAAAACGTCATTTATTTTGGGACGGAGGTAGTATTAATGTTTCGAATGTATTTCATTTGACTTCGTTGGGTAAAATAGATTAAAATTGGGCACCTATTTTAATGCTAGATTTTTAGGGCAGAATTTTTATTTTTTTGAAGACATGGTATTAAGTTTTAAGAGATATATGAAATTCATTAATTACAATTATTTCTTTAAATTTTAATCAATTATTAGTTAAAAATTAGGACTAATTACAAGTAACCATCTAAATTTTATCCATTTTAAACTTAACAAAATAAAATTAAGTTTAGAATTTGAGTTTTCTTCTGTGCAATGGATTGATTTTGGGTAAAATGGATCAAAGTCCCTTATAATATAATTTTTTTTGTGTTTTCCCCTTGTGTTAAAAGAAATACACACTCCTACACGTTTGATTTAACAAATGTTGCATGTTCTTCCCTAATTTGTTAAAGTTAATAGCTATGTTTTACACATGTAGGTAGTGTGGAAATTGAAATTTTTTGATGTCTTTTCTAGAATTTTTAATGTTTTGAATTACATTGATGCCATTTTCCATCCATTTTCAGAATATTTTATGTTGTTCTTCACTTTTTTTTTAAAAAAATATTTGGAACTGTAATCTAAATATGATGTATACTCATAACATTTTTTTTTGTTGATTTAATAATTTTTTCTTTAAAAAAACATAGATAATCTCACAAATATCAAAAAGTTACAATAAATCTTGGAAACTATAACATAAAAATTATGAATTTGATTTTTTTATATAAACTAATATTTCGATCTTAATTTTCATATAGTGTTTGTTTATTCAAATCTAAAATTATGTTTATAGTTTTAACATTATTTTCGTAATAATTTCAAATGTTAATGATGACTAGAATATTTATTGTCCATATTGTAAATATAGAAATTTTAAGTAATTACAATTTATAAAAAGAGAGGAATAAAAATAAAATGATATAGATTATATGATGTATTAAGGGTATAACTTGAAATTTAGCTCAAAATAAAGTTTATTTAGTCATTTAATAATTACGTAAATATTTTTTGTATTCTACTTTGTTATTTTATCTTATTGAAATGATTACTTTGTAATAATTAAAAAAATCATTTCAAACTATTTTTTCAACAGTGATATTAATGTTTGAAAGTATTTTGGTAGATTTGTATTTATATTAAAAGAAGATAAGATTAAAATATTAAAAGAAACAGATAAGATTTTGAAAAAAAAAAAAAACACATAAGAACATAATTTCTAAGAATACTATACTTTAATAAAATATTAAATTTACAATATTTTTTTCACATGCTTGCAAGTTGCAATATATCATTGAAAAGCTCTATAAATATATATTAATATGAAGTAATTTAAATCTAAAATTATAAATGTTCAAGATTATAGAAGAACAATAATCAAAACATGTAATATTTTTCAAGAAGAGTTTGGATTGTAAAAGACTCTTGTCTTTTATAATTAAATAGAGAAATAAAATAAATATAAGTTACAGTACTATCCTTAATAAATAGTTTCTTTAATTAGAACTCTAATTTAATTCAATTACATTACTATCGTTAGAAAGATTTTTTTCTTAAAGTTAATTAGGACTCTGTTTTGACTCGATTAAATTTAATCATGTAGAAAATGTTAAAATTCGCATTATGAAAAATGGACGAAACATCCATACTTATATAGTGTTATAGATACAAATAAAGATAGATATGTACATATGTATGCATATATTGTACTATTATTTTATCTATTAAATTATTATAAATCAAAAGTTTAGTATATCAAACTTTAATATAGAAAAAAAACATATATTTGAAAATAATTTTATAAGGTGAGATTACACACACTCCATAACTTACACAATAAACCTAGTTTTTGAAAAATGAACACATAAAAACTCAATTTTGGGGTGTGTATAGGCCCCCAAAATGCATATTTATTTCTAATTTTAAAATATTAGATTTATTCAGATAAAAATAATTTCAGGTGATGAAAAAGATAGTGTCAAATCAAATCCCCTATACCATATAACCATGAACCACAAATATAACACAGCCCAAAACACGTTAGATTAGTTTTGAAAATAAAAGCGGTTACAAATTAAAATCTTTCTTAAATAATATCAAAACTACATCATTGATGTGCTACACAAGTATAACACAAAATTTTGTATAGAGGATCCGATCTCGATATAAGTGCATTTCAAGTTAAACATACTACTTAAATGCAACCCTAAACTTATTCTTCTAGATTTAAATGTGTTAATATATCCCATTAATTCAACATCCCTACGTGAAGGGGCATTAACCATTTTTATTATTGATGGAATGGATTTATTCTTTTAAATAATCTCCAATGATGAACAATAATTTATATATGATAATTTCACATTTCCATGAAAACATACTTTCTTCGTCTTCTTGAATGACAAAGAAATTAGAGAACAATATATATGTATTAAAACTTATAATAAAGGTCGAGTTTCTCGAATTAACAAGTCATATATGTGGATCCAAATCAAATAGAATCCTCTATACCACATCTATAGCATTTAACCTCGTATTCCAAAATAATTATCACACGCCAAGTGTCATCATCAATTTACATACAACATGAATTAAACATAACACAAGATGAAACACCACTAATTTCCAGTTCCGATCCACGTTCGTGTATCTCACAAAGACACTTGCCTTGCCGGCAAGCTTGTTTGCTCAAAATCCTTTACAAAACAAAGACACTTGTATATCTGAGACCCTTTAACGAACTTTGACCCATAAGATAGAGCGTCATTCAAAAGATTTGGATCATGTAGATGTCCGGTTGAGATGAAATGAATTAATTAGGTGAGTTAATCCGTCTCACCAGATGTGATCGGTGAGACAATATTCTCCCCCAAATATAGATGACAATACATCATTATCAATTCAAATGACACTATTAGAACGGCACAAACTACAAATTTGATCGAGTTTTTAATATTGCATGCAAACTCTTGTGCATGGAGATGATAATTCCAATGTGCACGTTCGAGCTTATATATACTCATATTGAGCAACCCTTATTATTCATTACCAATCCACAACACAAAAATCAGAGAAATATAATTAAAGAGGATTAGTAATCATAATGGCTCAGACAAACAACACCACCTTCTCCAAACTGGTTCTTGTGCTCACCCTCCTTTTCTTCATCTCCATCTCTGAGAGCAGAAACCTCAGTAAGTATTATCCACTCTTTTCACTTTCAGATCTCGAAGCTCATGAGCATCGAGACAAATTTAGATCTTGATGATGATGTCATTTAATATTGATCATGATGATGTCATTTAATACACATAAATAAATGCGCTAGCTCACATGCTAGATCAGAAGTTTTCTTGATTCATTTTTGTCGACTTTGGTATTAATGTGTTGAATGAATGCAGTTGAGAATAAGGATTCAAGTGTAGTTTGCAACTCGGTGCATGGACAAGAGAGTGGTGAAACATGTACGACAGTGGCGGAGGAGTTCAATCTCTCCCTCGAAGAGTTTCTTGAAATCAATCCCAACATCAACTGCGACGACGTTTACGTTGGCCAATGGCTCTGCATTGATGGTTCTGCATAAGTAATACAATCGATCCATGGATATCCAACCAACAAACTTTCAAGCTTCAATAAATTTAAGGGCACTACTATTGGTCTTTGTAGCCTTATTAAAATTTCTGCTACCTTTTGTTTTCTTCTCTGTTTCTGCTGTCCTTATGCTCTGTAAGTTGTAACCATCTCAATGTTATAACCAGCAATGCATGAAACTCATTATCTTGCTATTTTGGAATCTCTAAGTAGTCAGTAAGGAAAAATTGAGGGGTCAATTATAACAAAAAATAAATTTAAAGGGGTGTTAAAGATATATATGGGAGTTCAAAAAAAAATTGAAAGGGGTATAAAATAATTTTTGAAAAGTTGGGAGGAAATAAACACCACAATTTATGTGATACCTAAGAAAATGTTTGTTCATTCGTAGAATTAAGCTTAAGAAAATTTGACTATACCATTTCAAAATTGTACTTGGCCATAAATTTGTCAATTTCTTCAAATTATGGTACAAGATTAAGTTTTCTATCCTTTATTAAGTTTCTTGTACTAGTGTTGTGTATATTTCTTATAAATTTCATTTGAAAGTTATGGAAATAAAGTTTTACTGACAATGTTCACTGAAATGGAGAGCAAGATTCAAGTACGAATCCCCATCCCCAATTGGGCAAATGCTGCTATGCACTTGGTGCACGGATCTGAATTGGTGCAACTGGGGCGATCCGACCCGGATCCGCGCACCTGAATTTTCCTTTCTTTTTTTTTTTTTTCGCTTCAGGCTGTTACATTTATGTTGTAAGGACGTGATATTTACGTTGTATAAGTGTAACCTTTATATATAAATGTTATGACCTTTATGTTCAGTAACTTAGGAAAAAATGAAGATTTTCAGGTTTTTTCGCTTCAGATTAAGACCTTTATATTGTATTGTTGTAACCTTTATGTACAATTCTTGTGACCTTTATGTACAAATATTATGACCTTTATAATTCATAACTTTGAAAAAAAATTGAAATTTTCAAAATTCAGTGCATTTTAAGGATGGATATATGTGCAGCTAAAATTACATAAACGTAAATATGTACAAATTTTGCTAAAATTATTCATTTTTTTCTAAGTTAGATTATATAAAGGTCATTACATTTATACATAAAGGTCACTCTTATATAACATAAAAGTCACATGCATATAACATAAAGGTAACAATCTGAAACGAAAAAATAAAATTCAAAAAAATAAAAAAAGTAAAAGTGCGCTGATCCGAGTCGACCTGGACCCGACCCAAATTATATGTGCACCAGTTGCACAGGAGATTAACTCCCCCAATTATAACAAAAAAGAATATTTACTTACATGTGAAATGTTTTACTTAGATTTATTTAAAATGTACTTAATTAAATCATTAAAAATGTAGTTTTGTATCAAAAAAGACAGAAAAGAAATTTAAATTTAATAAATTAGGCAAATTAATACTCACTTCTATGACCTTTGCTTTCCTGCTCTTCATCATTTCCTTCTATTTCTCTCGCCACCGACGCTGCCGCCACCGTGTCGGCGCCGACGGTACTGAATGAAACCAAGAGAGGGCCGTCTTTCGCGTTCCGGGAAACCGGATTCTTCTTCGTGCAGTCAGGAATGGTAATCTACAGGAACGCCGCCATTTTCGAGCTTTTATCCTTTCCGATTTCTCGACGAACCATGGTATTGAGTGTGGTAGGGTAAATTAATGGCTGTATTTATAGTTAAATACATCCCATTTAGAGCATCCAGGGTTTGTTCATTACCTGTTCTGAGTAATTCGATTCTCAATCGAGCATCGCTATCGACACAAAACTCTGCTGAAGAAACCACCGATGAAATCCTGAATCGAATAATTGCTGCTGGGGAGGACCCTTCTTTTTCTAGAGAAGAACATTGTATTGATTATATTCGTAAGCTATGTGATGCTGGAAATTTTCAAGCCGCAACTTTGCTGCCCCAAACTTTACGAGGTAAGCACATTTTCCTTGGGCCTCGTGCATATAATTACATTCTTGAAGCTGCAGAGAGAAAGAATGATGTCGAAATAATCTCCCAAGTGTTCAAGGATATTCTGGTTTCTTGTGGGTCTGTAGGATTGAATCAATATCTTATTCTTGCTAGAGCTTTTGGAAAGCATAATAATCCTGCTATGTTGTTGAATTTTATCAGAGAAGTTTGTGAAATGGAGTTACCAAGAGTTGATGTGGTTTTGAACAGGTTTATCTATGCCTTAGCTAAATGTGGGCATGCTGAAGATGCCTTGTTGGTGTTTGAAAATATGAAGAGTTTAGGATGTGAACCGGACTTGGTTACGTATAATACAGTTTTGGTGATTTTGGGTCGTCTTGGCCAGGTTGATGACATGCTGTCTGTGTTCGCTCGTATGAGAACGGTTGATCTTATTCCAGATATTGTCACATACAATACGGTATTAAACAATTTGAGGAGGATGGGTAGATTGGATTTGTGCTTGGTACATTTTAAGGAGATGATCGAGAGAGGAGTTCAACCTGATGTTATGACTTTCAAAGCTTTGATTGAGAGCTTAGGCAGATCAGGGAATATTGAAGCTGCCTTGAAAATATTTGATGAGATGAAACGTATGGGAATCGAACCTTCAATTTATATCTACCGGGCACTTATTTTTAGTTTAAAGAAGATGGGAAAGATGGATCAGGCTTTGAAATTTTCTATGGAGATGAATACCCTCTTTCCAGGCTCTGTTCTACCATTTGATACCCAATATAAGAACAAACAATAGCTATTCCTCAATTGAGGAACGTTTATGTCAGGGTGGATAAATTTGCCAACTTGGCTGCTGAAGCCTCTTCATTCCATTTCAAGAGCTTGTGATGCCTCAGGGTGATTGCTGCACTTCATGAAAGGTTGTTCTGTTGTTTGCTTATAAAATTTACATTAATTGAAAAGATCCAACTTGCATAGGTCATGAATCTTAATGATTGATGATCTAAAGTTGAATCATGTATGGTTTTAGTTTGCTCTTCATTTTACATTTTATTCATGTATCTTAGTATCCAACAATAAAAGAATCTTGAAGAACACTTTACCAATACATTTATGCTTGGTTGGCAGGTTGCATTATTAACGAGGCTTGTATGCTGCTGAGTTCGAGTATAGACTTCAAGTAATCTGCAGCCAAGGGGACTTTAATATAGAGTAACGCTCAGGAGAAGTATGATTGGTCTTTGCTGATCTGGCATTTTATGTTGCAATATGAGGTCTTATGCAAAAACTCTCATGATTAGTGGATGTTATTTAGTGCATCCTTTTTCAGAAATGTTACCGTGGTTGAAATTTCTCATGACCACTCATTTCTACGATAGATGATCCAAATTTTCCATACTAGTTCTTGCAATGTATCTCATATGGCTTAAATTTGGCTTAAAATATGAAATTTATACAACCTCAGCATGTGTTTTGTCTTGTAACTGAGGTTTTAAAATTCTCATCTGAAAACTGTACTTCAAAATCACAGCTTAAGTTGGAGAAGGTAAGAGTACAACATGAATGACTTGTGATCTTTTAGCTTAAAGATTGATATTCTGCAAAACAAAATGAATTTTGCAGTCTGTTGTACATGGTATCCTTCCAACTTTTTCTGTTGAGCCACTTGTAGACTGGAACCTAGATTGACTCAGTAAAGGAGAATGAAGAAGAAAAACATAGCAGTCATTAGACTGGTGTAACCATTGAATTCTCCCTTTGAAGTTTACTTTATCTTTGTTATTTGTTACTGTTGGTGTTGGAAGAATAACATAGTTGTGTTGTCAAATGGACTATCAGGTAACTACTGCTGCTTTATCCATTATAAGATGATATCCCACCATGCTAGTCAAAGTAAAATTATTTTACCTTTATTTCCATGAATTGGTAAAATAATTGTAGGCATTGCATAAAAGAAACTGGAAGAATCCTCCCTATACCTAATAGTTTTCTAGCAAAACATAACAATGTTTATTTGATGTATAAAATCTCTAAATTTTGAAAAATAGGTGCAGCAAAAAATTCTCTCTATGTAGTAGAATGTTGAAGGTTGTAATAATCCTTTTCCTTGTGTTGTGATGCATCAGCTCATCTCAGATCCTACTCGAATCTCTTCCAAATATGAAACGCCTTCCCCAGTCTGAGATCACCAAAGCTCTTGTACGCCAGCTGACTAGCTTACTGCATATTAAGGAGCAACATATTAGACCAGAATCGAAGATGAGTTCCAAGAATACACAAATGTATCTTCGTGTCTTGTCTTTATACTTGCGCAGATAGTTACCTGGCGTAGACAGAGTACCAGAGCCACTGGGAGCTGTGACCTATTGAAACCCAGTCTCCCGGAAGCTGAGCTGCAGTCTGTTCTCCACCCAACGGAGCAAATTGCCCCAAGTGTTTGTACCTTCCAATTGCAATAGGCACCACAAGATAAGTAACTTACAGTTTTATATAAGACTCAATTATGAATTGCTGTTCTCAAGTAGGATGTTAAGATGATAGGAGATAAACTACCTGAATGGGCGGAAACGATGTCTTCCTGTTCCTCGGAACCTTAATGGACCTTCAGGATTCTTTTCACATTCATCCATGCGATTGAGACATTGGGCCAAATACTTACCTTGTTGCGCCGCTACCTAAAGTATGAAAAAGAAATCAAGTAACTTCAATTTCAGAGGACAAATATTTAATGTATCTATCCCTTTTAACCTGTGCAGTTGCAGGAAGGTTTTTCATCTGTGTGTCCACTTCAGACAGTGCTAGCTTGAATTTTTCGATATCCAATTCATCGTCCCCATCAGAATCCGCGAGTAGTTGAATGAAGTTCTTAAGCTGCTTCTTCTTCAGATGAATTTCCACTTGGGGATACCTCTCGATTATGTCATCGATGACTTCCTTAAAGTCACCAGCCTTGAGTCGTCCGGAGTTTTTCTTGTCTGCCTTGCTAAAAATGGCTGAAATATCTTCCTGGTAATACATACAACATATTTTTATTCCTTGAGATCAATAGACACTTGAAGAGATCTTGAATCACTGGAAAATCAACAACGTACCATGACTTTACGTTGATTGATAGTGGCGCAATCACCTAGAGCATAGATGCTATCACATCCTTCCACCCGCAGCCACTCATCAGTTGCTAATACTCGCCTGTTTGTCTGGGTTTCAAGAGACAGAAGGTGATACTAAGTAAAAGGGCTGTAAGAATTCCATAGTAGGCAGATCCAGAGAGATTACTTAGAGCCACAAACCTGTCCGATTTGCTTCATGAAATCCATGACAACTGGACGAGTTCCAATACCAGTCGACCAGACCACCATCCCATACGGTATAGACACATTTTGGCCTGTAGCTCTCTCTTTAGTACATATCTCTGATTCAGTTACCTTTGTGACCATAGAACCAATCTTTAAGTCAATACCATCCCTCTGGAATTTCTCTTCAGCAAACTGTGTAATCCTTTTGTCAAACCTACAAAGATGAAACAAGTTACCCTGATGAACAAGTTACCATACAAGAGAATTTGGAGAGAGAGAGAGAGAGAGAGAGAGAGATGAATGGTCTCTCAACTTACATGTTCAAAATGTGATCACCAGCCTCAAGAAGAGTAATTGTGACATGCTCTCTGAGAGCAGGGTAAAGTCTTGCTAAATCCTCATTGACAAAGTCATGGAGCTCGGCTGCAAACTCGACTCCAGTTGGACCTCCTCCCACCACTACAAAGTGCAGAATCCTCTTCCTTTGCTCCTCACTTACGCTCGGTAAGCTTGCTCTCTCAAAACAGTCTATCACTGTTCTCCTAATCCTCTGTGCATCCTCTATTTCCTACAGTAATTTGCATCTTTTATGCGTATGACAGTTAACACGTCACATGGTACCTTAATTGAGCACGGTATAATGTTACCTTTAGAAAGTGCGCATGCTCAACGACACCTGGGGTGTTAAACGTGTTGGAACGAGCACCCATGGCTATCACCAGATAATCATAATCTACTGTGAATTCTTCGGTCCCTCCTAGATGGGTCTGCTGGGTAGATCGGCAGTGTACCTTCTTTTTCTCTGTATCGATTTTGTAGCACTCAGCTTCCCTGAACTCACATTCATACTTTTTCTGCCACCATGAAACAAGAGAACTCTTTCACTGAGCATCATACTCAAACTATGTGGTAATGCAACACTGGTGATATACATACCTTTCTGACGATGTTACGGATTGGCTCGACAATGCTACGTGCTTCAACGGTGCCGTTGGTGACGCTGGGAAGCAACGGAGTGAAGGCAAAGTAGTTTCGAGGAGAGACGACCTGAACTTCGTACTGCGGATCGTTCAAGCTTTTGAGGAAGCTGGTGCCAGCCCAACCAGTTCCCAGAACCACCACTTTCTTCCTCTTTATATCAGCTTGACCTGCATCAGCAAATGCTGTTGTTCTATCTGACAATGCAAGCAGCCCTCCACCACTGCACAATTTATACTCACATTATTAATTACAAAACAATCTGATCTGATTTCACATGCTTAAACCTTTGCCAAACACAATGCGGACTGAAATAGAAACACAAAGATTCATGTGAGACCGTCTCACGGATAGTTATTCGGAGTCCCATCACCCAAAAATAACATGTGAATTGTAGGGTTAACATATGAATTGTAGGGTTTGAGTTGTGGGTAATTGGATTATGGATTAACCTGTCCCACACGATATAATAAAATAAAAATTTATGAAACGGTTTCACAAGAGACTTACTCAAACAAAAATGATCAAAAGAAATCTAACAAGAAAAGGTGGTTTCCTACGTTGGATCCAAACCAACGCCCAACTGGGCCTGGCGCGCGAGGCTGAGTTGGGTGGGTCTAACGCCTTTTAGAATAGACAAATCTCATTTTCTTCCTCCAAAAATCTATAATGTGAATTCACATTCGTTTTGAAGGGATAAATCTACATCTAGTTCAGATATAAACACCAATAATACTTAACCTTGGCAATGATCGAATAGATTTAACCAAAACACAGACATTAAATAATGTAAGTACCATGGAGTGCCATGAATCATATTATTTATCGGATTTTCAGTTGCCTGTTCCAGAATTTGCAAACACATGTTTCAACTCCAAACAAACATATCAATGCCAAACCAAAAGGAAAAAAGAAAGATCAGAGAACCAAAAAAAAAAAGATGAAACCGTTCATGAATGTACCAAAATCCATAATAGACAACGTTTCACCAGTTATAGAACCTTCAAAATCATATTTTGATCATAACAAGCATACAATTATTGAACATTACTAAAACCATATAACTTTGATATCCCACGAATATACGAGCAAAATAAACTGTAAAAAACTAATGGAAAAAAAAAAAAAAAAAGCAGAAGTTATGTAGTAAACCTGACAGTGGTAACAAGAAGAAGATTATATAGACGAGGATTTGTGTAATAAGCCTTTGAAGCTGTGTGGTAGAATCTGTAGCCACTCATTGTTCTTGTTTTCTTTAATCTTAATTTCTTGCAAAACAAGAAGTACAAACCCTAATGGTTCTTCTAATTCTACTTTATACACTCATATATATTTATACTTGTACATAGATATAAATGTGGTTTACATAGATAGAAAGTGAAAAATATATAGTAAGTTATTGAATCCTGTATTTAAATTTTTTGGAAGTGAAATGAAAATAGGAGGAAAGAAATGTGAGGTGTAATATATGTGGATTAGAAGTCACGTAAACGAGAGTTGACCGGTCAAATACACGTGTCACTTTCCCAGGAAGTAGTTCCCTTTTCGCGTGGAGAAAAGGAGGGATCAAAGTTGCTTGATAATAGCTACATCATTAATTTTTATTTTTATTTTGAATTGAATTTGAAATTTTGAAAAAGAAGGAATTTTTCTACCATGGTTAAAAATAAGTAACTAACCAAATAATTATTTACCATGGTTGGTAGCCGTGCGATTCGGGTCTTTATTATTTTAAGAATAATTGTTTTCTATTTTTTTGAGAATATTTATTCCTATATTAAATTGTTTATTTTTAAATGTGACTTAATCTTTGGAATTTTAAGATTTGATTTTGGTATTTCTATTACTTTACATAGTTATCAGCATGCCAGTCAAATTATGATTAGTTGATATTTATTAAATATTATTACTTGCACAAAAATTTGAGATACAACAGTTGAATTCTTTAAAAGTTATTTAAAAGTATACATTAAATTATCTTGACCATCCAATATCATGCTTTAAAGATATTTTTTATGTTCTTATTTAGGGCATCTATGTTCTTGAGAGTTTAATATTTACTCTAAAATTCAGATTAAATTATCTCAATTGTCAACCTTACAAAATTCTTTTTTTTTTTTCCTTCTATTTTTATGGAATATTGTCTATTATTGTGAAGAATAACATAGATGAATATCAATTCCTGCATTAAAATAATGCAAAAGGTTGCATTATTGCCTTTTTTAATATTGTGAAAAAATCATTTAACCTAAAAACATGGTAAAGTATTTAATGGGTCTAAAGACATTAGTTTTTCTTCACGCAAATTAAACTTGGGAACAGACGCTCATTTCCAACCTATTTCTAGTAAAAAGGAAAAAAAGTTAAGACTATTAATTGCTCATTATTCAAAAAATGAGGATATATTAATCATATAACAAATCATAATGAAAATATTATTATACTTCATTTCAAAATATTCATCACTTTAAAGTTGAATTTTTGTTTCAATTTTTAGCATGAAGAAGAGTTGCTACCTATTTTTATTACAATATATTCATATCCTATTTTGTTTGTACTAAACTTTTATTTAATATTATATAGTAATTACTAATCCTATCAAACGATTGGACAATATAATCATTTATATAAATAATTATTATACCTATCAAATGTTTGATAATTTTTGTGAAATAACTTCAATCCATAGGTAATTTGAAACAGAATAGTGTATTCATTTTAAAGAACAAAACAACTCAAACCTTGACAAGTAGTTCCTGTAAATTCTCACATAGTAAAAAAAACAGATCGGATCCTCTGTACCAAAAAATCGTATCCCACTTGTGTACCACATCAAAACTACATCGTTTTGATATTAAAATAATATTATAATTTATAACTGCTTTTAATTTAAAAACTAATCTAACGTGTTTTGGGGTGTGGTACACACGTGGTACATGAATATGTGGTACAGAGGATCTCATTTGAAAAAAAGGCAGTAAACATGTGTAGTGTCTAAAAATGCAATCACAAGCAGAACCATTTCTTTTCCCTATTTCAACTTTGAGTAGTACTTGTGTGAGACCGTCTCACGAATCTTTTTTTATGAGACGGGTCAACCCATAACCCACACATATCAATTCATATAGAAATATGTGGATATGGATTCAATTCATGGGTTTTAAGGATCCGTCTCACGAAAACTATCCGTGAGACCGTCTCACATGAGTTTTTGTGTTCAACTTTAGATACCACTCGAATCTCTTCCAAACACGAATCTCCTCGTCCAGTCTCCCATTACTAAAAATCTCGTGCGCCAACTAACTTGCTTACTGCACGTGAAATAAACGAGTGTCTCAAATGCGTGTATACGAAAGATAGCATGCGACTTTTTTTAAGTTTCTTTCAAGAAAGTGTAGAGACCTTGTATATACGGAGTACCAAAGCCATTGGGCGCTATGTCCCATTGAAATCCAGTCGCCAGGCAGCTCGGCTGCTGCCTGCTCCCCACCGAGAGGTGCAAATTGCCCTAGATGCCGATACCTGGTAAACATCACCATGCATAAAGGGTATAAGAGTTTATAAGTTTGTATGGAGAAACAACTAACAAACTACATGGATTGTAATGTCATTTTATTCTACGTTTAACCTTTCAATTTTTCGCTTTTTTGCACCCTGCACTCTACTTTCTACATTTTGCCCTCAAAGCTTTCAATGTTTTGGTTTTTCCCCCTACAATATTCCCTTTTGCTTTGCTAGAGGAGCAAAACTTAAACAAAAACAATGTGTAGGTGGCAAAAAAAGATGGAACATAAAGTGCAAGGAGCAGAAGAATTTTTTTTGAAAAGTATGGTGCAAAAAATGTGGTTTTCGTACAAAATATTAACTAGAGAAAGAAATATGCTAACCATACAAAGAGAATGTATACCTGAAAGGACGAAATTCATGACGACCACCACTTCTGAACTTTTGAGGACCCTCGGGATCAAGTTTACATTTGTCCCACTGGTTGAAGCACTTAGCAAGGTATGCCCCTTGTTGAGCTGCAACCTAACATGCATCACATTGACCAAGATTAAACCCGTTCATTTAGAATCGAAGAACGGCAGAGACATTGAAATCTGAGCAGGCTTACTTGAGCAGTGGCAGGAAGGCTCTTCATCTGTTTATCTACGTCTGAGAGTGCTAACTTGAACCGTTCAACATCCACACCTTCTTTATTATCTCCATTTACATCTTTTAGCATATCGGATACATTAGATAGATGCTGCTTCTGCAAATATAGTTCCACTTGAGGGTACCGGACTATGATGTCTTCAATCACGTCATTAAATTCTTCAATAGTTAGGGTACCGGAATTGTCTTTGTCTGCAGCTTTGAATATGGCTGAAATATCCTCCTGTAAAATGGACTGACGATTTTAATCTCCAGATAGATTTGTTCATATCTTTTCAATGTAAGAAACGTCATCCCCTACGGAGGAGTATATAGTACTATCTAAAATTACCATAATCTTTTTTTGATCAACAGTGGCACAATCACCAAGAGCATACACATCGTCACATCCCTTTACTCGCAACCATTCATCAATAGCCAGAACCTTTCTGTTCCCCTGAAAACACAGCGAAGGATAATAATTTATATATAAAAAATAATAATAAAGAAAGAAGTGAGACACGTTCCATAATGCAAGAAGAACCTGGCCAATTTGTTCCATGAAGTCCTTCACAACTGGCCTAGTGCCAACTCCAGTAGACCATACTACTATTCCATGAGGTATCGAGACATCCTGCCCTGTAGATTTTATTTTCACGTTGATCACTCTGTCTGAAACACTCAATACGCGGTGTCCTGTTAGAACTTCAATGCCATCTCTTTTAAATTTATTTTCAGCAAATGTGCTAATCCTTTCATCATACCTACAGAAACACGAGATATTGGATTTGCATTCTCATATTGAACTTCTAAAATACATGAATCATGGGGAAACATGGTTAGAACCCAGCTTAATGAACTACATTGACATCTAACAATCCAAAGATATAATGTCTATTATCTGAGGGTCATTTAAAATCGATATCCAGCAATTACATCCATCTTATTGTAATAAAATTTCAAATGAATAAGAAAACTTATGTCTAAAACATGCTTTGCTGCAGAGTCATTAAGTATGATAGATTGAGCAAGGAATTTAGAGAGAAATCAACACAATAAATTCTTCCATGCCGAGGCTTAAAATAATGATCCCAACGGATGTGGTGGCAACAATTTTATGTCATGCGAGAAGTACTACTCTCTGAGATATTAAGCCATGGATCAAATCCATATATGATAGGACAATGAGAGCTCAAGAAAGGTTAAGCAAGAACTAGTCAAGTATCTGAATACGCACACTATAAAGACAAACGAGCTTATAAGCATATTTATTTACAACATGTAAAGGACCAAGAAGAAGAAGATGGCTCCAATGATCAATTTGCAAGCACATAATTTAGTAGATAATGAAGTTAAACAGATTCTGAGAGTGATTCAACTATTCTGAAATATCTTGCATGAGGAAAAGAAATTATGCATAGTTAACGCTTACGTGTTCAAGATATGATCACCAGACTGTATCAGTGATATGCTCACTAAATCTTTAACAGACGGGTACAGACTGACCAAATCTTCATGAACAAAGTCATGAAGCTCTGCAGCAAATTCGACACCAGTTGGACCCCCTCCTACTACTACAAAGTGGAGGTTAGTCTTTCTCTCTTCCTCACTCAGCTCTGGAAGAACAGCCTTTTCAAAGCAATCTATTACGGTCCTACGGATCCTTTGAGCATCTTCTACTTCCTGTATGAAATACTATTGATTATAAGTAAAGGATTTGCAAATAAATTTATTCATCATTACTTTGTAAATAGGGACATCACCTTCAGAAAACAGCAATGCTCGTATACGCCAGGAGTATTAAATGTGTTTACTTGAGCTCCAGTGGCTACAACTAAATAATCATATTCCAAAGAGAATTCATTGCTGCCAGCTAAACTTTCATTAATATTGGATCGGCAGAAAACCTTTTTGTTTATAGGATCGACTTTGAGGCATTCTGCTTCCAAGAACTTAATTTCTCCATTCCTCTGTCAGGATTATTTGTTTTAATACTGAAACAAAAGTGATGAGACAAGCATAAAGTACAGTTAATTCATACGTGGTTTACCTTTTTTATAATGTTGCGTACAGGCTCTACAATGCTTCGTGCCTCGACTGTTCCACATGTGACGCTAGGTAACAAAGGAGTGAATGCAAAGTAATTCCTAGGTGAAACTACCTTAACATCATAATTTGAGATGTCCAGATCTTTCAAGAAGCTAGTACCAGCCCATCCTGTTCCAAGAACTACAACCCTTTTCTTTGGCGTTTCATGTTCACTCTGCACGAGACTTGATTGTTCCTTATCTGAAGCAATATCTGCATATGCAATGAGGCCTCCACTACTGTAAACAACCATCAAGCAAGAAATTTTCTGTTACAATTCCACAGTCAGAAAAAATATACAAGAAACATCAAACCATAATTCTCATTACATTTCACCTACAATCCTCCAAGAAAATTCAGCAGTTACTTCAAAAAATGAAAGCAGACCCCTCTGAGGATTCTTTCAAAAATTGGCACAGACATAAACCACAAAGGACACTGCTGTTACATCTCACTAATGTCATATTGTTCACAAATATAAATAAACAGAAGAAATGGCAATGTATATCAGTGCCATAGAAGATAATAGCAAATAAAAGATAAGCCATTTGTCTATCAGCAAATAATTGGTATTTTCATCATAAACCAAACTCAGCTGACAACATGAATCAGGGCTGAACTTCCATCAACCTAGATGGACTGCCAGATACCAAAACCTAGCAGATTATACATAGAAACCACAGTCCTCTCACAAATCAAAATTAGAATCATAACACTTGCTAAAGCAGTAAATTCATGGGGGAACAAATTAAGTAAAAACTGTCCTTCAAGAAACAATGAACTTCAAATTTAATCATGAATTATGCCAAGATCACAAAATTAAACTTAATGGAAGCAAGAAATTCTACAAAGGGTTTTGAACAAGTGGAACCTGAGAGAGCAAAGAACCAAAAGCTTGGATGAAGGAGGAGTGCTATGCAGAATCCTGTTGAAATGTGAAAAAAATCTCATCTTTTTGCTCCCAATGAAGCTTTTAGAACAATCGCTGATAGTTGACTGAGATTCTTGAAATTATGGGACAAAACGCACAACACTTTTCACTTCAAGGTTCCATTGTCAAAGTCTAAAAAGAGAGCTCCTTTCTTCCCTTTCACTTTGGTAGTTGAGAATCTTGAGATCCATGAATGTGTGTTCAAGATAATACCTATATTTCTTCTTTCTTTTCTAATGGTGGGACTCCTTTATTTTATCATTCAAGCTCACTATGATAATTGATAATTATGCAAACAACTGAGCAAGCATCCATGTGTCGGAATTGATTATACGATATAACTTGTTTGGTGAGAGAAGATAGGATTATAAAAGGTTGAGATTAGTTGGTTTACTTTCAATGATTGATGATTTATTTAGGAATGCAATTTGCAAATGCCACGTGGTGTTTCAGGGTGGTTAAAGAGAGTAAACTAGTTAACCATAGAAAGTAACAGCAACTCCGAATATATAAAACTTAAAAACTTACCTGAAACGGTCACACGGATAATTTTTGTGAGACGAATTCTTTTTATCCATTAAGTTAACCCATTTCTATATTTTTATATGTGAATTTTGAAGTGTGGATCATGGACTGATCTGCCTCACAAGAAATTATCCGTGAGACGGTATCACATAAGGCTCTCTCATATATAAAGTGTGGTTTAAGTTTTTTCTCTCCTACATTCTTCTCACATTTCTTCTACCTTTCCAACAAATACAAGTCCTCAACTAAATACATTTTATTTATGAAAAATTAATACTAATGAAATACATATCTCACTCCTCTGCAAAATGGAAGAAAAAATAGACATAGAAGTTATAATTGGAAGAGATTGCTAATGTTTAAACTTGAATAATAGTTTTTTTTTTTCCACTATTTCAAATAAATGAAATTGAAGAAAAGAAGTAAACAAAAAAACTTTTGTCAAACCAATTGCATTAACAAAAAATAGTTAGAATACATTTGAATTGAGATACAGATAGATTTTGCAAACATGAAAGTGAATTTTGCAAAAAATGGAATTTGATAGTCTTGTATATATTTGTTTGGAGATTTTATAAGGTAGAACTATAGTTAATATTTCACATCATATCGGGATTGTACGAAATTTAGATAATGTTTAATTATTTTACTTTGGAAAAAAAAAAATGTTTTGGTGTGAATTGTGAAAAATGGACAAAGTAGAAAAAATAGATTAGAGTTACAATATTTTGCAACAAAATAACATGATTACGATTGCCCATCCACAATCCGGAGAGCACTTCCAGTCCGAGCACCCCTTAAACCATTGTGAAAATATTAAATTATGGTTTATTCTCTCCAAGCGATGATGTGACACTCTTTAAAGATGACAAGTGACATTTTTTCTAATTCTTTCTGTCCTGCATGGATGTAAATTGATGTAACTGGGGCGACCTGACATAAATCCATGCTCATTTGGATTTTTTGGATCTAAATTGATGCAACTTGGGTGACCCTACAGGAATCCACGCTCATTGGATTTTTTTTCTTTTTTCGCTTCAGACTGTTACCTTTATATTATATTAATGTGACCCTTATATTATATAAGTGTCACATTTATATACAAATCTGGTAACCTTTATTTCCGTATCTTAGAACAAATGAAGATTTTTTGAAAATTTTTAGCACATTGAACATACTTTTATGTGATATTAGTTACACACTTATATATGACATAAAAATGCAACTGATATCACATAAATGTGCAAACTAATATTACATAAACTTGCAGCTAATATTATAAAGGTAAATATGTATAGATTTTGTAAAAATTCTTCCTTTTTTTATAAGTTAGAGTATATAAAAGTCACAGTATTTATACATAAAACACATATTTTATGTAATATAAAGGTCTTAACATACAATATATATATATATATATATAACAGTTTGAAACGAAAAAACGATTCATATAAAAAAAACACACCGATCCAGGTCAACCTAAACTCTTTCCAAATTGTATATGTACATGGTTCACAAGACACCAACTAAAAAGAAAACATAAATAATTGGTAATTAATTTATTAACAAATTATAATAATTAATGAGTGAACGTATTAAGTTAAGATATTATGTTAAGTTATATTATTTTCATAAATAGTTATACATTGTAAATATTTAGCTATCATTTAATAATTAATAATGTACAAAACTTATATACCCTGAGGCATATATGGGCACGGATTTAAATGTTATATACATGATCTTCAGATGTTATATATATATATATATTATAGGTGTTACATTTCTTGGTGTTATACATATACTCTACAGGTATCATATGTATATAAGGATATAGATATGATACCTAAAAAGTATATATATATAACATCATATAATAAGTTAAGTTGAGGGCACCGTGCCCCGAGGCACACAAGTGTCACTCATTAATAATCTTATAATAATTATTATCAATCTTACAAAGAATTTTGCATCTAACAATTACAATAATTTACTATTTACTATTTCTAGCATCTACTATTTACCAGTTTATAATTAAGGGAAAAAAAAATTAGTCATCTATATTTACCTCATTAGATTTTTAGTCCTCTAACATTCAATTTTTTGATTTTTAGTCCTCTATATTTATCCTTAAAAGATTTTTAATCTTCTATCTTTCAACTTTTGATTTTTAGTGATATATATTTATTTCATTAAATTTTTGGCCCTCCAATTTTCAACTTTTAAATTTTAGTCATCCATATTAAAAAAAATCATTGTTATAAATTTCAAGACTAGTAAAACATGAATAATATCATTTTTTTAGTTTTGTATTATCCAATTTCAACACAAAATGTATATAATTTATGTGACATAAATTATTACTTACTTATAATCAATTTCATGTTAATTCTTTTTATTTAGCATATTCACAAAACTCTAAATCAATTGTAACAAGATGAAAAATAGAATTATCAATTAATAATACTTTTATTAGATGAAGGAAAACTTTTGTTTTTTATTTTGAGAAAAAATAAATTGTAACAAAATTAAAAAGTAGAATATGTTATTACATGTAAAAGAACTAAAAAAAAGATATATTTTTAGTTATTGATAATTAAAACTTAGAAGTTGCAAGATAGTGTACTAAAAATATAATAAGAATAAACATAGAGGACTAAAATTCAAAAGTTAAAAGACTAAAAATATATTAAAATAAACATAAAGGATTAAAACTTTAATTGTAGTGAGTTAATTAAAGACGAAATGCTCTGTAATACCCAATAAATCTATGTATTACACTTATTAATATAATTTATTCTCTATATGTTTGTTTTAAACATGTCAACTTATTATTATCTTGAGTAAAGTATGTATATATATATACATATATTATAATAATTCATAAAATTTCATATTACAAATCAAAATTTTGATAAAAACTTGCATACCCCTTATTCATCGTAACCCCAAAGGTATTACTAATTTAGTAATAAATTTTATGTTAGTTATATACTCATACAACATTATCAATGTATTCATAAGTACTAGTGATATATCTATTTGTTGCATATTCATAATGTATTATGAATATTATAGATCTATTCATAGTTATTAGTGGTACATCTATTTGTTGCATATTCAAAATATTACTCACATAGCCCAATGACACACAAGCCTTACTCCCAAAATTATAGTAACATCTCCATCATTTTTCCAAAAAATCTTGTGATTTTCATATGCGATGTTAATATATAAATCAAATTATTCCATAAAATCAAAGTATTGTAAGCTATGTTTTCATCATTGACTCAAACCCATTATATTCAACAAATAAGAATAATCATGAGTTTCAAAAAATAAAATGAATTTTTTGAGCCAAGTGTTATGCAAGAGTAAAAATTATATGTGAAATCCAGATAACTTAAATAATTAACAAACAAAAATAAATAACTTAAATAAATCCAGATATAAGAAATCACATTCCAAAATCAAAAGCTAATTATTTTTGCCTCAGATAAATGGATTCTGATCATCTGTAATATGAATCCACCAAGAGGTTCACCCTGCAAAAGCAGGGACTTGGCTTCAACATAACTCATTTACTATCCAACAAATCATCACTAGCGTCATTGAAAATTCATCAATAATAAACATTGTGAATTGAAATTAAGAAAAAAGGTATTTCAAATTTATCAAGATATTCAAGAGGCTCAGAGAAATTAAACAGCTTTATCAATCAAGAATTTTCTGAAGCAGAACTGGCGTTAAGCTGTACAAAGGATCATCAATGCCATGTGAATCAAATACTTCTGCAAATAAATGAAAATTTTGAAAAAAAAAAAAAGAAAGATAGTAAGCAATTGGCTCATATTAAGAAATTCAACCATTGTTTTCATTTCTGCTTCATAGACTGTAAACATTCTCAGAAGCGCGGATAAACTATAATCATAGCCAAAACAACATCTATGAATAGAAAAGAAAAGATTAAAAGTGAGAAAATCAAATAAGAAACGAAAATGAGTTTTAGAAAAAACTGGAGAAAAAATGTAGCCGTTTATTTGACACAGATTGGGCGTGGAAGTAAAGGTACAGAGCGACCAATCTGCAACACTAAACGGCGTCGTTGTAGCACGAGCTTTGGGGCTTCATTCGTCAGCTTTGAATTGTCGGAGGAGCCCGGGGTAGCGACGTGCAATTCACATACACACACAAAATTGGAGGAAAATTGGGGGATTTTAGCAGAAGATATTGATCGATCCAAAGAAAAACAGATCGAAACGAGGGTTTCAGATTGGGAGACTTGGAGAGAAGATAGAGTAGAGAGGCAAAAGGGGGGATTAAGGGTTTTATAGAAAAAAATGGGGGCGTTGGACCACTAATCCGTAGAAACCCTAATTTTAGATACTGAACCTGGGCTGACCCGATCCGAATTCATTTCCATCTGAACCCGAATTCGTTTACATTGTTGAGTGGATAAAGGCAATTATTATTTATTATGATTATTTATTGAGAACTGAACTGCCTCTATTTGTTTTAATGATAATTAAATCGGGCTTGATTGAAATTTAATCGGGTAAAACAATTTTAATTGAAGAGATTTTTTATCGTCTACTTGTTATTTATTTATAATTTTACGGGTTAATTGCAAGAAAAAACACAAACTTTACTTAATTTAAAATTTTAACTAACTTTTTGAATATTAGTAAATATAACATGAACTTTCATATTTTTTATAAGTTTAACCAACATACGTATTTTTGGTATGTTTATTTCAATAATAACTTCCACTATTTCAAAATAACTACTCCCTCCGTCCCTGTTAACTTTGCCTACTTTCCATTTTTATTTGTCCCATCTTATTTTGCCAGTCCAAAAATGGCAAAAAAAAAATTTACTCCCTTACCCCTTCATTTCTTTTATTTTACTTATTTTGCACTCAAAAAACGCACATTAATTATAAAATTGACACTCAAAAACATTAAAATAACAAATCACATCAAAGTCAACAATTTTTTCTTAAGATCCGTGTCCGTCAACCTAGGCAAAGTTAGCCGGGACAGAGGGAGTATTATTTTATGTTAAATCTTTGAAATGATAATATTTATTTCCAAAATAAACATATTCAAAAACTAAAAATTCATATCATATTTGCTAATATTCAAAAAGTTGTGTTTTTTTCCCACAACTGACCCAGATTTTATTTATATTTTCTCAAGATTAAAGGTGTGCATCCAAGATTAAACATGGCTTTCAGGAAACATTATTGAATCAAATAATATTGGGTATATTTGATTTTAGTTTTACATTGCATGGATAGTGAGATATAGAGTATGCAAAACATAAATAATGTAATTACATAATCCAAAATAAAATACTATCTGATGATTTTTCTCTTAGATTCAGAACTTAACCTTCACCTCTTCCCAAAAAAAAAAAAAATTCCCTTCACCATTTTCTAGCCCAACAGGAACTACAAGCAGAACAAACTAAGGGTAGATTACATATCTATTGCGCCATAAAAAGATCTGCTGATGAGCTAAACAATCATCCATGTCAGATGCCGATAGCCGGCCCATTTAGCAGCTAAACGGACACCTATTGCCAATGCAGCACATAAAAGAGGAAACGGAACCTTTCTAATTGCTCTGCCATCTTCATCTTCTCTCGGTTCAACACCATTCACAGAACGGTGAAGAACAGCCAAGCCCGAATAGGATGCCATCACAATGATTCTGACCCAAGGCTCTCCTACAGCAGCTAAAACAGCAGCAAGGGGCAATGCAGAAGACACATAGTCTCTCTTCTTTACAAACCTAGAATAAACGAACAAACCAACAAGTAATGTCCAAAAGAAGAGCTCACTGATGTAGTTTTGAACAGCAGCAAAGCCAATTAGGCCAGCCAGTGTGAGTAGATAAGGTTGGCTGTTAACAGAATCTGGAACGGAGGCCTCAGCCACAGCAAGCACAGCAGATGTTAGCACGATGATGAGGGTCAGATCCGGGATTGGAGCATATGCAACTACACCAGAGTAGAAAGCCCGAATAGAGTAGAATGTTGTCTCAGCTAGGCGTATGATAGATGTGACTGGATTTCCAATGAAATACAGAATGCAGGCCAATAAAAGTTTTGAGATGTATCCCAGGAATAAACCAATGGCCCCAACAGCCTTTCTCCAGTTAGAGAGTTCCCACAAGACTGTTCTCCAGGCATAAAGCATGAATGCCAGCACTGTAACAAGGCATAGGGGCATAGTCAGTGGCAAGAAACATGTAACGCCTAGGATATTGATGCACTCTACGTCTGTAACTGATGGGGAAATGATGAAATCAAGGAGAGCATCTAAACTATTTGCTGACATGGTATAGTATATAAGACAAATTGTTTTTGCTTCTTTGTATGTCAGTTCAGATTCAGCACAAGAAATAGAATAATAGGATATGCATCAGGCATGATGTAGAAAGTACAAATCCTAGTAGAAGGCCCACAAATGTTAGTTGCCCCAGTGAAGTAATTAAAGAAATACATTTGAAGCGAATTATTAAAGAAATACCAAAGCAACCATGTCAAAAAAAATTCAATTAATAGAGAGGTCGCCGTTTCTATAATTTCCTATGATGAGAACAAACTCAATGCCTTAGCATTAGTCCTGCTAAGTGGTGAAATTTGTTTGCACATGAGATATGGTTATTTGATGCTAATTGCACCGCCAAATGCAAATAAGCACTCAAGAAGAAATCAAAATAAATCTTCCGAGTAGTTAACTTAAACTTCCGGCAACCTTATATTAGTGAGTATGTGACTAATATGAAAGGAATGAAATTCACAAACATCTGAAGTCCAAGATACAAAGGAAAATGTTCAGACAAGTAAAACTAGGAAAACCAAAAGCATAACTGCATAAAACAAACCTGAGGCAATAGAAAAGGTAGTTGATGACACATTTGTTCCCTTGGAACACTTTAGATTTCAATAAACTGAGAAACAACCACATAATAAATATTTTGTAAGCCACTTCTTAAATGTGCGTTGCTTTTCATCCCAACCATCCAATCAAACAGAGAAAGAAAAAGACGCATGATTTCAGCCCCAAAATACACTATTTTCTCCTTAAAATGGCCATGGCTTAATCATCAATACCATAAACCACTTCAAAAGAGAATAATCTCTGGACTTTGAATACCACTTGGCTTTTCAAGTCATTTGAAAATTTTGGGACTGTGGCCTTCAGGTAAATAAATTTTACAGTATCGCAGAATTACAGCCAGTTTCAATTCAACCAAGAGAGAATAAAAGAGGTTACCCTTCTTCAGTTTTACTCACCCAAGTGTTGGCTATGCAATTCTTTGCTTACTTTTGTGATGGATTGAGAAAAGAAACTGTATTTAGCTTAACATTGCAGAGAATGCTATAAGGTTACCTGAGGTATTTTATTTTCCAAAGTCAAGTGTATAGATATCTTAGAAGGTTTTGATTTGCTAAAAAATGGTTTTCATCTACTGATATGTTGTAGACTAACAAGTTTTGGGGCTAGAGATGTTTTGGAGAAAAGAATCTAAGAAGAATGATGTGTGTAAGAAACTACATTTGGAAAACATGAAAGTGTTTATTTATGTTCTGAAAGAAGGAATAGGGAGAAGATAACCACATAATTGGCAAGAAGCCGATTACAGCTCACCTTAACAACTCTATCTCCAAGAACTATCTTATTTCTGGCTATTTTCAAAGCAGTTAGTCAGTCTCCTCCTATTCAGTAAAACCATATTCCTTGAGCAGACTGTCATAATATATTTGAGGGATACAAGCCAAGCAAGATCATATCAGTCTCCTCCTATTCAGTAAAACCATATTCCTGTAGCAGACTGTCATAATATATTCGAGGGATACAAGACAAGCAAGATCATATTTCAATTTTATTTGGCTGAGAGTACGCTCACAGGAGAGGGCTGAACAAGAATCCCACTCCCTTTCCAGATCATTTCCAATTCATCTAATGTTATCCTAAATACAACACATCAAGGAACATTTCATGATGGCAACAGATAAGGACATGACAAAATTGGCCATCCGATGAAGTTAAAAACTACATATCTATATTTGCTTGTTAAAAGAGATATAGTGTGAGTATGTGTGGGTATTTTCACTATAAGTGGGATGATCCTCTGTTGTTTACCTGTAAAAATCCACAACATTATCATTCATCGACTAATGAACGAAAAGACTCATTCTTACACTCTCCCATGAAATAATATCAGAACTATAAGACTAATGATATCAGTTTAACGAGATGAAAATTCTAATGACACTGAAGCATCCATAGTTTCTCGAAACAGTTAAAGTATCCATATGTTCTCTACTAATTGATACTAAATAAATTCCAGAAAAGCTAGGTCTTGAACCGCCAATAATCTAATCTTTTCGCCATAACCTCCCACAATCATAAATTGAACTAGACATACACAAACAGAATGCTCCAAACTCAACAATATAAAAGGAATCATAACTAATAACTCAAAAATTAATCAACAATGCATATAAATTACTACGAAAAAGAAAGGAAAAACAGAGAAAAAATTGAGCATACCGATGAGCAACGGCCACCGAACAGGCTTATCAGGAGCTTCTTTAGTCAAATACCTGAACCTCTCAGGCATACTGCTTTCACCACGAACCTCTATTTCTTCTTTATCTACGTTACCAGCGAAACCGCTCTCACTCTGTGCTTTTACCATAAACCCACCAAATTTAACTGGAAACCCATTAAAATATTTCTTCGATGGGCCGCGAAAACTTTGGATTCTGCTCAAAGTCTTTGGCTTTGCGAATAATGAACCAGAGCAGGGTGGAGATGAACGGGTACTGTGATGAAATCGAGGGGTAGTTATTGGTGAGATGAATTTGACGGGGGTTTTGGCGTGGAGCGAGAGTGCCATGGACATGATTGAAGAGCTTTATAGTTCAGAGAATGCAGAATTTAGCCATTGGTATTTTGAAAATGGCGATGAAGGAAGGATAGGGGTTCAAGGAAGATTCTTAACAGTGAAAATGAAAACATAAAACTTCTTCTCTGTATACAAATACAACACATTCAGTCTCGATAAATAATATCATTCACTAGCTTCTTTTAAATTTAACTAAAAGGGTTAAATACGTGCATTTTTCAATTTTTACACGTTGCAATCTAAACTCTATTTTTTTTTTTCAAATTGCCATCTGAAGATCATCAATTTTACAAATTGCAACCTTTAACAATTTTTCCAGCAGAATTTGGGTGTTTTCTGATATTTTTATAATTGTTAAGGTCATTTTAGAAATATCAAAATTGAATTATTAAAATTCATATATAATAAAATTGATTTTCTACCTTTAAATCAATTTCTTTAATTAAGGTAAAAATAATTACATATGAGTGTTAATAATTCAATTTTGATTTTTCTCAAATAGTTAGGGGTATTATAGTCATTTCATATTTTTTAGTAAAAGAAAGAAAGAAAAAATATTGATTAGCAGGCTAACTTTGGGTGCGTGAATACGTCATCTTTTCTTCTTTTCCACTATAAAATTTTCCTTCTTTTCCTTTCACGACATAAACCCCTATTTCAATTGTTTCTCAATCTAATTTAAAGATAAAATGCAATTCTTATAAATTTTTTTTTTTTTTGAGTTAGTCTCCAGTGTAATTGGTGCACATACAAGTTGGGTCAGATCCGGGTCGACCCTGATCCTGCACTTTTTTTTTCTTTTTTTTTTAAATTTTATTTTTTCGCTTCAGGTTGTTACCTTTATGTTATATGCATGTGACTTTTATGTTATATAAGTGTGACCTTTATGTTATATAAGTGTGACATTTATGTATAAATGTAATGACCTTTATATACACTAACTTAGAAAAAAATAAAGAATTTTAGCAAAATTTATACATATTCACGTTTATGTAATATTAGCTGCACATATATCTATCCTTAAAATGCACTGAATTTTGAAAATTTCCATTTTTTTTAAAGTTATGGATTACAAAGGTCATAATATTTGTACATAAAGGTCACAAGAATTGTATATAAAGGTTACAACAATACAACATAAAAAAAACCTGAAAATCTTCATTTTTTCCTAAGTTACTGAACATAAAGGTTATAACATTTATATATAAAGGTCACACGTATATAACGTTAATGTCACATTCTTACAACATAAAGGTAACAACCTGAAGCGAAAAAAAAAGAAGAGGAAAACCCAGGTGTGCGGATCCGGGTCGGATCGCCCCAATTGCACCATTAATTTAGATCCGTGCACCTGGTGCACAACAACATTTGCATTTTTTTTTTTTTACTTTTTTATTCATCATAGTTGTTGATTTATTGTAACTTCAATTATATATATAATTTAGTTATCAGTTTGATAACATTGATAAATAATATTGCATTTTGCTTATGGAATCTTTATCTATACGTGAAATCATGAAAAAATTTATTGCGATATGAGATGGGTAAACTTATTTTGTTCGATAAAATTATTTTTGTTGCTTAAGTTACTATAAGATTTTGTTTCTTTTGAGAAAGATAAAGATCAAAATATTCATATTAGATTTTTAGCTTTTGTATTCTTATAATGAATAATCAATATTTAAGTTTTGGTAAAAGTATAGAAAGATATACTACCTCCGTCCCCCTTATCTTTGCTACCCTTGACCGACACGAATCCTAAGAAAAAACCGTTGACTTTGATGTGATGTGTTATTTTAATGTTTTTGAGTGGCAGTTTTGTAATTAATATGTGTTTTTTGAGTGTAAAGTAAGTAAAATGAAAGAAATTGAGGGGTAAGGTCGTAATTTTTTTGTTGTCATTTTTGGGCTGGCAAAGTTAGTTGGGACAACCAAAAACGGAAAGTAGACAAAGATAGCAGGGACGGAGGGAGTATTAAATACAGGGTAAATTAATGAAGAAAATACGGTGAAATCTTTTTTATAAAAAGTATGTAACAAAACTCATGATTATTAAGTTCTCAAATTTTATGTATATCTTTATTGTGTTTTATTGTTTTATTTAGCTCTTGAAGTTTCTTTTTTTTTTTCTTACAAAATCTCATTCTGTTTTACCTCCATGTTCTCGAATGAGTAATTTATTTATAATATTCATTCTTTTTTTTTTTTAGTTTTGGATAACGAAAAGATATTACTGAAAAAATACGACCTACTATAGAATATGAAGAACAAAGGAGAATTTGTTGTAATATATAGACTTTATCAAATTTAGCAATGATTAATAATATTGTTAGTTTACAATTTTCGTACTTTCTTTATTAATTGACTCGGACCCCCTGAAATGAAATTTTGGATCCGTTCAAATCACAAAAAATACGAAAGTTCATAATATATTTGTTAATATTACTTCCTCCGGCCTAATTTGCTTACTTGCCATTTTTGTTTGTCCCATTTTAATTTGTCAACCATAAATGACAAAAGAAAAATTCTCTCCTTACCCCTACATTTCTGTCATTTTACAAAATTTTCACCCCCATTCCCCTTTTAAATTCTAATTAAAGTGCAAAAAACATAAAGTTAACACATCCAATCAAAATCAACTGCATTTTTTTAGGCTCCGTGCCCGGTTAAAGTAGACAAATTAGACGGGGACGGAGGGAGTAAATGATTATTATTAAAAAAATTCGTTAAAGTTGCAAATTAAGTATAGTTAGTTGTTCCGACAATGAACCCTTAATAATATTTTTATTTTTAAATTATAGTTCAAACTAATGTTTGTAAAATTCTTTTTATGTTGTTTATTTATTGATTGGATGTACACAATAAAACCGATTTGATAAAAATTGTTAAAATAAACAAACTTTAATTTGATGATATTTGGTTTAGTAGTTAGTGAATAAACTTATGAATTTAATCACTCGTATAATAACTGAACATTTTTATTTTATAACGTACATTCTAATTAAATCAATCATGGTACATATGTAAACTAATTTTACTCATCAATAAACTAAAATTAAAATTGATTTTCATTTATATACAAAACGTTGCATGTAAATGCAAAAAACCATCAAAAAGCCAAAACAAGGCATGTTTTATCGAGGCATGCATTTGGTACACAACACACAAAACACAAAGCAAACAAATCCACAACAATAAATCACGATTTCGTTGATTCTTAAAACACTCGAAAGTGATCGAAAAACAAATGCAACTCCATCATTTATTACATTACATAGGTAACTTCATCATCTTGATATCATGAATGAGACGATCCATATCTGCAAAGGAAGATCCTCCTTGGGTCACACTCGATCTTGCCATTTTTGCCATTTCTTTAGCCCTTTCCAACAATTCATCCTTCCTAAATTCCATAACCTCCTTAACCATCTTTTCGATCGTAACTCGATCACAACTGTCTTTCATATCCAACCCGATCTTCCACACGTGTCCCACGAACCTACTATTCACCTGTTGGTCAATAAAGTAAGCCCAGCAGATCATAGGTTTTGCTTCGATTATACTCTCCAGAGTCGAGTTCCATCCACTGTGCGTAAAAAAAGCACCAACGGCCGGATGAGCCAACACCTCTTCTTGGGGAGCCCAACTCACAACACACCCTCTCTCTTTTGTCCCTATGGTCAGCTCCCAAGGAATCTGACCGGGCTCCGATTCAAGCCCGACGACCGAACCGGGCCGTTGGACCCACAAAAATCTTGATCCACTGTTCACCAAACCATGCCAAATTTCAAAGAACTGGTCCTTCGTGAGCATAGCAAGGCTTCCAATGCTGACATAAATGACAGAGCTGGAGGGCTGTTGGTTAAGCCAAGAAATACAGCTCTTATCCTCTTTCCAGATACTGTTGGAGTTGACGGGCTGAATCTCCGGGCCTGCTTCTGATGCGAGCCGGGCCTTGAGGTGGGCCTGGAGGGGCCCGATAGCATAGATATTTGGGCAGACGGTGAGTAGTTGAGATAATATGGGGGCATCAAGATGGTGAAAAGTGTTGAGAATGAGGGTTTGAGATTGGGAAATGTTGTTAATTTCCTTGAAGAAAAGTTGAGCATCAGGATCGTTAATGAAGTCGGGGGCCCGACAAAAGCTCGGCAGATCGCGCCGCCTTAGAATGCCTTCCAATCCGGCTACATTTCCGATCATCTCCTCCAAGTTGTCATCTATTTCAATCCAAGAAAAAAAAAAGTTTATAGTTCGAGCATAAATATAAAAGTTCACGTGAGACGGTTTCACAGATAATTTAAGTGAGATAGGTCCTTTTTACTACACTAACAAAATCAATTTCCACAAATTTATATATGAATTGTGAAGTGTGAGTTCTGCGTCAACTCATCTCACATGAAATAATCCATGCACGGTCTCACATATATTGTGTAACTATTAGGCTATGATAGAACTTGTATTGTTCATTTTAAAAGTTACTCATGGTGGATATCTTAACATTTTCCTACACCAGAGAGTGGAAAAAACATTGCAATTGCTCAAATAAGAAAAGGTATCCAAATTTTTGGAGCAAAAGTGGAACTCTAGGACCAAATCATCAACGTGCAAAATTTGGAGATCATCATCAAGCTATATATTCTCTGTCCATATATAAGAATAAGAATGAAAGATGATTAAACAGGATTAGTACTAGAGTTGGTGTGCATTAGTTAATAAAGATACAGACCTTTAAAAGGAAGCTGCCCAGATTGAATAAGTTTAGGCAAAGACAAGTGAGTCCAAATGGCACATGGACTTAGAGTGTCAAAGCACAAGAATGGGATCCCAATCTTGTTAGCTACAATGGAGGGAAAACTGAGAAGTGCCTCAGCAATTATGCAACTCACTCCCACCTTCTCTGATTTCACTATCTCTTCAAATATGGGGGCACCCACTGCTTCCATGGATAGCAACAGGTCCCTCAACTGCGGGGCAGTCCGGGCATTCTCTCCGGGCAGCCCGTCGGGGATGGTCTCGAAACGAAAGTTTGGATATCTTCTGAAGTAGTTCTCTGTGTTGGTGTTCTTGAACAAGCATTTCTGGATGTGTTGAGAGTTGAGAAAGGTGACTTTGATGTTGCTGAGACATAATATTTCTGCAAGTTTGAGCATACAATTCACAGGGCTTTGTATAGGTAAAGGGAATATGAGTACATGAGGAGTGACTTCATTTGCTTTTTCATCACCCATTTTTAATTTGTCTATACAATTCTTTCCCCTCTTTTTATAGAGTTTGGATCCTTTGTTCACTTTAGGATATTGAATAATGTATATAGATTAGATAATATACATTGTCAATTATTAATGAGGGGGACAACAAAATAGCTAAATACTCCCTCCGTCCCGGTCTAATTTGCCTACTTTGACCGGGCACGGAGTCTAAGAAAATGCAGTTGACTTTGATTGAATGTGTTAACTTTATGCTTTTTGCACTTTAATTATAATTTAAAAGGGGAATTGGGGTAGCAATTTTGAAAAATGGCAGAAATATAGGGGTAAGGAGAGAATTTTTCTTTTGTCATTTATAGGTTGGCAAATTAGAATGGGATAAACAAAAATGTCAAGTAGACAAATTAGACCGGGACAGAGGGAGAGGAGTAAGATATATGATAAATTTGAGTTATTACTTACAACGTTTTTTTAGTCAGAAATAATATGGAATGAAGTTCAATTATCACTTAATATACAACACGAATTGTGCAAAATTATAGTATACTTTAATAATTTTGAAATTAATTTTTGGAAGAAAAAATACATAGATATATATTATGTAATAAGCTATCATTGTCTTTTATTTATAATTTTATTTTTTCAACGCAATGTATATTTTTCCTTAATTATAAATGAAATACCTATCATTATATTTTGGAATAATTGACATTTAACCTTTATTTCTTTTCATGATTTTGGTACTGAATTCAAAATATGAATATTGGTGTAAGTTTTCTTGAAAATTGAAATGTGTATATCATACTTGTGGCCTTGTATCTTCTTTTAGCAATTATCCAAACATTTTATTTTAATCATTGAATATTCAGTAAAATTTAATAAAAATGAATAGGTAGGTTACCAAAAACTATAATTTACTAGTTTCAAGAGTTGAAAATGATAACAATAATTTATATTTAAAGTTTTCAAAAAACAAATATATTAAAAACCAAAGACTTAATGTATCCTTCAACATCAATTAATATATCAAACCAATGCAATTTTTCTAATCATTATATTATATTTTATATATATATATATATCAATTATGTTAAATCAAATCATCTTGTTTTACCAACCTTGTTAGTCGTGGTAAAAACTATGAGAAAAAATCTCTAATAATTCAGAACTTTCTTTTTATTTACTCCCTCCGTCCCTGCTATCTTTGCCTACTTTCCGTTTTTTGTTGTCCCAACTAACTTTGCCAACCCAAAAATGGCAGCAAAAAAATTACGACCTTACCCCTCCATTCCTTTCATTTTACTTACTTTACACTCAAAAATCACACATTAATTACAAAACTGCCACTAAAAAACATTAAAATAACACATCACATCAAAGTCAACAATTTTTTCTTAGAATTCATGTCGGTCAAGGGTGACAAAAATAAGGGGGACGGAGGTAGTATTTCTTTTACAGATCATAATAAATTTTATAATAACATAAGAGTAACTGACAACTTGTAGATGTAGTTAATATGAAACCTTCAATGATCTACAAAAATTAATAATCATTTCCGTTGAGAATGCTAAATTGATAAACCTTTAATAATGGTTGATCCAAAAATAAAAATAGGCCACATGGAAATGGAATAAACGTGGTGCTGAGCTGTCCACATGAACAGATATTGCAGGCACATCACCCAAAAAGATATAAAAATATAATAAAATAATGTCAATGCTTCATAAATATAATTTTTTAATTAGAGGGTCCCACATAGCATCACCACTCTCTTTCTCTCTTCATCTTATAATATTTTACTCCCTCCGTTCCCTTATCTTTGCCACAGTTTGACCACACGGAGTTTAAGAAAAAACTGTTGACTTTAATGTGATGTGTTATTTTAATGTTTTTGAGTGGTAATTTTGTAATTAATGTGTACTTTTTGAGTGCAAAAGTTGTAAAATGAAAGAAATGGAAGGGTAAGAGAGTAAATTTTTCTTTGCCATTTTTGGACTGACAAAGTTAGTTGGGACGTCAAAAAATGAAAAGTAGGCAAAGATAGTAGGGACGGAGGTAGTATTATTTAATATTGAATTTTTGTAAGGAGACACAAGAATGCCTCTTCCATAATTTATTATTTAATATTGAATATAATATTTAAGAATGTGTCGAAGAATAATCGATGGTGGTGCTCTCACATTGCAATGCCCCACACACCGCAATATATTCATATTTATTAATATTATGCTCATTTTTTTAATATTAATGACGATTATATATATATATATTTATAATATTTATATACGAAATTATCGCTCTTCAAAGTCGGGCCATAAAACTAAAAATGATTGAAAAATTGATCATATTGATGCAGATGTGAACATTTCCCATCACAAATTAGCGATGAATAAGAAAATTGGGTTAATGACATGAGAATATATATGTTGAAGAATGAAGATATCAATTTTTTGATAAGTGTCCGTGAGTTATATTTTCATATATTACATAAATATATAAATATGTTGATATAAAGGTTTAAGTAATATCACATAAAAATATGAGTAATATCGCATAAATGTATACATGTACAAATTGTGCTAAAACCAGAAATTTTCTTAAAGTATTATATTAAATGTTTGAAATTTGTATGTAAATATATGACTAATATATCATAAAGATATAACTAACATTGCATAAAAGATCAGTGGGGTTTTTTTTTTTGAATTAAAGTATTATACTAAGGTATGATATTTTAGTTGTGTACCTTTGAACTGGTATTTTAGCAACAATTTGGGATTTAAATATTTTATTCATGCCTTCTAAAATTAAAAAAATGAGTACAATGTCTTAAGTTGGCTTGGGTTCATGGACAGGTATGTGATTTCTGAAGAAATTAAAGAAACATAATTGATTTTAGTCATACTTAATTCATTGTCAACTCTGTTATTGGGGTTCAAGTTTCTATTGGATGTGAACCCACACATAATTATATTATAGCAAATCTCGAATTAAAGAAAGATAATAGATTTTGATTACACTTAATTAGTTAATTCATTGTCAACTCCGTTATTGGGGTTCAAGTTTCTTTGGATGTGAACTCACACATAATTTAAATTACTTTAAATAATGGGAAATAAATTACTTTACAACAAAAATTAAAAATATTGAGATTAATTCTTCTAAAATATCTATTACCTATATAAAAGTATGAATATTTCTTACAAAATATAGATTACCTAATATATCCTTATTAAATATTTTATTTAAGGTTATAATAGTAATTTATGATTTTCATATTTAAATAATTTTACAAAAAAATTCCAAACCAAAATCATAAAGAGTTCTATTATAAGTAGGACTCTAATTTACTATACTTTTTTTTGAATTTAATTTAATTTAATATAGATTGTATATTCTTATAAAAAAATTATTATTTAAGGTTAATAGTAGTAATATTTTTTATTTATCTTCCACATGCGACGCATGTGCTGATACTCGTATATTGAAGTTTACAAAAATTAGCGGCAAAACCCTTGTTTTGCTGCTGAAATTAACGGCAAAATCCTATTTTTTTTTTATTACTAAAGTCAATTAACGACGGGCTTATAGCGAGCGACAACATTAGCGGCAAACTATTTTAACAGCGGATCTACATGACAGATTAGCAGCGAAAATTGTCACTGCTATTTCCCGTTTCATTTCAGATGTATCATCAATCTTATCAATCACCACAACTACCCTTGAATTCGTGAATATGGCAACATTGAATCACAAATGGGTGGTGGATTTGGGAGGAATTAACAAGTCATGAACAACATTGCTACACAAAACAATTCATATTATATAAAGCAACCAAGGTTTGATTTAAGAAGGAAGAGATGAGACACAAGATCATCATAAGATGGAGTCTAGGATTGATAAGCAGTGCTATGAAAGTTCTTAACAGTACACAAATTGAGAATCCTAAGCAAAACAGGGTTGGTAGTGCACCTAGGTGTCTTGAACTGGCTCAAAGCAGCTCCATTTGCAATGAAGTACTCCATGATTTTCTTGAATGTTCCTCTCTCGACAATGCGCAGCTCCAACGGGCCGATCGAGTTGCTCTTTCTCGAAACAACGTATCCGTGATCAACGAAGGAAGCATCCATTTCACGACAACATTCTACGAGTAGTCCTTCTTCCACTTGATCTCCTTCGATTTCCCAGTAGATGATGTAGTGGCCTGGCTGCTTCGCTAAGTTGGCGTGGCTCGTGAAGTCGACCAGCTCGGCTCTCTTGTTTCGAAGGATCTTTGAACCCCTTTCGACCACAGATTGCAGATCCTTCTCTGTGTTCTTGTCAATGTTCACTGTTAGTATTAGCTTTCTCCTGCATATGAAGTTGAGTTTGGGTGTATTGTGGTGAAAACTAGCTACTTCTACCACATCTCCTAGTCTATATCTATATAGCCCTGCATGGACAAACACACACGAGAACTTTGTCACCAATGACTATAATGTTGTGGTAAAATTAGTCAAAATTTTATATGTCACCAATATTTTAGATGAATATGAACTTTGACACATAAGATAAATAAGATAAAGAAAAAATGAATCATGGAAGAGAAAGTGAGGAGATTTTAAAAGATCCAGTGTCTTAAAAATCTTGGACAAAACAGATTTGATATATATCCCCGAGTGGTTGGCTTTGTCTTAAAGTTGACAACACAAAGTCTGCACTATAAATGGTCCATGGGACAGAGAAATGAATGGTTGGAAATGAGTGTGATCCCCTCAACATTAATCACGTTCAAATTTTAGCAGATTAAACCTACCATTCAAAGGAAAGATCTAGCGAGGAATATTATGAGTTGATAGAGAGATAATATGGAACCTGTGAAAGTGGTAAGTACAATCTCATACAATTGTCCAATCTTCACTTGTGAAAGTGGCACTGGCTTGTCTTCTATGAAGTCATCTGCACCTTGATTCTGCCTATGAAGTGGTATGAATTCGAAGTAGGAAAATGTTGGAATAACAGCAAATGAAACTTTCTCAGGTGGCAAACATGGCTCCAAGTTCACTCCAATCCAACTCTCTGTAGATCCATAATCTGCACTAACAAGAGGCAAATCCCCAGCATAGTGTGAAAGCTTGTTCAGATAAGGCTCCATCGACCCTGTCATGATCGAATACACGTACTTGGCATTAGGCCAGAGATGAGGGATCACATTAGCCCAATCCCTTCCTTCCAATTCCCGGCATTTGGACTCAATCCTTGAGGCCAAACACGGGTTGGGACGAAGGATATCAAGAACGGCTCTCCTCACATCCGGGATAGTGATTCTTGAAGCGCTTAGAGTCCCGTCTCTGATATCACTACAGATGTCCTTCCACACCTCTTGAAACGACCTGAACGCTTGAACAATGCTGTATGCGAAAGTGGAGGTTATGTATTCTACTTGGTCCGAAAAGTGTAGGCCTAATAGGAGATGGCAATAAGTGGATTGCTTGTGATCACCACATGAAATCACTTGTTGTGGGCTACAAGTGAATGTGTTTGTCTCCTTTTGCTTAATCTTGAACTCCTCACTTGCATACACATGAGTCGTAGCTGTTCCCACACTTATCCCTCCTTTCGTCTTCGACCGCTTGCTGCTGTATATCAGCTCAAGAACTCTGCCTCCTTCCCTTGTCGGATACACCCTGTCACTCCACACATATACTTCAATTTTCCAATCTCAAAAACAAATTCAAACTTATAATAATAACTACCTACCTTGATCTATAAGCTGCTGCAAGCTTGAATACCTCAAGAGTGGTCTTGGCGCTGTGGCGCGTGAACGGCACGTGCTTCTGTCTTCCCTCTGTTGTCCCGGAGCTAAAACGAACAAAGAGAGAAAGAAACACGTGGGAACAAAGAATCAACTTTTATAATGAAAAGCTAGCAAGAAAAGGAAAACCTTAATGAAAGCGTTTTGATTGGTTCTTGAGTGAGAATGGGGTTCATCTCTCCATCAGCTATTCTCTGAATGTAGGGTTCTAAATCTGCATGGGAAACAAGAGGCACCAAACTAGTGTAAACTGATTCCAATGCAGTTTCATCCATTTCTTGCACATTCATATTGCCAAGCCATTTCTTGAGATACTCCACCCCACTATTCTGCTCAAGAATCCGGCGAAGGGTCTCCGTTTGGACCGCCGCCGCCTGCTCCGCCACCTCGTCGAACCAGCGGACGATGTCCGAACAACCTCCATTGCTCCGACAAGTACTCATTGCTCGTTAGTCTGAGGAAATGTGCAGGGTTAGAAGATGATAAATAGTTGTGGGGATCTAATGATATAATCTTATTCCTCTCCACAATCAAGAGAGCCCACTTGATATATGAATTCTCTGATTGGTTATCTATCAAGAAAATTATCTTAGTTTCTGACAAAATTCAAAAAAAAAAAAAAATTGAATATTTCATGATTTATCTACAAATTACTGTACTTTTTTTTTTTGAATGTAGGCCACAAGATGTGGAAAACACTCCAGTTTTCTGGGTTGGGTTTTATTTTTGTTTAAGTTTGATTTTATTAAGAATATTTGCAGATATATATAGATATCAATTATTCAAGAATTGAATGTTAAGTAGCCTTTCGATGCTTGAGTCATCGATCTAGTGTGTGGCGGTTGGTGGTTTAATATCTGATCTTATATTCATTAAATTAACACCTCATATTAGTTAGAGTTAATTACACCATAAATATTCAATTTTAATTTGATTTTATTTGTACTATGACCATTGAACTTCAACACTACCAATCAACGCGTTTACTATATATAGTTCGGTATTTCGACTAAAATTATAAATCCTCGTAAAAGATTATTATTTAATGTTTTAATAGTAATTTAATATTTTTAATTTAAAAAATTCATCATTCACGTGCAACGCACATGCTGTATGCTCATACATAGAAAATTACGATTAAGAAAATTAAATGAGTTTCATATTAAATGTTCATTCAATTTATACTTGACTTGAGTTTGAATTGAGCACGAATCTGAAAATTGATTTGTGTTTCGGGTTGGTTTTGAGGAAAGGATTCAACAAATATTTTGTGTATTTTAGTTGAAGTTGAGGTAGAAACGCTCACAGTATATTACCTATGCCCATCCAAATTCCATCGTTTTTATTCCTTTGGTCATCTAATATACTATCATAGTAAAATATGATCACGAGCCTTATAACTCAAGTAGTATCCAACTTTTATAAAGCTACAGATCGATTGTGTGATGATTAAACATGGATTGACCAAGTTTTTTTATTATATATTTCCTCACTTCCTGATATCTCAAAAACAATTAATGTCTTTAATCCATTTCTTCCATCCCCTCTCTAACTCATTAATAAAAATGTAAAATAGGCTAAAATATGAAGATTTTCCTTTGTTTTTTCTTTGATGACAAGAAATCTTAAAATTAAAAAAAAGTGAAAAAAAAAAAACATAAGGAAAAGCTAGGTCAGAAAACGAACCACTGATAGTGAATGTTTTAAAGGTGCCACCTTTATGTTTCGGGATTCTTTTGTAGTACACCGGGTGTATTAATACACCAAACTCTCCACTCATTTTCAGCCATTAGATATGAGATCATTATGGTCAAAGTCAATTGTGGTCTCAGATCTAATGATTGAAAATGATGGAGAGTTTGGTGTATTAATACACCCGATGTACTACAGAAGAACCCAATATTCCAACACGAGTGACAATGTTGTGTGTCCTAGCTAGGTGACAAAGTGAGGTTTTTTCTATTGAAAATAATTATTTGTAAACAATTGCTGGGACTTTTAAAGTAACAATGTGAGATACTTTTTTTTTCCCTTTTTTTCAGAGAGGGAGATCCAAATTTCAACCACTAAGATAAAGATAAAAACAGGATGTAGACATCAACAGTTAATTATAATTCTTTCTGCTTTTATCTATTATTCCTAATTACAAAAATCAACATCACTGTATTAAAATAATTAATGTGAAGGCACTAATTGCCTCAAAATAAACATGTCAATAAGGAGACTAATAAAATTTCCAAATCCACAAATTTTTCATTTTTTCAAGAGGGAATTAAAATGGGACATTCTTTAATTTATTATTTTAAAAAATATACATAAATAAAATCTTGAAGTAATATACATACCCAAATAGGTTATTGGATAATAATCGATATCATCAGTGTCAGACCTACAAATATTTTGACCCGAGTCGAACTTTTAAAATGGGCCTTAATTTAATATTCAGTGTAAAAGAAATATTGAAGCATTTACAATATTCAAAATATTTATATTATCACAAATAAAATGAACATGTTTATAATACTATGACAAAATATTTTATGCAACTGGTGCATGGATCTAGGATCCATGCACCCGGGTCGACCCGCCCCACGCGCCTCTGGCGCGCGTTTTTATGCACCCCATCGCGCTCTCACACGCCCCCACATGCCTGGTGGGTGCGCTCAAACCTACCAAGATTCGCTCAGGCAGTCATACCCTCATGTTATGTTAGGGTTACCCTCATGTTATGTTAGTGTTACCCGTGTTACCCTGGTGGGCGCTCAAACCCACCAAGATTCGCTCAGGCAGTCATACCCTCATGTTATGTTAAAGTTACCCTCATGTTATGTTAGTGTTACCCGTGTTACCCTCGAGGGTAACACTAACATAATATGAGGGTAACCCTATGATTAACATTTTAGTTCAGTGGTTTTAAACTAAGGGTATGAAATCTGGATATGGGGTCACATTAACATAACGCGAAGGTAACCCTAACATAACGCGAAAGTAACCCTAACATAACGTGAGGGTAACGAGCAAAACACGCGAAATAAGTAAAGAGGCACGGGCTGGGCGGGCCAGCCCAGCCCGCGCGCGACCCGCGTGGGGCCCAGTTGCACGGATCACAGATCCGTGCAACTGGTGCACAGGAGACTAATTCTAATACTATTTACAATATTCAAATATTTATGTATAATTGTACGAGTGAACACAATTCGATTGAAAACTAAATCAAACAAAAATCGAAATCCCTTTTTTTTTTTTTTGTCCCTTTCGGAAAATGGTTTGGTTTCCCTGGATTTTAGTTCAATTTGATAGATTGAGTTCAAAACTGAACCGGATCAGAAGAAAAGAGAGAAAAAAAAGTTAAAATCCTCTAATTTAGATAAATTGATATTTAGATAAAAATTGAATTACTCAAATTGATTCAATTTTTCAACTAATTTTGCTCAACACTAACTATATGTATGAATCATCGAGACTCCAGACTAGTAGCGCTCAATGCAGACAACCAAATCTTTCTATGTTTTCCAATATGAACATATAATAAGTTAGGGTCCTTCTGTAGTACACCGGGTGTATTAATACACCAGACTCTCCATCATTTTCAGTCATTAGATCTGAGACCATAGTTGATTTTAACCTTAATGATCTCAGATCTGATGGCTGAAAATGAGTGCAGAGTCTGGTGTATTAATACACCTGGTGTACTATAGAACTTCCCAATAATAACAATATTATTCATTTTTTGACTTGATCGCAATTCATATATTTTTAGATTTGATGACAACAATAATTATACTCAATCAATAAAATACGAATTATTTATATTTATTTTGAAAAATCTCATCTATATATACTTTTAAACTTGATGACAAGTACTCAATCAATAAAATACAAATTATTTATATTTATTTTGAAAAATCTCATGTATCACGTGAGATTTATATTGAATAATAATTTTTATATATTAAATAACCACATTAACTGAATCAACTACTCTATACTCTACTTGTTTAAGATTTGTTCGAAATTAGGTTCAACAAATATTCAAATTAAGCTTAAATATAATGTGCGACATAGGGTAGACTAGTTAGCATCCCTAACAATATATATGTAATCTCAAGAAGTCATGATAATATCTTAATTAATAAAACTTTCAAGGTTTGTTGTTAGCTTTGGAAATATGTATAAAGTTTTATCTTAACATATACTACCTCCGTCCCCATTAACTTTGCCTAGGTTGACCGGCACGAATTCTCAAAAAAAACTGTTGACTTTGATGTAATGTGTTATTTTAATGTTTTTAAGTGACAATTTTGTAATTAAAGTGTGTTTTTTGAGTGCAAAAGTTGTAAAATGAAAGAAATTGAGGGGTAAGAGCATTTCCAACCAACTACTCAAAATGGACTCAAACTCAAATTTATAGAAAAATTCTCTCCAACCCAGCCTAAATTTTAGTGGCAAATTTGCCATTGTGAACGGTAAGTGGCAAATTTGTCACTTACTGTTCACAACTCAAATTTCTTTTTTTTTTTTTCCTTTTTGATTTCTTTTATTACTTATTTCCACATTTTTCTTATTATATTTTATGCATTGATTTTATATACTAGATATTTGATATTTGGTACATTATATAATTTATATATTTATAAGCATAGCTTTATATTGTAGATTATATAATTTATTAGATATAAGCACAAATTATAACTAATAGAAATATAATAAAATATCATACAATGTACGAAATATTAATGATAATCATCTTTGAGAAAAATTGTGTAATTCTGAATGTTAGTGATGACTATTATATAATTTATATTTACTTGTTATATGTAATTTAATTTCATTGTGTTGTATGACTAAATTATTTACTTTAGTTTATTAATATGTATTTGTGATGAATTTTATAATATAATTTTGGTATTATTAATAAGATTTATAGTTCATAGATATTTTTTTATAACTGAAATCGACATGATTAATTTTTTTATGAACTTAAATAAACAAATATTTGATATTAAAGAAAATTTAAAAATAAAAATTAAGAATATTGTAAGAGAATATTCCAATTTGAGTTTAAAGGGTTGGAGATGGTGGCAAATTTGGTGGCAAAAACAAGATTTGAGTCCAAATTTGAGTTATAGGGTTGGAGATGGTCTAAGGTAGTAAATTTTTTTTTTTTGTCATTTTTTGGCTGACAAAGTTAGTTGGGACAACCAAAAACGAAAAGTGGGCAAAGTTAGCAGGGACGGAGGGAGTAATTTATTTGGGACAGTTAAAAAGGAATATCAAATATATATATATATATATTTCATGCCTTCAATAAAAATAACATAACTGATTTTTCTTATTATAAATGGAAATGAAGTATTTACAAATATTTTTAAAAAATAAAAAATTAAAAGATTTATATTTTCAATGATTGTGATGTCCTCTAGGTTGGGCTATACCTTTATGTAGGGTTACTTAGGTTTTTTTCCCTTCTATATTTCATATAAATTATAATATTTAAATTAAATAGGTTTTCCATTTAATTTTTTTCTTAAATTTATATTATATCAAATTTATCAATTTTTATTTTGTATTCATAATTTTGATAAGAAGTGAGGTCGGAGTGGGCAAGTTTATACCTAATGCAAATTAAACGAGAAAATCATTCTTTCAAATGAAATAATTTATTCATTAAGAATTTGTGCTTACTATATTATTGATTAGTTTTGCAATTTCTATTTATAACTTTTTTATCGTCATTTTTGTTTTTTATTTTAAATTTTGATGAGACAATGGAGACAATTTAAGGGATGCCGACTTTTTTTTTTTTAACAAATCATAATTTCAAATTAAGACATTTAACATTTGTTGGTTATGCATGTATCAAATTTAACATTTTTATAAATTTTCATTGTTATTTACATTGCATTGTAGAAAAAGAAATATAAATTTGATATATACATTTTGGTGCATAATTATACTAAAAAAAAAAAATAGAAATACAAAAACAGATTAAACTAACTATAGATTATAAAATTAGAAAAATAAAAATAAAAAGTTTTAGACTTTTTGGGAAACTAATTACAATGAAAAACATTTTGGCATAATTGTTTGGTTTATTTGTCAATACAAGTGGCTCCAATATTGCTGAGTTACAAATGTTATTTAAATATATATCATAATACTTTAAGTATTTGATGGACATATATTTTTTCTTTAACTTGAAATTATTAAATTGTTTACATTGGTTAGACCAACAATTTCAAATAAATCTATAATTGTGAAATGCCAAGAAAATATTTACTAAGAATTAACTTTGTCAATAAAATCATATATTAAGTATTTATTAAAAATGATAATAATATATTAATCATGGTACTTATACGGTTATACCTATATTACCTACTAAATGCATAACATATCCTACAAGTATCATATGTATACAAGAGTATATACATGATACCTATAGAGTATATATTTAACATCATATGATGATTAATTTGGGTGCACCATGCCCCTGGGGCACACAAGTGTCACTCAAACATAATATATGACAATAGGAAAAAAAAAAGTTCTATACCACTTATAGCATACTTAAAAAATACGTTAATGTTGAACGAAAAAATAAATTCACGTGATCCAAAATCTATAAAAAAAGAAATCGTGCAATATTGCACGAAACATCATCTAGTAAAAAAATATTTGGATGTTAGAAAGTTTCAATATAACTGAAAGTTTAATTTTAGGAGATTTGTCTAAAGATTGTTTTTCAAAATTTTAGGGCGTTTAAAAGATTGAATAAATTTCCTTAATTGTTTTAAGGATCATTAATGATTTAAAAAATACTATACATTATGTTCTTTATTCCACTTATTTCTGATAAAATGAAATAAATGTAAGATACCCACATTTATTGATAGATGAGAAGATGTGAAGTGTATTTATATCCCAACTGTCCTAAAATGCAAATGTTTAAAACGATACTACATCACATCCACTTGTTTACGTTTGTGTCTTAATGATGATTTAATAAAGAATTATTAAAAACCCCACCATCCTTGAATGTGTGGCCAAAGCTGCACCTTAGCATTAGATTTTCTAGAATCTTGCTATAATATGTGGTCACCATAACTTTTATGCATTTGGTGCACCGGGTTAACCCACCTCATGCGTTTGGTGGATGCGTTCAAATTCATCAAAATTTAGGTGTAACTGTTGTACCGTTCATCGAACATATTTATTACAGAAAAAGTCATACATATGTAGCTGTAAAAGACATACTTATAGAACTCACGCTCATATGTAACAATATAATACATATCTATTACCTATATAAAAGTATGAATATTTCTTACAAAATATGGATTGCCTAATATATCCTTATTAAAGATTTTATTTAAGGTTATAATAGTAATTTATGATTTTCATATTTAAATAATTTTACATTATAAACCAAAATCATATAGAATTCTATTATAAGTAAAACTTTACTATATTAGAAATCTAATTTACTATAGATTTTTTTTGAATTTAATTTAATTCAATATAGATTGTATATCTTCATAAGACATTATTATTCAAGGTTAATAGTGATATAATATTTTTGAGTTAAAAAAAACATTCTCCACCTGCGACGCATGTACTAATACTCGTGTATATATATATATATATATATATATATATATATATATAAAATCATTAGCACTTACAAATGCATGTACATGTGTTGGATTCACAAATGTAGTGGCAAAATTTCCAACTCATATGTAATGTATCCAACAAAAAAGTCATGAAAGGTGAAGAAAAAATTCATGAGCTTTAGAAAGGGATTTCAACTTTGGAGAGCTTAATTTCATCTTATTTTGGCTAAATGAATCAAGCCTCTATTGAATATCTCAACCCAAAAATATGCACAAACCAATTAATCTGCCTCTTAGTGAAATATTACCAATAATTCTTTTTCTATTTTACAACATAGTGTTATAGGTGAAAGCTTTAGACATCATTATTTGTAATCATTATTTGTAATTAGTTGAAGTTGAATTTAGGCTTTGTTTGGATTGGGACTAACCCAATCTAATCTGGATTTGGAATGTGCCAAATCTCAATCAATATTTGTTATAGGATCTCGATTATCCAATAACTCTATCGTATTTTTCTACTTTTTGTAATTTCTAATAAAATTTATTTTTCAAAATAAAATAATACAACAAATTCTACTTTTCTACAATTCCTAACGTGATTGTGACATCTAAATTACAAATATACCATGTAAGATTTCAAAAGAAATACAAAATTATTACTGTTCGCCCTTTTCAAATCCAAACTCACTAAATCAACCTAAATCCCGGGCCAAACAAAACTCACATGTTGACCTCCTTTGACTTCCACTATTAATTTTGTGAATGGAATTGGTCCTAAATTCATTACATCTTTAATTAATTCTAATGTGTATGCCTTATTGATTTTAATTTTCCCAATTATATTACACCATATGTCTATTATCATAACTTATGACCTGTATAACAATATATTCTTAACAAATCATGAAACCAATAAAAAAAAATTTTTTTGAATGAACCATATATTTATGTTAATTAGGATAATACCCACATGTGTGGGATCGAATTAACCCAAAACTATGATTGAATTAGATTGAATTGATCAAGACTGATTTCTAAGATGCAACCTATACAAGTCATTATTAAAAATTAAGTTAATTCGTATTGGGCTATTTTTTGCCACTAAAACCCATTGAGCCTGGTTAATTAAGTAATAGTTTTGAGTCATTTTGGGTCATCAAGATATTGATATTTTGTTGAATCATTCAGATTGAACGTCGATTATCATCTTTATATACGGTTCTACGTTTACTTTATAGAAATTAAAAAGATGAGTAAATAAAAAACATGGTTGACAAAAATTAACTCTTACAAAAGCTTAATTTGCTCATGTTGATTTCATTGATCTAATTTTCTTGAAATATTTGCCTCCTTTTGATCTGCAAACATTTTCTTGTGTATCTTGAATATTAACTTTCAGTTTAATGCATTTTCTGTTGTAAAATATGTTGTCAATGTATATTCTTGGATGAAACAATATATGATCAACAATATAAAAGTAACAAAATAAAAGTAACATAAGATAAAGATTGAGAATGGAGAAATTTTATTCATCAACCATCCTTCATACAATTGGATACATTATATATAGATGATAATGGACTCCAATAGTCACAACAGAATACGAATGGTTAAAATGAGTAATGTCCACATAAATAAGAATTTCTAACACTCCCCCTTGGACATTATGAATTTATGTATATGCCTCGTTAAAAACTCGCTAGAAAAACTCAATGGGAAAAAACTAGACGAGAAAAGAGTACATGACATACAAGTTCAAATGTGTTACACTAGCTGCCTCGTTAAAAACCTTTAACTAAGAAAACCCTGTGGGAAAAAACTTAGTCAAGGAAAAAAGAGTACAGCGTTGGTCTTCAGGACCTAACCTTCAGGGTTAAAGATGTAAAACTAATGGTCTTCAGGACTCAACGTTTAGGATTGTTTAATGCTCCCCCTTAAGACAACAATCTTCCATGCCCACATATTTCGATACCATGAGCATATTTTTTAAAGTAGATGTAGGTAGAGATTTAGTAGACAAATCTGCAAGATTGTCACTAGAGGTACTTTTTGTATAATTTCACAACTCTTCCAGAGTTCATGAGTTTTGTTAAATTCCATTTTACATATTCGCTACAAAGATGCATTTTTCTCATAAATGACTAAGAAAACTATAATTTTACAAATACCACAAGACCACAAATGTGTTTTATCAAAACTTTTAATCACACATTGTCATAAGACATCATATAAAATAATAAGTGGTAATCAAACTTTGTTTAACATATTTTCTTGAAAATGTAATACCTACATATAGAAAACTTAACTACTTTGTGTTTTGGCATCACAAAGATCAGATATAGGAATCAACATATGAATAATCCACCAAAACCTTATTGTAAAGTAAACAAGATAAAATGATTTTGAAAATATCGAAATATATTTAATGATAATTCAATATATTGGAGGAGCACTAAACCCTTACTAGTAGATTTACCATAATATCAAATCTGATCCATTTTGAAGGATAAATTAGAAGTGAGGAACTTCAGGTCCTATATATACTCAAAATTTTCTTCATATTTAAATGAGTTCTTGCCCAATTCAAGAGATATCGATTGTTTTACTTAGTCGATGAGACATATCCATGTAAAATCTTTCCAAAACCTTCTTCGAAAAGGTTGATTAGTGTATGGAAATTCCATTAAGGAAATACTCGATCTGCAGGTCGAGACAATAATTGATCTTACCTAAAGTTTTTATTTCAAAGTCGACTTTTAAATTCGAACTTGCTTCTTCAATTAACATATAAAAATTCATATAATTAACACATAAAAATGCATATAATATTCATCTAATATTTGCATCATTATAATCACTCAAGAAAATGCATCATTATTTGAATATAATCCTTCTTCAAGAAGAATTCACTTATTCGATTTGTATCGAATTCTACATGATGAATGTAGATCATCTAATGATCTTTATAACTTGATATATATTACAATTCTCATTTTCCTCATTAAGAGATAGTAAAAACTATCAGAGATTCATAACTAAAGGTTTGTGTAGATATACAGTAGCAATGTTTATCAGATGCATTTTTCAATTTATATTTGCTGCCAGAGATATTAAGTAGTGGAACGTTATATATCATTCATAATAGGAGAATGTGTTTGATCAAACTCAATAACGGGTCTCTATAGGAACCCTTGAACTACTAGCCTCGTTTTGTACCTCATTATTTTCATTTATTTTCCGTACAAAAAGCCATGAATATCCTACAGGGATAACATCCTTAAGGGTATGTACGACAAATTCATAAACTTTTATTTTGTTCAGCGAGTCTAGTTTGACCTCAATTGCATCTTTTCATCTTACCCAATTTGAGCGCTTCTAGCACTCAGTCATTGACTTGGGTTCTGGATCCAGATTATCTTTATAGATGATAAGAGCAATTTTGGAGGTAAGTATGTTGTCGACAACAATAATATTTATATATTGAGTTTCTCCTATATCTATAATATTAGTTGCAACTTTGATATTTATATCAACCAGATGCTTATCATTTCCCAAAATATTTTGATCTGGTCGTTCCATAATCCTAGTGTTGTGATTATTTTGTGCACGTGCATTATTACTAGGATTTTTCGTCTTCGGGACGAATCTCTTTAGGAGATATTTGGAGTGACTGAATATTTTTGTTAGTTTTTGTTTCCGCGGATTTTTATCTTTTGCATTCATAGGCCTTTCACGCTTCAAGCGCAGATCAAAATCACTCCTTTATGATCATTAAACACATCTGGCAGATTACTTGCAAAATATTGCAAAATAATTATTTTCTGAACTTCCAGTTCAATTTGACTAGTGCGTGAATCTAAATAATATAGATTTAATTTATCGGCATTCTTTTAATTATTGACTATTATCTGTCTCCCCCTAATGCCGATGAATATTTTATAAATTTGTACTATATCATGGGCACACACTAATTTTGTAAAGGGGAATATTCAAGATATGCAGTTGGACGAACTTGAATTATAGAGAAGTAGCATGCAAAAATGCATGAGTCCAACATGAAATTCATAAGTCAGAATTTTGTAGTAAAGGTCTAGCGATTAATTTGATATGTTTGAATGATTCACCTCTAGACCATTTTGAGTGTGGACGTAAGGAATCGAATGTTCTACTTTAATTCATAATAACATAAAATAGTCATCAAAAGTTTTCATTATGAATCCACTGATAGTATCCATTCATTGAGAATTGATCCCAAAGTTCAATACTTTGGCAATGAAGTTTACAAAAGCATAATTTTGGGTGGATAATAAATACACATTAGTTAATCTAGTAGAGCATCAATTAAGAATTCTTTCAAGAAAAATAGGAGATAAGGAGGTCTGAAGTATGTATAATACATTCTAGAGGAGGAAGAATGAAGTTCTTGAACTTCTTTCCACCATGTTGTGAACGGAGTTATTAAGAGATTTCTACATTATTCTCATTATTTGTTCAATGTGAAATTAATTGTTCCAATATAATGTTCATAAAATCAAGAAGGGTACGTTTAAATTGTAAATAAACATATCTTTAATTCAGTACCCATAGAGAGAATTAATAAAGCTCTACCGGAGTCTACGACTAAGAGATCATCATCTAAAATTGTAGTAATACTCATTTTCTTCCCGATCAAAATTTGAAAGGATTTTCTATCTGTAAATATATATAGTGTGACTGGTCTCATTATTTATCAAGCATTAAATATTATTGTTCTCCAAGACCATGTTTGCTCAAGGCAAATTAGCATATGAAATTTGGAGAAAATATAGGCTTTTGTCTTCATGTCGGAATTGAAATGAGAACCATGTATAGTTATTTCATTTAATTTAGAACATTTCAACCTCAAAAACTTATGTGATGTAGTTTCAATCTATTTTTAATCAAGCGTCATTAAGAAAAACTATAACAATTTACTCATAACTCGTTAAAATATGCATGTTTAACAGAAATTCCAACAATTCTAATCAATGGAATTCTATACTTATATTTCCTTCATGCATATTGACTCCAAGTATAGCAAATCACTTGAAACACACTATAAGCATCAATACACCAAACAATAGGAAAAGTATATCTCATAGAACACAATATTCAGTTCATTATTAACTTGATTTTAAGTATTCACATAATTATAAATTTTACGTGTACATAAAATCTTACAAAATGATCTACATGGAAATATAGATCTAGTTGTATTAATTACACATACGTGCAAGAGGGCATTAACCAAAAATACATACATCAAGTACTCATAACAATATTATTGCAAATTATAACTCTAGCCATGACTATATAATCAGCAGAACAAACGAAGTTTTGTTCTTTAAAAGTAATCAATGTTGATATCAATATTTGAAGATATCCAGTAGTACTAAATTTGATATAATACACCATGACTATAAAAGGTTGGATATCATATATATTACTCGGAACATTTTATTATAAGAAGACTAGAGTTCATATCATGCATCATAATTTAATTAACAAGGCATTAAGATTGCTTCTCAATCAAATTCAATTAAAGTTAAATTGAATTAGAATGTGTATTCATACTGTTGTCGAGCTTCTTCTACCATTTTATTGCTATGTTAAAGTGTTGGTTAATATTTTTCTTTCATCTCATATTACTAATATGCCACTAGTCATAAAATATCTTTTGGCAGTAGGCAAATCAATACTAAATGACAAAAAATCGTACAATCTTATAATCATTTACACGTACTATTAAAATCTAAAAAAAAAGGCTTTCCATCAACCGTAAAGAGTAGTCCGACCCTCAAAGTCATTGCATATATTTTACTTGGAAGATGGAAGGGCTTAAAGATCAGTATTACTCATTTTCAAACAGTAACAAAGATACCTCAATTCATCACTTCACAAATCAAACATCTAAATATATCTAGGGTCGTGCAACTAATTCTAAAGAGAAACCTTAGAGGTTAATGCTACAATAACAAATTATAATTATACTAACAGATTTATTCAAAGAGAAAATACCTTGCAGGAAAGATACAATTCTCTCCTAGGGCACCACTCAGGTTTCGGTAGAGACTCGTGTTGTAAAATATGTTGTCAATGTATATTCTTGGATGAAACAATATATGCTCAACAATATAAAAGTAACAAAATAAAAGTAACATAAGATAAAGATTGAGAATGGAGAAATTTTATTCATCAACCATCCTTCATACAATTGGATACATTATATATAGATGATAATGGACTCCAATAGTCACAACAGAATATGAATGGTTAAAATGAGTAATGTCCACATAAATAAGAATTTCTAACATTTTCAACCTGGAAAAGCTCTATAAATTTGCTGAGATTCGTAGCTCATATTGGGCCAAATCTGGCCCATATTTTATCTGATCTGTAATATATATATATATAAAGAAGACCTTCTATAAAAATAGTAATAACTAATTTTCCCTTCTATTTTGACATACTATAAATGGAAATAAAGTAGTTACAAGAAAAAAATAAAAAATAATTCTTTTATATTTTTTAGGATTGGGGGGCCCTTTAGGTTGGGTCATTACCTATAGATAGGATTATGTAGGTTTATTTTGTCATTATTACCTATTCTATATAAATCATAATTTTTAAATTTAATAACTTTTCCATTTTAAATTTTGTTTCAATCTATGAAAAATATAAATTTGATATTTAAATTGTGGTGTATAATTATATTTAACAAAGTTACAAATACAAAAACAAATGACCAATTAAACTATACATTAGAGAATTTAAAGAATAATTTTAAAATTATCAGTTTTAGAATTTTTGAGAAATTAATAACAATGAAAAACACTTTGGTATAATTATTTGATTTATTTGTCAATACAAGTGAGTTGAATATTCAATTACCTTCCTTATTTAAATACATATCAAGATATTTTAGTTATTTGAAAGACATATATCTTTTCTTTAACTTGAAATAATTAAGTTGTATGCATTAATTAGACCAAAAATTTCAAAGAAATCTATAATTGTGAACACAAAGGAAATATTTACTAACACCTTAGTTAGTAAGTATAAATCAAATAATAAAACAATATATTAATTAATTATTAGTAAAGATAAATCAAAGAATAAAACAATATATTTAATTATAGTAATTATATTTATATTAACTACAACATGCATAACATATATATCTTTAGGAGGTAACATATATATCTTTTAAGTATAAATTTTCGTTTAACATCCATAACACAATAAATGATTATTAACACCAAATTTAATTTAATTAATTTTTATTTATAGTATTAATGGTTGTATAAAATTGATGTTTATTTAACAACTTCATATTTCAAATATATATTTTATAATTCATTGTTTAACATAAACATACATTTATATATTATAGTTTGCATTTCAAAATTATAATATTATTTAAGATATAACAAATTAAAGATAATATGTCTAAATTCTTATTAATATATAATTTTAGGTTAATATAATATTATTACATTATATTATTAGAAAGTTCAAAACTAATAGATCATATATGACAAACCGTGCATCTACTACTAGAAAAATTGGCTATAACTACATTAATTTTGTGACATTTAAAAATAAATGTCTTGATAGGGGTCCATTTAAGACATTTTATTAACTGGTATCTATTAAGACACTATGACTAGAAGAATAATAACCTTAATAAGGCACTACAAGTTACATGTATTATATTAGTATCTATTGTGACACTTTCAATAATATTATTCTTTTAACGATTTATTTAGTAATGCTATTATTAAGACACTAAAGTAAAATGTATCTATAAATTTAATTAAAGTTAAAACCTCTATTAATTAATTAATTGACTAATTCTCGACTACCAACTCCCCACCCCATTCGCCACTCCCCAACCCACTATCCTATTGCTACCAACCTCCATATACTCACTAAAGATCTCAAATTGCGTATTTGGTAAAATTGAGTAAGCAATTCCTTTCGATTTCAATTCCAGTTTGTTTTGCATAATAGGAGATGAATTGTATGGATTGCCAACATTTTATTCGATTAAGGAAAACAAATTGACATGTTTTGATCTTTGAATCAACTTTAAGGGTTTAGTTGTTAAATGTTCATTGAATTTTCTATGATGATGTTCATGTGTTCCATTATTTCATTCTCTTTTGTTTCTTTTGAATTTTTAGGTTATGGGAGTAGATGAAAAATTCTTGAAATTTTATAAATGCTAGGACTCTTCTTATCTTGTGTGACCATATGATTCTCGTTTCTCTTCTGATTATTGTTAAAATTGCTAGAAGTTTCCATCAATTTGGCAATTGTTGCTCTGCAGAAGAACCACAACAAGGTACCTTTTATCTTTTTTTTTTTATTTTCTCTGTTTGCTTTCCGATTAATTTTTCACGGATAAGAGATTTTTTTTGTGTATTTGCTTATTTTTTTAGCGTGTCAATGTGTGTCTATCTCAGTAATTTAATGAAGAGAAAATGAGGTACATTATGTTTAGATTTATTTTATTAACTTGCATCTTATGTGTACCCTTCTGCATTTGATTGTTTACGTGAGTGTTTTCGATAACTTTCAATTCGATTTTAATAATGCTCATAATATGCTTATTTTTTGAAGTTTATGGAGGCCACGAATGTTAGCAGAGACAAAGAAAAAAGGTGTACAAGGTCACGGTCAGGTGTGGATAAATTTAAAAGAAGTTTAGAGGTTCAAACTTGATGGCGATCCTCGATTTTGCATCTGATTAATTTGTGTAGTAGCTAGCTAGTTTTAGTATTATGTAATACTTATCAAATGTAAAATATTCTTAATTTTTGCATTTTATGTTTTTAATTGTTTATAGAATGATTTCGAGAAGAATTTGATATGGATTCCAATTTTTTTATTCAACTTTGCATTATATTAAAACTATTTATATAAAAAAATTATGTAAACATTGTTATGGAATAAAATGTTATCTATAGCTTTAAAAAAATTAACTAAGATGTGAAATAGGAGCTAGAAAGCTTCGTAATTAAACATGAAACTCAATTTTAACAATATATATATATATTTGAAAGTGTATTAAAAATTAAATCTATTAATTAAGATATGTATAAATATCTTTTCAATTTTTTAATTAACAAATAAATAGTATGATAAATACTTTAGAAGACACTTATGAATGTCATCTTAGATAATTTAATAGGACACTTAAAGATGACTTATAATAAAGCTTATAAAGACATTTCAAAATGCATTAATAGGATGTCTTTCAATACATTTGAGCTATTGCTACATTAGAATAGAAGACACTTTTAGGAAGTGTCATAATAGCTTAAATGTATTAATATATAATCTATTAGGACATTTTTTGGTGTCATGTAAAGGTAATTTTGTAGTAGTAGATCGCACGGGTAAATTACTAGTCCCTATAAAAAAAATAATTATATCCGACTATCCTAGAGAATGTTGAAACCAACTCTTAAATAAATCTCCATTTCTCTCATTAATATAAAGTCCAGTGAAATTCACTTAATTGAAAGAAAATTTGCTGGACAAAAACTCATCCGAGGGGACTGACAAAGAAATCAACTATGAACGTATTGTTTGATACATATTTCTAGTTTATCAAATTTTTCATACATGATTCCATAATATCTAAATATTTCAAACTATATTGGTTGAAAGTTGTAATTTGATAAATATTAATAGCTGATGTTGTAATTTGATAAGAAAAAAAAGTTTAGGTTAGAAACTGAAAAAAGTCAATAAATTATGTTGTTTTTGCATTTTACCCTATGCCAGACATACCTCCAAGTTATGTTAGATATACATTTATGCCCAAATTTCATGGATTTAACTTCAAAAGGAAAACCCAAACTTAGACACATTTTGTACATGCACTTTTACGTATAATTAGTCATACCTTTTAATAATGTTAAACATACGTTTATATTATATTAAACATACCTTATATAATATGTAAACATATAACTAACACAGCTAAAAGGTATGTCTAACATTACTAAAAGGTATGAATGTATAGTTGAAAATTCTAAGGGTATGAAATCAGAATATAAAGATATGACTAACATAACATAAATGTATGTTCAATATAACATAATGGTGACATCTGGAACGAATTAGAGTGGATTTGAGTGCATCCACCCAGGCGCGTGGGAATGCGTGAGACGCGTGTGTTTTTTGGACGCGTGGGCGAGTCAACCTGGATGTATGAATTTAGATCCATGCACACGATGCATAAAAGTTTGTGCACAGTTATAGGCAATTCAAATATTGAATGAGTTTAATTAATGATCTCAATTCATAAAAACAATCATTGATGGAAAATATATAGTTACCTAAATTTTTGTAACTGGATCAAGGTCCATGAAGCTATGCACATACGATTGGAAATTAAGAAAACATTTAATTCTTCTTTAAAGAAAAAGTAAGAAAATTAATTCATAAGATTTTTGACTTTTAGTTTAATAATAAAAAAAGGAAATGCACAATCTGTTCCAAGGACTACAATATCGGTTTCGGTGGATATATCGGTATCTTGATTTTACGAAAATATCGATAGATATATCGGTTTCGGTGAAAATATTAGTTATTTTTTAAAAAGATATTGAAATCTTCTAAAAAGAATTAGAAAATATATCTAGTAGTATAAAAAATATTAAACTTAGATTTGAAATAAAATGATATATATACAACAAGTAAACTACTATTATGTGCATTACAATCATCTATTAAATTTCAAACAATTTAAATAAACTTAATTAAATTATGAGGGAAAACTAAATGATAGTGTGATAATTTATTTCAAACAATTTAACCAAATCTATATAAAGTAATTATTTATTACATTCATTTAGAAATAACTAAATTTTAATTTTTAATAGATATACTTTAAATACATAAATATTTCATAATAAAAAAAGGAAAAAAAAAAAGCAAAAGGAAGAAGACTGTAGCGCCAGCCTGGCATCATAGCACTCAGGGTCAGGACAGGCCTTTTAAGAAGTGATATATCTAAATATATCAGAATATACGTGATATCTATGTCACCGAAAACGATATAATTAGGACATCTACTGATATATTGCGATATTTCGAACGAAATTTTTTGGTATGGTAATATTGCGGCTTCACTTAAGCCTTGATCTATTCCCATAATTATTTTGTTTAACTCTACTATTGTTAAATTGATTATTGTTATAACTTATAAGTGAATGTTTACAAGTTATAAAATAAAAAAAATTGGGTAGCAAAAGTATAAAAACCAAAATACAAGAGGCAAATTCATTTGAAGACTGATTTTTATATATCTGTGTGGGCAAATTCTGTTCAGGATAAAAAAAATGGTATATCAATAATTAAAAAATAAAATGGTGTGGCAAATGACTGTTGTACCCATAATGAAAGTATACATAATAAAAAAAATTGTAAATTTCAAATTTGAAACTGAAATCATAACTCTCAACTAATTACCGAACTACTATAATTTTTTCCACTTTTTATGATTATAGTTTTCAATAATAGTCTACATAAATCTCTCTCCACAAATTACTTATTAGAATAATATTTGGATGAAAGAGACAATTAAATTTTATAAATTAACAAACAAATCTAACAAATATTTGTTTCTACATAGTTAAATGACAAATTCTCCGGTGTACAATCTAAATTCATGCAACTGGGACGACTTGACCTAGGTCTGCGCATCTCGATTCTCCTTTTTTTTTCTCGCTTCAGGCTGTTACCTTTATATTATAAGAGTGTGACCTTTATGTTCGATAACTTAGGAATAAATAAGATTTTCAGGTTTTTTTGTTTTAGGTTGACACATTTATGGTGTATTGCTGTGAACTTTATGTACAACTATCATGACTTTTATGATTCATAACTTGGAAGAAAATGAAGATTTTTAGAAAATTTTCACGCATTTTTAAGATGAACATACATTTATGTGATATTAGTTGGACTTTAATATATGACATAAATGTCCAACTAATATCACATCAAGGTGTAACCAAGGATGAAATTATCGCTAGCGCAACTAATATCGCAACCTTGATTTTACGGATATGTCGATGGATATATCGATATCGTAAAAAAAGTTGAAAAATGATGAAAATGTTATTAAAATTTTGAAAATTTAACATGACATTTAAGAGATTATTATAACATGTTATTATACACATATTCCCTCAAAATTATAATAAAATGACATGTTTAAAACAAACATATTGATAATAGACTATATAAATAATGTATGACGTAAAACACAAACAATATAATACATAAATATAATTAACTCACAACAATTAGTTATAAACTAGTACTAGATACTACAATTACCCTAAAATTACTATAATTGTAAGATATATAATTCTTAATTTGTTAAACGATAGCTATTAGAACAAGATTATCAATTATTAAATTATAATGATATATTTACTGTATATAACTTTTTATCAAAATAATAACTTAATATAATATTCTTAAGTTAATTGTTCATTCATTAATTATTAAAATTCAGCAATGAATTAATTACCAACAATTTATAATGGTAACTAATATAATATAACTATTATTGATGATGTAGATTCATATATAAAGTAGATCATTAATAATATTGATGAATATTAGATCATAGAACTATATATTTTTTATAGTAATATAAATATTTAAAAGATAATTAAATCCTAGTCTAATACACATAAAATTTATTATTAATTATCTTATATATCCCTATATGCAATTATTGTAAAACTATGATTTTATTGTAAAATTAACTTAGGACTAAAATTTACTTAATTATTATGCTATTTTATATTTTAACAAAAAAAAAAAAAGAAGAAAAATTTCATAAGTAAAAAAAATGGATTTTTTGTGTAATCTTGATATTGTACAATATATCCGTGATATTTCCTGGTTTTTATCCAATTTTATACTACGAGTCTACGACTGGTCTATAAGCAAATGTAGCATGGCTTTTAGGTTTTTGTGCATCATTAACTAGAGGGCAGATTTTGGGCGCTCATTTTAGAAATCCCAAAATTTTAAAAAAATTATGAAGAGTACCCTCTATTGATGTTACTATATTTAATAAACATATATTGATAGATCCAAAAATATGAAATTATAAAGTCAAAAGATGCCCACATTTTGCCCGTTATTTATGAATGCATGAGACATTGAAGCTCATGTTGAATTTGTTAATAGTCACAAGTCATGTTAAAAATGAAATTTTAGAGAAAATTCGTGATTTTGTGATAAATACCCATATTTTCTACTGTCTTATTTTCTCTCTTATTTTTCTTTACACAATTATTGACATTGAGTATTCGAGCAACTCCCAACCCTATATATATATTTGAGCAATAAATTTGGTCTCTTAACATGTACTCGATCTCTCCATAATTGTGTAAAAAAGAAGGAAAGAGAAGGAGAAAAAAGAAGAAAGAATGTGGTGTAGAAATATCAATATTGAACTGTGAGGATAAAAATGAGATTTCATTTATTTAGTGTATATATTGAGAAATAAAAATGAGATTTCATTTCATTAGCGGAGCTATTGAGAAAGTCGGGAGGGAATTCTAGAATTAATATCATGTCTGTATCCTAATTATCACACAATCTGATGAAATACCACTTGAAATAGATTCGTATTATCCATCGTCCAAACCCGTTTCAACAAATTCACATGTAAATTGTGAAAAATGAACAATGGATTAACTATCTCCTGTAAATAGATTTGTGAGATGGTGTTATATTCCTTCTAAACTAGATAACCATGTACGGGCTGATTATATATCCAATTAAAATGAGATGGACATACACACAAATTATTATTGGGCCTGTACTGATAAAGGGCCGGAATTTTTTCAAGCCCAATATTATTCTTCACTATCTTTAGGTTTAATTACTAGATTTTGATATCTTTTTATAATTTATTATGAGAAAGTCTTGTGTGAGATCATCTCACGGATCTTTTTTCGTGAGATGGGTCAACCCATAACCCACACTTAGAAATTCATATGAAAGTTTGTGGATATGGATTCAATTTATGGGTAATAAGGATCCGTCTCACGGAAACTATCCGTGAGACCATCTCATATGAGTTTTTGCGATTTATTATATGCTCAGTTGAAACGATGCTAGCTATTATTGTTATGAATCGAATATAAGTAGATTATACTCCACAATTTAAATACTCCAGAAGAAAACACATGTTTTATGAATTCTCAAACTCAAGAACTCAAACTTTTAATTTGACCAACCGAATTAAAGTATTCTTAACCAATTAATTACATCTATTAACTAGAAACAAATTAGTGGTTCATATTTGTAATTTTAGTTTTAAAGAAAAATCAGCTTTGGGACAAATAGTTAACCAAACTTGTTGGTCATTTTCTCTTAATATATACTAAAACCCTAAATTCTAAGGTTCACTGGACTCTCTGCACCTTTTTAACTTTATATTGGTCCTTAAAATTCTGCATCTGACCCCACATTTTCCGCCACGTCTACCACCACATCCAACTACATGTCTGCCGCCACGTCTATTTTGACTATCCTTGTCAACCTTGACTATCCGCGTCAACTTTGACTATCTATGAGTTTCACCCTATCCATATCAGATATTTTGAAATTTAAGAGGATATTACTAAATCAAAGTCTCATGTAAACCAAATACTTCAGCCCTCTCTCGCATGAGCCAAACCCCTTGAGACACATGAACTTGACGAAACATTTATACTTATCTCGAATAACCATACTCAGACCAACACGAATGTCACCTTAAAAAATACAATTTTAATGACTTTTTTTTTTTTAAATAAAGAATAAGAGGGAGAGTAGTTGGGGCCCGCAAAGCAGGTCGTGTTGAGAAAAAAAGGTTGAATAAATTTCAAAATAATGGTCAGAATGGTAAACAATATAATAATAATAATGATAAGATAATAATAAATATTATTATTATCAAAGTAAAAATGATAACAATAATTTATTTTCAGAAAACCCTATGTCATAATCATTTTGCTCTAGAAATCAGAATGGATGCACTGCATTAAGCAAAAATAAATAAACACTTAAAACCATTAATATAAAGTATGTCGAACGGTTGATATTATTTGAAAATACAAAATAAGATAATTTAAAATATTCAATATTTTTATAGTTAAAAAACAGGTAAATTTTAAGTGGAAAAACTTGAAAATTCTAAACAAAATATTAATTCTATAGGAGTTTCATTAATTCATTAAACAGTCAACTATTTATTTAGGGGTTCAAAGAAAAATCTTATGATTCAAAACCTAAACCATTTTAACTTTAATCCTTCCAATATTGAACCCATTGTATCATTCATTATCAAGACAGTAACTTTGAAAAATCGATTTAGTATTTATGAGGAAAAGGTAAAAATTATTGTTTTAAATGAGAAAATAAAAAAGGTCAGATAAATATGGAAAAACAAGCTAAGAGTCAAACAAGGAAAAGGTAAATAGGAAAAGCCACTCGTGTCATCAAAGTTTGTCAGGAATTTTGTCAAATATCATTTTCCATTATTACTTTCCGAATCTCAACCCTAATTATACTTAATCATGTCCTTTTCAATTATAGCAATCTATAAATATATAAATCTAATGGAAAAAAATGAAACCCACTTAAATTAATTGGTGTTAATAATTCAAAACCCTCATCTTAAGCCATCTCTCTCTCTCTCTCTCTCTCTCACCCAACTTTACCATTTCTTGTCGGGAACTTGCAACGCCACCAGTGCCCTGTTTATTCATTTCTAGCTAAGCAGCTCCCATGAGTAAGGGCTTCTATTATCATTCTTTCTGTTTAAATCTCCAAGTAAACTTTGTGACTGCATTTTTAATTATATATTCAAGTGGGAAGCATTCTTGCTTGGTCCAATCAACATTTTGATTTGTTCGAGTTAATTTGGGAGTTTCCGTTGAAAAGATTCAATCTTGGGGGAAACCCATTTCTGTGGAAGTGTTATTTTATTGGATCTAAGTGCAGTTGTTGCTGGGAGATTGAAGGCTTGGTTTTGAAATGAAATGCTTTTTTTTGGATTTTAACCTTTGAGTAATTCACTTTGTACTTTGTTGTTTGTTGGTTGTTTTTCTATCCTTTTCACTTCTTAAATTCTTGATTTATGGTTCTTAAAGAGCCCATTTTCCCACACGTCTTGTATATGTATATGTAAAGGGCCCCTACATTAAGCTGTTTCTTTTGTCGGTGGAGATTTAGGAATCTTGTTGCTGTTGCTCCATTCAATCCTTTCTAGAATTTTCTTTGAAGAAAGAAAGTCTGAGATTCATAGGGTTTAACTATTTGAGAGCAATTTGAGGTTTTCGTTCAGAAAGTTGGGTGGAGAGCTATGAGTATGAGGAAAAATGGTAATCCTCATTCAGGAAGGATTTTTAGTGACAGAAGATGGAAAGTACCATTCTTTGTGAGTTTACTTGTATCGATCACCCTATTTACTGGTACCCTTTTTGGATTGTATTTGTCACCATTTCGCCGTGATCAACTGCAATTCGATGCTATGTCATTCGCTGATGATGACGACTTAGAAGGGTATTTCGTAGACTCTGATTTAAGGAAGTCGTTTGAATCAATGGAGGTTTCTAAAGCAGAACCACCAAGACTTGCTTATCTAATTTCAGGAACAAAAGGTGATAGCCAGAGGATGATGAGGACATTGCAAGCTGTATATCATCCCAGAAATCAGTATATTCTTCACATGGATCTTGAGGCTCCGCCTAGGGAGAGGTTGAATTTGACTATGTCAGTGAAGAATGATCCAACGTTTAGCGAGGTTGAGAATGTGCGTGTAATGGCTCAATCCAATTTGGTTACATATAAAGGTCCTACTATGATTGCTTGTACCCTCCAAGCTATAGCAATATTGTTGAAAGAGAGCTTAAACTGGGACTGGTTTATCAATCTGAGTGCTTCTGATTATCCTCTTATGACTCAAGATGGTCAGTTCTCTTGTTTTTATATGCTTGAAGTATCTAAGAACTAATTTCTATGTTTTGTTGTTTCATTCTTTATGTTTGATCTCCTCTGGAAGAGTACTTAGTGACAAGATTTTAATTTGATTAGCCCACCATTTTCTATCATTTGATCTCAATAAATGGTGCTGAATTGACTATAATTAGAGAGATAAACTTATATGATATGTATGTTCAGTGTGCTCTAATAGTGATTAGCTATGGTATTAATATAGATATTTGTAAATATCAAGATGGGGGCTAGGAAGTTTATGGCATAATGATTATGAATCTCTCACTAATTCAACTTTCAGAGTCTCGAATAAACTACAATACGTAAGTTGTGTTATGGTATCATGACCATATTAGGGGATAAAGTGTGGGGAAATTGAAGAACTGCATTTTGAGCGATCTTATATATATATATATATATATATATATATATATATGTGGGTTTACTTTAGCTATCACCGAACTTTTGGTTTACAAGAACTTGGAAAGCTGTTACATTTTTATCAGTGCTTTGTTACTAGAACATTAATAGAGTTTGAATTATTATATTATTGGACCATTCTCGGTTTTCTTTCTCTTTCTTTTTTGTTTCCTTTGGTTGAGACCTGATATAGTCATTAAAATATTAAATTGATGTATTTCATATTTCATTAATGCCTTGCCAACTGCAAAATGTGTGATTCGAATAGTCTAAAGTTGGTGCAAGTGTTGAGCATTTTGGAAGGAATGAGTTTATTTTGTAGCAGAGGACCATTATCATTATATCAGTTCTTGTTCATCGACTTTTCCTCAAAATGGTATTTTATTTGGTTACTCCAAGTCTCCAACCAGCTGTAGTAGTTGCTTGAAGTAACTGTTTCCTATCCTTATTTGATTTTGTAAATGGTCATAACCCTTAAACCTTCAAAATTGCTAGAGTATAATTCACACTTTGTATTTGGTTTTTTGATGAAAATTTTAACCTTTTCTTTATCCTTGCATCTTTAAGAAGAATTACTACTACCGGAAATTGGAAATGAACTGTATTTGACTTAGTTTTAATATTCTCATATGTAATTCCATTCATACAGATTGTTTTCAAGAAATGTCTTTTTCTGGAATCTTCCTCCCTTACAAAAACGAAATTAAAAACCATATTTGCAGAATGTGCACAGATTTAATCTTAATCTCATCAAATTAACTTGTTATGGAACCCTTCACAAAACCATTGATGGAATTTGGAGTCCATTAACTATGCAATACTTGTAAACTTATTCGGCAGTTCCGAGTTCTCATATGAGACAAGATTTCTTAGATTTATGCTTAACAAAAACAAACATAAATCTCATCCTGTTTGTGGGCTCTGTGTCCCGTTTCTTGCTAGTGGTTGTATTTCAGTATCACTATTTTACAATCGACAAAATATTCATAATATTCCCAAGGTCGTTGTGTGTTTCCTCATCTTTAAGATTTTCAGCATTATAATCTCTCAGAATTCACCTATGTTTTTTCATTATGCAGATCTGCTTTATGTTTTCTCAAATCTGTCTCGAAATCTCAACTTCATTGAGCATACTCAGATCTATGGGTGGAAACTGTATGTACCTGGAATTTCTTTATATATTCTAAGTTCAATTCCTTCAATACAGAGATTCATGCTTTGTCTTTGATTATTATAATTTTTCCAGTAACCAGAGAGCAAAGCCTATCATAATTGATCCCGGTCTCTACTTGTCTAAAAAATCGGATATTGCTTGGACTACTCAACGTCGCTCCCTGCCAACATCTTTTAAGCTGTTTACTGGTAGGTTTCTCATCCCAGTTACATGAGCTTTCATGGTTATTCATTTATAGGTAGGTAGATATATTTACTAGTCCAAGAAATACCCAATTTGTCATGATTCTATTAAATAGTTCTTAGTTGAAAAATGAATGTTTCAGTTCCCTGCAGTGGGTTCAAAGCGCTTCAATTTCTCTGGTGTATGAAATTCTTGCACAACCAAACCAGTCGATCATTTTCTTGTGTTGAATCAATTTCCAAATTGCTCATTTGCTTCTTGTACAGGCTCAGCTTGGGTGGTCCTAACTCGATCGTTTGTGGAATACTGTATATGGGGTTGGGACAACCTCCCACGAACAATCCTCATGTACTATACGAATTTCATCTCATCTCCTGAAGGCTATTTTCACACAGTTATATGCAACACCGAAGAGTTTCAACACACCGCTCTAAGTCATGATCTCCACTACATTGCTTGGGACACCCCCCCTAAACAGCACCCCAGATCGTTGACGATGAAGGACTTCAACAAAATGATAAACAGCAGCTCCCCTTTTGCTAGGAAGTTTCACAAGGACGATCCAGTGTTGGATAAGATCGATAAGGAGTTATTGGGACGAACAAATCAGTTTGCACCTGGTGCATGGTGCATAGGGAGCTCGGAAGGTGGGGCCGATCCCTGCTCGTTGCGTGGTGATGACTCCGTGTTTAGGCCTGGTCTCGGTGCCACGAGGTTGCAAGAACTAATACAGAAATTGTTGTCCGAAGAATCTCGAAGTAAGCAGTGTTCAGTGCAAGGGTGAGAGGGTGCATTCAGACGAGAAGCTGTTTGCAATTTTTCAAAGCAAGTGGTTCTCTATAACATGGGATTTCAAAGTGTATATCGTTAATGTGTTGATAGAATCTGTACAATGTAGATTTTTTTTTTTTTTTTTTCCTGAGAAATGGGTTTTCTAGAAATGTTCTTTTAATCATTTGGTTGTGTTGTTATTTTTTACAGAAAAAAAAAAAAGAAATGAAAAAATTTATATTTTCCTCAATAGTATGTGTATAGGAATTGTAAATATTTTGTGAAATGAAATTAAAATACGAGATCCTTAATTCTTCATACATATTCGCATTGTGTAATATGAATGGTGAAATTTTGGTTGGCATATGAAGTGTGATCATCTTACCCTCTGATTATCTGCAATATTGTAATATCTTTTTTTTCTTTTCTCTATTTTGTTTAACTTGTATTTGATTCTTTGATCTCGTATTGTTTTCCTTAATTTTAATCTTTTTGGAATTTTTACACAATAAAAATAAATAAATAAATTATTTACGCATCACCACTTTGACGTGACATTATCGAAGAAAAATGACAAATTAGTAAATTTTGTCAACTTGTTCTTGTTATAATATAGATAATAACATTTTATCTAGATTTAGCCCTGACTTTTTATTTCCACCAAAATAAAGACTTAGTATTATAAAATGTTACTATTCTGAATAAATGGGCCTAAGTGGATAAAGGTTAGACAAAAACTTTTATACACCTAGTTCATTGATCCATGCACTCAGGTCAACCCTGTTCACGTGCTCAGAAACGTATTCCCACGCGCTTGATGGGTCTCAAACCCACCAAAATTCGTTCTGGTGCTCTACCTTCATGTTATTTTAGTTATACCTTACAATTATGTTAGTCATATCATCCTGCCATGCTAGTCATACTTTAGTTATGTTAATCGAACATTTATATATTACATAAATGTATAAGTAATATCATATAAATGTATGGTTAACATAACATAAAGACATGACTAACATAATATAAAGAACAATAGTTTTTTAAAAGTTAAAGTATTAAATTAAGAGTATGAAATTTAAAAATGAATGTATGACTAATATAACATAAAAATATGATTAACATAACATAAAAATCACAATCAAAACACAAAATTCATGTGCGAAAAAAAAATGCTACGGGCCGACCAACCCTGCCTGAATCCAACCAATGCATGGATCTGGATCTGAGATCCATGCATCGAGAACTACTCTAGCATAACTTACATATACTAAGAATTTAAGGTACATTTAATAACTAGGGGTACCCGTTGATATCCGATTGGCCCAATCTTAATGATTTCTTTATTTTCTTATTCCAAACTCACCTATTTAGTTTGTGAAACTGCTAATCCTATTTGTAGTAGCTCATCAGGGTATTTATTCTTGTTTATATTATTATATATATGTAGAGTAGCTGAATAGGGTATTGATTGAATCACATATATATATATATATGTAATGTTGATTTAACAATACTACTACTATATCTATTATCTATTACCTATATAAAAGTATGGATATTTCTTATAAAATATGGATTGCCTAATATATCCTCATTAAAGATTTTATTTAAGGTTATAATTGTAATTTGTGATTTTCATATTTAAAGAATTTTACATTAAAACTATAAACCTAAATAGAATTTTATCATAAGTAGGACTCTATTATATTAGGACTTTAATTTATGGATATTTCTTACAAAATATGGATTGCTTAATATATCCTTATTAAAGATTTTATTTAAGTTTATAACAGTAATTTGTGATTTTCATATTTAAATATTTTTACATTAGCATTCCAAACCAAAATCATGATCTATTATAAGTAAGACTCTATTATACTAGGACTTTAATTTACTAGATTTTTTTGAATCTAATTTAATTTAATATAGGTTGTATATCCTTATAAAAAATTCATTTTCCACATGCTCCACATGCGACGCATGTGCCGATACTCGTAATTATGAAAATTATGAAAAAGTGTGTAAATGGAGTAAACGTATAGAGGGTAGCGCTCCTCCTATTGCTGAGTGAATGCGGTGGGGACTCCACGCTCTCTCTCTCTCTCTCCACATATGCATGTGCATGTGTGAGAGAGAATGTGATCAATGCGTGTAGAAGAGAAACCAATGCTGGTTGAAAGCCTATTTTACATGAGAAGCAACACGCACTTGGTGACGAATTTTACCTAAATATTTCCTCCACATTCTAATCCAGAGAGAGAAAGAGGAGAGAGAGAGATGAAGGGGGGACAAGGGCATGGGGCACACAGCAGCAGAAAGAAGTGGATGAATATGTACGTAGTGATGGTGATTGTGTGTGGATGTGTAATACTAGGGTTGATGGGACTTGACACACTCAAAGAAAGACGATTTCTGAATCACCTGATTAAACAAAAAGATGACCAAATTCTCTCCCTCCACATCCTCTTCCAGGTCCATCTCTCTCTCTCTCTCTACACTTTCTCTCTCATGTTTATGTAACGTACTCTCTCATATTCTTGAACAACAGAAAGAAAAGGAGCAGATGCAAGAAGTTAAGAAGAAAACAGAGGAGATGAAAACCAAGATATTCAGCCTTCGAACTCAGAAAACAGAGCTGAATGGCAGAGTACTCGATATGCAGTCAACAATATCATCCCTTAGAGATGAACAAAACACCATTCAAACTGCCTATCTCCAAAAGCAGCATGAGGTCAAGTTATTAAGACAGCAATATATGCAAATCAAGGATCATAACCCTCAAGTTCAAGCTCTAACACAAGCACTGCGACTCAGAGAAGCTGAAATTCAGGATTTGAAGCATCGTCTTCAGTTTCATGGTGCTACGGACCAGCATTCGATTATATCAGCAAATGTCTCCGCTGAGGCAAACACGACGACGGATAATTCAACAAGGAGTGAAAATGGAGGTTCTGAGACAGGAGTTGAGAAGAAGCTGGAGTTGCAGGAAAATGAGCACAGAATTAGATGGAAACAGGGTTCTCTGAAAAGGACAAAGGGAAAGAGATGGAGGCAGATTTCTAAACAAACAGAAGCAAACAATAGTTTGCACATTAATGGAGCCTCAACCATGGGACATAATCATGACTTGGTCGAGGAATCTGGTCATAAAGACCAACTGAAAAACCAAGACGAAATCCAGAACTCAATCATAGGCCTCCGGATGCAAAATGAGTCGGTTTCAAAAAATCAACTGTTTGAAATAGATGACAAGCAGTCGAGGGAACACAAAATCACACGTGCAGATAACAACGAGGATGGCCAACATGACAATCGACTAGGACGAAAACAAGTTGCAGATGATGTCCGAATGGAAACTTTTGAAGAAAGTGAGCAGAGAGAAGACAGGGAGGAGAAATTACAAACAGATGAACTAGAATTTTAGCTAATGCAGATAGATGTTGACATAGTTTCATGTGTTTGTTGCAGTTAGAATACCTCGGATGTTACTTTTTTTATGCTGAATGACATTTCACAGACTATGGATCTTTATTACATTTTGATGCATTATGCAAGGACAAGGACAATGACAATTTAATTTAATCAAAATTTAGCAAGAAAACCTTGGAAGAGATTGATGAGAAGACTAAATTAATTGTAATAAATATGAGTAGCAAGAAATTGATGTAACATGAAACTACATGCTCAACATTATATTACAACAAGGAATTTAAATGTCGGATAACTAAATAAGGCCACATACCTCCTTGCCCAGTGTACAAATAATTGGTTCAAAACTTGTGTCTTCATGCAGAGTGTCAAATACTAATGGACATTGCATTGTTGCAGTAGAGGATGGTTATAATCAACATATTTATCCCAAAGGGATTTATACTTCTCCATTCCTATCTTCAACCACGGCTTTGAGTTTCCATTGAAGTGCAGCACAGCTCCTTTCTCTATCAACTGCGGATCAACGTTCGTATAGCCCAAACCTAACACGTGCCACGTGGGGTTCAAAGGCTCGGTTAAACCATAGAAGGTTAATAATCCTGGAGGCAGAGTGCCGAGTTTCCATAAAGTCCTGTCCTCATTCTTTTCTTGCCAGTAGTGGTAGATGCCTGTGACATTCCTTTTCCTCCACTCTACCAAATCGAAAACATTCATGCCAAATGCCCATCCACAGGCATCAGGGTCAAAATGCTCACGGATAAGAGGGTGAGAGTAGTTCAAGTACTTGTGGTATCTATGAAATGTTTCCATGCATGTCTCAACTGCACCATTGACATTGCCATTTAGATTTAGAGAGAACAAAGCCGAAAGATCTTTCTGGACCACAACATCATCATCAAGAAAGATCATCCTTTTTAGAGCAGGGAACACTTCAGGAATGTAGAATCTGAGGTGGTTAAGCATGGATAAATATTTAGGATTCCTGAACTTGATTGGGGTTCGATTGTCGCCTCCACTACCAGAGAAGTAGTAGCTCTGGGTGTCCGAGTCTTGAAGCTGTTTAAGAACAGGAACGTAGGAAGCATTCAACCAGCTAAAGTCTTCAAACTTTTGTACTTCAACTGTCACTCCGCCAAAAGTATTCATGGTGAACCAAGCCTTCATTGCTTCATAATTTACTGTGTCGGTTACAAGGTGGAAAACAACCTTATCAGGGCTTTTGGAATTCAAAGATGTGGAATTCACAACAACTGAAGTTGCAAGGACGTTGTCAGAAAAGACACAGAAATGATACAAGCTGTTATCCTTGAGTTTCAAAGCAGTTTGATGGTTCTCTTTGAGTTTCCTCTGCAAATACGCATTCCTAAACCATTCACCTGTTAACTGAACACCAAGGCAATACAAACTCTTTGGGACTTCTTCAGCTGCGATTTGTCCATACTTAGAGCTCTTCTCGTTGATAGAGCTCATCTGTTCTTCAAGACCCTGGATCTTGGCCTTAAGTCTCATAATCATGGTAGCACTGTCATAATGGAGTTGCTGAGCCTGGAAAAGTAGAAGTGCCATGTCACGAACAGCAGTTTCTGATTCTCTGGTAGTTAATGGAGTTCTTCTTAAGGCAGCATTTGATAGCAGGATCTGTGAGTTACGAATCTGAGCACTAAGTTCCCATGCAAATTGTAGATTGTTGCTTTCTTTTGCTATGACAAGAAATGCCTTTGCTAGGGAAATTTGGTCGTTCAGTTGCCTTGTTACTGAATCAGGACTCAACATTTCGTCTGTGATGTTAAGGCCATCCATAACTTTTCCATGTCTAGAGGATCTCTGCATATAGCATAAAACAGATGTTAAATTCATATTTGCAATAATAGTTTCAAAGTGACATGACGTGTAAACTAATTAATACAACAGTAAAGTACTCCATGAAACAAGAATGGTATCCAATTTGGCAGATTCTCTCTCCATCCATTGTCGTGTCAGTTAGGTACCAAATATAACCCTTTTTGCTCACCTGCCTTCTGTGAAATAATATTTAATTTCTGATTGGAATGAATTATTGTTCTTCATCAAGAAATCCAAGAACTTTATGAAATGCCCTGCAATACAGAAGGCCTACAGAGACACCTTCCCATGATCGTGCTGCATTAACATTGGAAACAATGAAAAATGCGCATCCTTTTCTGTCTTGGCAATATATGTCGTATCTATCATAAATCTGAGATCCTTAATATCAAGGTGGCACTACAGAGATTCAAAAATTATTAGAAGCAAGATGGAGCTAACTCAGCTTATTGGCTTTGACTAGACTCTATAGTTTAGTAATTATAATCTCTATGCACAAATAGACTTTGGCACTGATTTCCTATTTTTTGAAAACCATTCCCAACAACCAACCAAAGCAGCATCACTTGTCTAGCCTCCAACTAGATCTGTCCTGTATGTACCAAATTGGCCAAAACTTCTGTCTCTCTATATCCCAAGTTGGAAATTATTTTAGACAACTGCCAGCACAGCACTCAAAAAAATTCAATTGGCCACAGTTTTTCATCTAGATGCAAACAGTAACTTGTTGGCATTATACTATATTTTTCTCCAATGCATTAGTTTGTTATACTTCTTAGTGTAGTACTTTTAGAATGTTCGGTTTCTCCTCTCAGTGTTAAATTTGGAGCACTACTTGAGAAACTACATACATGGTATGCAAAAATATCATAAATGTTGTGTGCAAGTTCTATATTCATCACCATGGAAATAATATTTTGCACATAGAGGATATTTCCTTTCTAGATTATATCAAAATCAGGAGCAAGATTTGCAAGATGTACCTAAACTCTATATGCATGGATACATCTAGCAAAATTAAGAAAGTATGAAGGGATAACAGTTCATGTTCATGTAAAGTTTCTTAAATCTTCCTAACTTGTTTACCAGCTTTCAAGTTCATTAAGACAATTAGAATTATGTGCTACCTTTCCAGAACTTAGCTGCTGCACATATACAGAATTAACAAGGTACAGCACAGTCAACTAATGCATCTCTTGTCCATGGATTACAGATATTAACTTGTCAAACAAGTTCCACTCCACAGCAGTCGACAATCATCATGGCCAATTACACTGAACACCAATTAATGGTTATTTTTTTCCAAATTAATAAAATATCTTTTTCCAATTTTATAATACATAGCCTTCCACCATATCCAAAAACACTTTTCTCAAGTAAAATTTATGGTGAACTACTTGAAAGTTAATATAGGGCAGTATATCATGCAAAACAATATGAGTATTGATTTACAAAACTAACGTGTAATATAAGGCATATCAACTTGATGATGGAAACTTAACAGTATTTAACTAATAGTTGATCATCTCCAATTAGATATATTACATTGAGTATTCCCATTTCTATTTACAGAAACTGCAGTTTTTGCAGCACTAATACTTCAATAAACTGAACTTACATATATGAGCATCAGAATCTCACCATGCTCAATTCACTTGAACAATACATATCTTCCAGAACAACAACAATGGGAAAAATCCTGAGTGCAGAAATCCCACAGCAATTAAAACTTAACTTCTTACAAGCAACAACACAATCGACAGCAATGTGAGTTCCCTCTCAAGTAAATAAGGCCAATTAACAGTACTTCACATTCCACAATTTATCACAACCATTAAAGCTTATATATGCACAGATTTATCACTGCATTTCAGTAATTCCCTCAAGAACCCATTGCCCCTTTCTCTACACTCTTTATACGTCCTGCTGCCAGCTCTACAAACCCCCATCACACTCAATCAAAATGAAAGCAACCCATCAAATAACACCACAAAGATTCACTCAAAGTACTAAAGCTCAAAATCAAAACAGAAAAAAAGGGATTTTATCAATATTACATACATTCAGATTAATCCAAGTAAACAAAGAAAATCAGATCGACAATCACCTTGGTATAAACCGATCTTGCAGTGGGATGCTGATTCTCTCGGCTCAATACCACAATGAAGAGCAGAATCACTAATCCACAAACAGTTAACCAAAACACATTGGGAATTTTCCGCCTCACAGGCCGCCGAAAATCTGAGCCTCGGCGCCTCATTTACTGGGTGCGAAACACCAATGTCTGATTGCAATCCAAAAATGCAATAATTGCTACTCGAGTGTTCTGCAATTTATGAATCGGAGCTCAATTTGAAGTGGGTTTTTGCAATTGAAGCAAAAATCAGCGCGAGAGTGCAGTGGAAGTTTTGAGTGGTTTGTGCAAAAGTTACTGCGAGAGATCTCAGACGATAAAAACCCCAGAAAAACAAAAACGGCAGCAGAGAAGTGGACAGCCCCCAAATTAATACAATGAATTATTGAATTGACAAATTTTTACGTGTAATAACGGTCTTCGCTCGCTTGTCTTAATTAACCCACCATGAAAGCAATGCCCGATCCTTCATCTTTCTTCTTATGAATGTCATAATTTTAGAAAAATATAAACATTTCAGATTGAAAATAAATATGTTATTAAATAATAATTGACCAGCCCTTAATCTTTATATTTTGTAATAAGATTCTTGTAAGATCGTTTCATATGGATAATTTATGAGATAAGTCAATCATTAATCTACAAATTTGAATTCTGAATATGAATTCGGTCTCATGAAATTATATTCGGAAGAAGTAATTTTTTGCTAAGCATAATGGTAAATGCTAATTTTTGGCAATTGTAGGTGACAATGAGCAATTTACAAAAGGATCACAAATATTGTCCTTTTTTATAATAATCTTGAAAAGTTGAGTGGCTATAGTGCAATTATTCAGGATTTAAGGACAAAATAGTAATTTGGTGAAAACAATCCTATATTTCTTCAAATTCAATAGTATACTAGGTATGATTCATTACAGTGCAGTTTAACCTAAACCATGTCCGATTACCTTGTACCCGAAATCTGGACGGAAATTCTCCTTAAAACTGCCGGTCAAATCCTTAATCCGGTCCACCGCTGTCTGCAAAGCATGGCGGTCTCTCATCACCAACCCCTCCTTCTTCTCCGCCCACCTCGAAAACAGTGAAAACCACGCCCTTCTCCGCCGATACGACAAATACGACAAGCAAGAACACTATTCACTCTGCAAGAAAAACGGACTCTTCGGGATCAATTCTTCATCGGACCTGGAGTTCCCCTTCAAATCGCGGATTGGGTATTTCAGAATAGTGGGATCTTGCGATGGGCTCGTGTGCTTATCCGATGATTTCTTCGTGAATCCTTCCCAGCCCGTTATTATATGGAACCCTTGTGTTAGAAACCATGTGGTTCTACCACAATCCATTATCAATCCCACAGAAACCCACATTGTCATTCTGGGTTTTGGAGTTGCTAATAATGTGTACAAGGTTGTGAGACTTGTGTATTATAGGAAGCCATATGACTATGGCTTTATCGTTCCTCCACAGGCTGAGATATTCACTCTCAGCACAGGGAGGTGGCGTGTGTTGAGTGTTTTTGATGTTAGGCTTAGACTTCTTGAGTTCATGTGGTGCCAAATCTTCTTGAGAGGGTTTGTGCATTGGATTGCTTATGAGCCAATGAGTGATCACAGTGCTCGTAGCTCGGTTTTGACGTTCCACATTGGTGATGAGGTGTTTGGTGAGATTACATTGCCAGCTGAGTTGGCCAGGGAGGCTGTGACAAGCTTAAGTATTTCCACAATGGGGGAAACGCTTGGCGCGATTAAGTATGATGGAGAGACGGGCAATGAGAGGTGTGACGTTTGGATGATGAAGGAGTATGGTGTGCAAGAATCATGGACTAAGTTATATAGGATTGATCTGGTTGGAGGGTTCGAAAAGGTGATTGGTTTTTGGGGGAGTGGTGAAGCTCTACTAGCTTTACAGGGGCTCGAGTTGGTTGCCTATAACCCACAAACAACGGGGATTGTTTGTCTTGGGATATTCGGAACTCCACGCTCGTTCTATATTGATAGTTATAGAGAAAGCCTGCTCTTGTTAGGAGGATATAGTGGAGCTGCTGAGGAGTTAAGTGGAGCTGCGTTACATGGATTGAGTTTAGATGATGATTGTACTAATAGTGAAACAAAACAGTTGGTGGAATGAAGACAATTGGATGGACAGGCAAGACTTCAAAACTCATGTTTGAATTCGATTTGAACTGGTCTTGAAAAGTCAAGTAATTTGTTTCTTGTGTTCTATGTATTCAGCACTTTTATTTGTTGTTTCATATGAAGATGAATTCAACATATGGCTTCAAATAATAATGAAAAATAAGAGATTGGTTGAAGATTAGGAGAGCCCTATAGACTTTGAGAAGCATATACATTAATTGAGCTATTGATCATCATTATCACCTTATGTTTTCTTGTCTATGATGTTAGCAAAGATATGGTAATAATTGTGTGTGTTTCCTTGTAATCCACTTCAATGTTGAATACTAAATACAATGCATGTTGTTGCTCAATTTTGTTATGGAGGAATAGTAAAGAATCTTGTTTAATATTGCTGTCTTGTTATAACTATTTGAAACTTTGACAAACATAAATGTTAATCTTGTCTTATAGAGATAAGTAGGCTTGGTGCATTTTTCAAAAAAAACACATGAAACCTTTGTTTTTCGGACATTGCAGCATTTAGCTCTGTATTATTAGACGAAGCTCGGTTTGAGTAGTCGGTATATTGCCTCCATATCCGACAGGTCTATCTCGCGAGGACTCCATTTCGAGTGCGTGGAAATGAAGAGCTGCTTCTGAAAGTTGGTTAGAGGGCAGTATTTTCTCTAAGTATTTGTTCGTTTAATTCATCCCCTTCTTCTTCTTCTTCCTTCTCTCTCTTTTTTTTCTTACTGTCATCATCTTGTTCTTCTTTTCTATGTTGTAATAGATACAATTAGAGAATTGTTTTAGCTGTTGTTTGTTCTGTTCTAACACAATTCTTGTAAAAGATGGCATTGTTTGCCTTTATATTGTTTGCATTCTAGTTTCCATTGATGTGCTAATAAAATACTCCTTATATTTGGTTTACACGATTCCTATATTCAAAGACCAAAAACACACACTCAATCAATAGCTATTTTTGTGTTTGAACATAATAATTTAATTATTGAAAATTTACATTAATTCAGGAAATAAAACACAGAATATATAAAATGTTTCATAACGAAAATAAAAATTTATTCATCTCTCATGTGTCACAGGTAATGCTGCGTTAGGCTTGTTTTGCTAAATACTCCCTTGCTTCCAAAAGGGAAGGGAAAAAAGGCCTTCTTTTTACTTGTCAACTTATATATAAATTTGCATCTCATCATTCAATTTCAAGTTTATTCCACCATTTATTTAACCAATTCTTTATCCAATATTTGCTATTATTGATCACAAAGTTGCTGTAAGAATAGTATTGTAATTTTATTATAACTTTACGAACAACACTGCTTTTTTTTTTTTCAGAAAATAACTACTACCTCCGTCCCAGGTTATTTTGCCTACTTTGACCGGCACGGAACCTAAGAAAAAACTGTTTGACTTTGATGTGATGTGTTATTTTAATATTTTTGAGTGACAATTTTATAATTAATGTGTGCTTTTTGAGTGCAAAAGTTGTAAAATGAAAGAAATGAAGGGGTAAGGAAGTAAATTTTTCTTTGCCATTTTTGGGCTGGCAAAATAAGATGGAACAAACAAAAATGGAAAGTTGGCAAAATAGAGCGGGACGGAGGGAGTATATTCTAGCCAAGAAATTTAAGGATTGGTTGTTAACTTGATATAATAGTCATATGGAATATGGTCCACATGTAGGGGATCTGGATCACATGAGCACATACATGTCCATGTGCTTCATTAAAAACAACTCCTAAGATTCCACATATAAAATTCCTTTTCGATCAATAATATTATATTAAAGCATTTGTTTATCTTCATTTCAATAAACTAGGTTTTAGTATAAAAATTGAAATAGTTAGCGACACACATGTTAATATATAAAGTTCAAATGTGTCCCACTTCATTAAATTAGAGCCAAATTGAAAACAGCACACAGAAAAGATACATTCATTAGAGTTGAGTTAAGGACTTAGATCGATCCTTCATACATTCCCTAGTAAGAAGCGTCTAACGGGTAAAAATCGGGTATCTTTATGTCTACTTCTGCTAAAGAAACGAGCATCATTCCGCACCTTCTACAAGATGATTGATGAAACATAAATTTCTGAAGATTAAAACGATTGAGAATCGTACTTAGAAGCAGTGATTCTCAAAAGAGTGCTATACGTAATCAATCTCTTTATGTTTTCTTCTCATCAACTCATTAATCCTTTAGGAACTTGGAGAAGATTGTGATTGTTATCAAAAGACGAGTACTTACTTTGCTTTGCAGTTTTATTGTCCTTGTGGTTTAGATTGCATTTTTACCCCTCCAAAGCTCTGCACTTTACTGCATTCTCAGTTGAATAATACACCATCAGCTTCCGTCAAGTTGATCCACCATGAACAGAAGCTAGAAAAAAACAAGGAAAGAAACACGTAAACGATAGCATGTCGGCCTGAAATTAAACATCAGAAGCAAGACAACCTCCCATTGGCAGTAAAATATACAGTTCTCATTATTCACCCCAATAAAAAGCTTTTTGCACTATGATTAGTGAGTGCATTTTTTTTGCCATTACTCTGTTTTCATTGAACTCCACAAGTCCTTTTTCCTATTTCAATGTCACACGAAGTTAGCAGGGCGGTACAAAGAGGGGAAAGAAAGCTATTATGTGCTTCTTAAAGTATCTATGATGCCTATTGCTTGAGAAGTAAGAAGAGACAAAGAAGCATTACCATCAAAATGAAGAATTTTCTCCTTCGCCTTGTGCTAGTTAATAATGCAGTTCTCATATATCGTAAACGAAAATGGAGAGAAAGACGAAGATTCTGCATCAAGTCTATTGTCCATGGTCATACATTCATTAGCCTCCAACAAAGTATCCAAATCTCGCCAGAATTTGATGACATGGAGGCTCTCTTCTTCTGTTGATCTCTGCAAAATGATTCGTGAAGCATAACCTTTCTTCCTCATCAGAAGACATATTTCTAAGGGGTTATTTGCAGTGAGCGTAACCAAGTATAACCAGCCCTTATCAGACAAAAGCATGTCCGCAACTGGCAATATCCTATCAATAACACTCCGTCCATTCTCCCCTCCAGCCCAAGCAGAGGCAATGCCATGAGAGCCAACCTCCTCTTCTGGAGTTGGCACATAAGGTGGGTTTACTACCATGACATCCACAGATCTGGCTAACCGCTTCTCCAGTCCCGATGCAATATCAGTATTTACCACCTCAGCATGACACCCGTGTGCTACTAGTGTTTCACGGGTTACTCTAACTGCATGGTGGTTTACATCAGTCGCGATATAGTACGAACCAAGGTCCTCTCCTCCGAGCAGGAGAGCAAGGGAAGTTATTACATACCCACTACCACAGCCAATCTCCATGCAAATTGACGGATGATGAGCTGATAACTTAGATCTATCGACTAGAAGAGCATCAACCAATGCAAATGAATCATCACATGGCTCATAAACTTCAGAATGTGAACTCACGAGGTGAATGCGAGCAATTCTGGGGAGCATGCTGCAGAAAGCTTGAGCAAGCCCTGAAATAGAGGTATTGGCAATTTAACGCTATGATCCAGTGACAGAACTATTGAGTTTCTGAGCTTAAGGCCCAAAGGCTGAGAACAAGAAGCAATCTTCAATCAAAATAAGTTGTGCAACAAGAATCAATAAGAACCAAAGGAAAGCATCATGAACTATATAGAAAACATTCAAGTAGACTCCATGTTTTGATTTAAATCAATGTAAACAAAAAATAACTAACAAGATGCCATTGTAAACCCGCAACATACAAGCAGCAAATGCAATGGTAAACATTCTTATATTCTCATAATCCAATAGGTCCATCATGATAATGAGTAGACATCATATTGTTAGTCTAGTACCAAAAACACAGAGGTGCTAAATATTCCTGACTAAAAGCAAATCATGTTTATTTTGGCAACTCAAGATGGTAAGAACAGGGGAAATCTTCGACTAGCATTTGTCATGTTTTCCTCATTTTCAAAAATTATCCAACATAAACGTTCCAAGTAAATGTAAACAAGAACAATTGGCAGAACATAACAAACACTGCACAAAAATAATATGACAGCTGCAATCTTTAATTGAGAGGAAGACCAGACCTAGTTAAAAATAAAAAAATAAAATTGATCAGAATAAAATTCTAATTCTTTGAATGAAAATGTAGAAGAAAAAAAAAATTAAATTTTTTCAACCAGAGCAATTAATTTTGGCGTTGAACAAGAACCCCAGGTTGAGCGCAAATTCATATTAAAGCTTTCAAATCCTTCTACCAATCTAATAATTTCTCAATCAATACCTTCCACCATCATTGGCAGTTCACAGAAAATCAATTCAATAATTCTCCTTCAAAAAATTAGAGCAATCGAAACTAGGGATTAGGAGTGATACCAAAATACACAAACACCAAACAGAAGAAAATAGCGAAGTAGATAATATACCTCAGAATCTATATTCATATATATATGAGGGATAGGAAATAGCCATGGATGAATCATTCATCAAGCTCCACAAGTTATGCTGCAAAGTGGCGAGATGAGAGAGAGAGAGAGAGAGAGAGAGAGAGAACGTTCATACTCTGGGCCTTAACAACACCCAAGTTTCAGAAGTTTAAACCCAAATCCATTCATATTTTTTCACAATTACATATATCAATTATGGGATAAATTTATATATGTATAATAAATTATTTACTTAAATATGTATCATAGTATATGAAATAATTTAAAATTCCACGTTTATTAAATGAGTAAGTCTTGTGTGACCGTCTCACGAATCTTTTTTCGTGAGACGGGTCAACCCATAACCCACACTAAGCAATTCATATGAAAATTTATGGATATTGATTCAATTCATGGGTAATAAGGATCTGTCTCATGGAAACTATCCGTGAGACCGTTTCATATGAGTTTTTACCTTATTAAATTCACATGTTAATCAAATTAAGGAATTGAATATTTTAACAAAATTACCCGGATTATGCGGTTGCTAACACTAGTAGTTTCCATTTAGTTTGGAAAACTGAAATCGAATTGGAATTGAATCATGGTTTAAAAAATTGTTGATCCGGTTTTGATTCGAATCGAAACCGTGTATCATGGTTTAATGGTTAGATTTTAGTTTGGGTATTTTCAAATTGAAACTGACGGTTTGAACTCGCGTTTAAATATGTTTTGTATAAAGAAATATTATGTAGTTATGTTATTTTATTCTTTAGTTTTAAATTGTATTGATTGATATATTTAATTTGTATTGTAAGTATTCATTTTTTTAGGTATATGGTTTGTATTTGGTTGTATTAAAATTATACAATCCTGCTACCCTACCCATCATTGACACATTAATATGTGTCTATCGCTAACATATCAGATTTCCAACATATCAATATGATATTTTCGCTTTCAATATAATCAATTGATGAAATTATTACCTGTCAGTGGTGAGCATATTGAAAGGTAGGCTTGACAGAAGGGGAGGGGATAGGAAAGCATAGACTTGGATAATTTCACTTTCAGTATAATCAGTGATGAAATTATCATTACACGTTAGCAGTTTTCAATATAATCAGTAGATTAAATCATTACATGTAGAGTTCGAACACCAAATATCACACACAGCAATCAAGCTTCAAGGTTTCAGCTCGATAAACCCTAATTAAGACTGAATTGAAAAAACCACAATGCACGATCGAAAATGAACAAGAACACACAAGGATTTAAGTGGTTCGGCTCGCCAACATCGGCCTACATCCACTGAAGAAAGAATCACGAGATTTCACTAAGAAATGAAGAAGAAATTCGAGTTACAAATTGAGACGCAACTTAGGGTTTTCCCCTTCAAACTCACGAAGAACCCTAATTCTAAAACACTCTAAATCGCTCAAAATTACGAAGTGATCTTACAACTGAGTACAACTCATTATATATAGAACCATAGCCCTCAACCAATTTCACGAGATCAAAACTGAAACTCCGCGAATTTCGGATTTCATCTTCAGCTGCTGCGCCCAAGCCCTAACTGATTTGGCAGTTATAACTGCCTTGGACCGGCTCCAACTGCAACTCAAATTCATCCGGTTCAAGCGGTTTTCGACCGGTTCTCGAGATGGCGAATCCGGTTCCATGCAATGCAGGTGATTTCCAGTTGATCCATATCACATTACACATCAGGGGTGGAATAAGAAACATCAAATAACTTGCGTGTTCCGAATTCATACCCCGATCAACACAATCTGTATCATAAGGTGGATACCACTTGAGCTACAAGTTCGTAGTTATTTTCCTTAAATTATTATTTCTAGTTTTTGAACTTGTAAGTTGTAATATAGTATCGTATGTAAATTGCAAATGTAAGTTCTACTTTTTTATTTATATCAAATTATTAACATAAAACTAATTACGATCCTGTAATTATATGATATTCTTCATATAGGCCAAATAAATTTCAAAAGATTTTTAAAAAAATGTAAAAGAAAAAGAAAAGAACCACCCAACGGGCTACGACGGTTTATAAACTAAAACTGAAGTCTCCACATTAATTCAGTTTCGATTTGATCCTCCACGATTTTCCAAATTGATTTGACCCTCCACGATTTTCCAAATTGCGGTTCCGAATTGAAACCGATGGTTCAAACCATATAATCTCTTTAACATTATTTCACCCCAACTTCCTAATCTAATTTTTTTATCAATTCTTTCATATTTTTTAATTAATGACAAAAATTAGAGTAAGTCTTATGTGAGACCGTCTCACGGATCTTTTTTCGTCAACCCATAACCCACATTTAGCAATTCATATAAAAGTTTGTGGATATGGATTCAATTCATGGGTAATAAGAATCCGTCTCACGAAAACTATCCACGAGACCGTTTCACATGAGTTTTTGTGCAAAAATTAATGCCAGTGAATGAGATCGAGGAGGAAGTAGATATTATATGGAAATTGACTCCATAACAAGACATGTATATGTGCATGTTTGTAACACTTGACTAACATATATATGCATATATATTACTAATAATTTGGTTGAATTTGGAGATTGGAATGGGCAAAATAGTATGCATGATCTGCATATGCATAATTGTGTTAGCCATCCCCATAACCATTCTATCCTTAGCCCTAGTGACCCACAATCCCAAGCTCTACATCCAAGATTTCTTCATTCCCTCTCTCATCAACTCAACTCAATCCAATGCCACCAAGCTCAACACCTTCATCTTCATCGACCTCAAACTCCACAACCCGATGCCCTTCAATGGCCTCCATTACGGGGATCTCGACGTTACCTTATTTTACGGGCTCAACAGGACTCTTACGGTGGCTGACTATGTTGTCCCGGGCTTCTACCAGGGCTTCAAGAAGACGGCCCACAAGACGGCGGTGGTCAGGACTCGTGGCCTACCCTGGCAAGATGCTTTTGACAAGGTTTCCGGTGGCTTCACGGTGGACTTTGCGGTGGAGCTGGCTACCACGGTGCAGCTCAGGCGATGCGGCTTTCATTTGAAGAGGAGGGCGATGTTGGTGGCGGCGAATGTGAGCGTCGACGGCTCCGGCGAGCAAGTTTATAAGAAGGCTATTAGATTCCGTTGATCTAATATTTTTTACAGATTTTAATTGTTTTAGGGCTATATTTTTTATTTATCATACTTGGGTCCAAAAGAATTTATCATTATTATTCATATATATGATTTATCCTTCATTAATAAAGAATGCAGATAATAATTTATTCATTCCTCCCAAGATCGATCGATATGGATCTCAACTAGTTTTCGTATCTTTATATTTTTAGTCTTTTATTATTTTTGATACAACTCACATCCGTGTTGACTTTCACTACTTTTAAATTAATCTAAGGTCACATAAATCATGGGGAGAGCGAATTAAATATAAATTCTTAATTATCAAATAATGTTTATTTGGGTGTAAACAAAAAAAAAAAAGACTATCTTCATTATTTTTTATTTCATCAATGCATTTACTTTCATACTTTTTGAATAGAAAATAATTATAATCAAGGGCATCAGTATTGTTAGCTGGATAGATCGAGGAGCTCTGACCTTAACCCTTTATTATTTATATTTCTACTAATTAAACTTATAATATAATGTTTTACAGATCCCAAATTTATAATATTATATTCTTCATATTATATATATACACTATAATTTAGAAAAACAATACATATTTTTAATTAAATGTATAACACAAATTTTATTCCAAAAAGAATAATATAGATCCTGTTTTTAGGGATTCTACTGATTAGTTTTAAGCTTTCAACTTCTGACATAACATTTTCAACTATTATATCTGTTGGAAAAATTCTGAAATTTTGCCCATTTTGGGGGCTGATTTATGGCGGGTCCCATTTGGTAAAAATGGTATCCGTTTGAAGAGACGTGTTCTCCTCCGTGAGAGCTTCGATTCGGTATATAGCTCACCCAAAATGGATTAAGGGTGAATGAGAAATTGGGAGCCGAAGTAGTGGTTTTGGATCATGGTTAAAGCTTGGAAAATGTGGGAAAAACCTTTTTGTCCCACATAGGAACTTTAGCAAGTTTTGTACTTGTATATAATGCTTTCCACCTTATGAGGTGAGTAAGATGTAAATCAAGAGGCTCTCTCTTGTACGCGCGCGGGGGTGCAAATCATTTCCAAGTAAGCTTGCGCGACCTGCGTACACGAATGTCGGTCCGGAAAAGGGCGGGCCTAGCCCGGTTCCTTTTGCCACCGACCCGATCCGTGCCTTTTCAACTGCCGGCGGTCCTTTTGCCACCGACCCGATCCGTGCCTTTTCAACTGCCGGCGGTTTCGGTTTTGGTCTTAATGCCTGCTCCTACCATTCGACAGCCTTCGTTTTCCCTCTTATACTTCCTTCGTTTCTCGATACAAGTCGGGCACTTTTTCGGTTCGCCGTAAGCAGCAGTCTCGTGCAAGTCTGCGTGCTTGTAATCGTTGTACCCTGGGAAACAGACGTCTTTGTGGTCTCGTGCACCTTCGTGAGACGACGAATCTGTTTTAAGGAAGTATATATTTTCATACGTTTTCTAGCCATTTTTCGCACTTTTCTTCCTACAATATCAAAAGTCGTCATGATTTTATGAGATAGTGTATATATTTTATCTCTTGAGTTTTGAATTGTGTTTACATTATAATAAAAATATAGCTCCATAAAAAAAATCATTTCAAATTCAAAGTGGAAAACACAAAACAAGAGCTAGCTCAGAGTTGATTCTCTCTCTCTCTCTCACACACACACATCCACCATGGATGAATACAGCGTTGTGATGGAGGCACCAACCAGAAGATACGAATGTTTATGCTATATTCCGACGGTCGCCGTCACCATCTGGGTCGGCCTGAGCTTCAACCTCAAAGGTCCTCGCTGCTACGTCCATGAATTCTACGTCCCCGCCCTCGATCTCTCTCTCACCAATTACTCCTCCGCCGTTAATCCCTGCATCTTCTTCGACGTCTCCTTCAAAAACATCTTGTCTGATCGCAGCCTCCGCTACGGCGGCGTCAATCTCACCTTCTCCTACCCCGGAAACGGCGTCGTCGCCAACTACACTGTCCCCGGATTCCGCCAGGGAAAGGGGAAGACCGCCCACCGCCGGGACGTGGTGGAGACGCGCGGGGTGCCCTGGGACCGCGCACTCGGGGCGGTTTCGAACGGGTCGGCGGCGGTTTTCCGGGTCGAGTTGGCGGCCCGGCCCCGGTTCAGGTTCTGGTTCTGGTATTCCAAGAAGAAAGGGGTCAGGATTGGGGCTGACGTGGCGGTTGATGGGTCTGGGATGAAGGTGAAGAAGGGTGACATTAGGTTAAATTCTGCTGACTCGAACACTCGGATTCCGATCTTCATTGTGTTTCCATGTCTTTTACTTACCACATCTTTCTTGTATTCATCAGCTCATCCCATTTTTTGATGTTTTTAAGATTCTTCTGCACTTAATTAAAATCATTTTTATTCTATTACTATGAGATTTATCAATATTCGTCTCGTAAATATCACGAATTAGAAGTTAAAAAAAATTGCCATAGTTTCCTACATTCGTAAGCATCAACAAGGAAAGAAGAAAAGAAAAATTAATATTGAAAACTAAAATATGAAATAAGAAAATAAAAAGACTAGCATGGAGAGTTGACTTGTGTAAACGAGACGTAAAGCCAGTGATCGAAGAGTTTCACGAAAACTTGTGTGATACGGTCTTAAGAATAGTACGATTGAAGAGTTTCACGAAAATCTGTGTGAGACGGTCTTAAGAATAGTTTTCGTGAGACGGATCCTGTTTACCCATTAACCAAACTTATTTCCACAAATTTATACATGAATTGTGAAGGGTGGGTTGTGGATTGACCCGCCTCACATGAAATGATTCATGTGACGATCTCACATGAAATAATTCGTGAGACAATCCATATAAGATTTAAGATTCGTGAGACGATCTCGTGAGACGCTGGTGATGCTCTTAGATTTTTTTTTTTTTTAAGGACCCTTGTCTAGTTTCATAAAAAAAAAAAAAAGGATTTTTTTAAAAAATCTAATCTATTTATTAGATAGGCCAGAGTCCAATCAAACCAAAACTAGATCAAAACATGAAGCTGTGTTGAGTAGTCTATCTATTGTCACCCTAATTGGGAATTGGATCTTCTATTTTAAGATAATATTTCATCTTATATTTTATTGTTTTTAATAGATGACAAGTGTAAACTGATGATGTAATATTTTACATGTGATATGTAATAGTTATGTTAAAATATCAAATGAAACACAATTATGAAACAAAGGATCCCGATAGGAATTGTTCCTAAAATGATCTAGCTGCTAAGGCGTACAAATTAAAAATCCTTACTTGCCATTAATAAAAACGGGCCAAGGATTTTTGTAATTCTAAAAGGGCCTTCACAGAAGTAACGGGTCATTAACGAGTTGGGCTCGAGACATTTAATATTATTGAATATATTTCTTAAATACCAATAATAAATATTGTCCAATAATAATCTCGTTAATAAATATTATTTTTTTAGGGATATTTGATATCATATTTTATATAATTTAATCAATTTTATGTAACACTATTAAAGATGTGTATATAAATAATATTTGTGTATTCTGAAATTATACGTCATCCTAATTATTTTTTAAATTAATATTTGTACTTTAGATATGTAATATCATTGAACATTTTAAGAATATTGTTAATATCCTCTACCGATTAATGATGAAGATCGTATTAACTATATAAGTATAAATATCATAGAATATGTGAAATGCTAAATATCCTTATGTCATATAATCATATTATTAGTACATGTAACACTAAATATCATATCATAAATAGTTACATAAATTAAAATTTTCTAAATTGTTAAATATACATTTTATATCTTTAAATATTTACTATTAATTAAATTTTATTATCAAATAGTTGATATTTACCTATTATAGGTTAGTCAGTGCAATGCATCGGGCAATTACTAATGTTATATAGATATAGACACACATACACACAACTGTCACTATCGGTGAACACATGAACACAACCATAATTTTTAAGAATTAATTATATTATATTTTATAAGTTTTAATAAACTATAAGGGCATGTTTACTTTGCTGGTTTAGATTGGTTAGGGCTTAGATACCAACCTAAACCCATGTTTACTTTGACCGAAAATTTTTATTTATCACATGGTTTGGGCCGGATTAAAACCTTGATTAGCCTCTCTTATCGGGCCTTTTTTAAACCCACCTTATTTGGTGGGTTTAAATCAAGCCCAACAGTAATAACTTGAATTTACCATACTACCCTTACTATTCATATTGATATTACAGTTTTGCCCTTTTTTTTATTTAATTCACCAAAGTGCCAGGATATATGACAAACCCTTCTCCTCCCAAAGCCCCCGTATTTTTGAGATAAAAACGTGAAACCGACATTTATTTTTGGACAGTTATATGAATCAATACACATGATTTTACTGTTAATCTTACACAATTTTTATGTAATAACTGACAATAATCTCCAACAGTTTATATTATTCTCTGCACCAAAAAGAATATTCCATAATATTCTTTATTAATTAATTTATTTAACATTTTATTTATTATCAATATTCGTTATTATTGTTAAATGATCTATTTTTCATCTTTATTATTTAGTGTAAAAAAATTATATATATATATAAATCTTATTTAATATAAGATTGTATTTATTAATATGTTGTATTGTATTTTTTTCCCAAAATCAGAATAATTATAATAGCACTTAATATAAAAAATAAGGAAAAAGAACTTAAAAATAAAATAAAATAAGAAAAGAAAAGGAATAAAATAAATAATAAATAATGATAAGAAAAAAATGAATACAAAGTAAGAATATCGAAAAAGAAATTAAAAATAAAATAAAATAAGAAAATAAAATAAATAAAATAAAGAAAAGAAAAATCAGATGGCGCAAGAGTTGACCTGTGGAAAGTTGGCGAAAAACCAGCGATTAAGATGAGATGGCGCAGAAAAGAAAATCACTGTTGGAGATGAAAACATGCGCCATCAAATTGTAATGGCGCACTGTTGGAGATGCTCTTAATTACTAAGTTAATTTGTTGAATTAATATAAATAACATTTTCAGTATTTTCCTTATTAAACTCAATTATACATTTTGTAAATCTACATATAAATTTCTTTATTAAACTCAAAAATTGTTCACATCACTAATTTTCTATAATATTAAACTCAAAAATTGTTCACATAAGTATGATTGACTGATTCAAGCACATGATTTACTTAAAGTCACGCTTACAAATTTGACAAGAGATAATTAATTACAATTAAAGATGGAATAATCTAATCAAATAACAAGAATTTCTTTTAGTAATTATTATAATCTATAGTACTTAGGAAAAAGTTTAGCATTAATCTTTGTCAACGGTTCACATGTACTTGTCAAAAAGAAAATGAGTTAGTCTCCTGTGCAACTGGTGTATGTACAATTCGGGTCGGGTCCGGGTCGACACTGGATCCGCGCACTTTTATTTATTTTATTTTTTTTGAATTTTATTTTTTCACTTCAGGTTGTTACCTTTATGTTATATGCATGTGACCTTTATGTTATATAAGTGTGACCTTTAAGTATAAATGTAATGACCTTTATATACTCTAACTTAGAAAAAAATGAAGAATTTTAACAAAATTTGTACATATTTACGTTTATGAAATATTAGCTGCACATATATCCATCCTTAAAATGCACTGAATTTTGAAAATTTCAATTTTTTTCAAAGTTATGGATTATAATAGTCATAATATTTGTACATAAAGGTCACAAGAACTGTACATAAAGGTTACAACAATACAACATAAAGGTCTTAATTTGAAGCGAAAAAACCTGAAAATCTTCATTTTTTTCCTAAGTTACTGAACATAAAGGTCATAACATTTATACACAAAGGTCACACTTATATAACGTAAATGTCACATCTTTACAACATAAAGGTAACAGCCTGAAGCGAAAAAAAAAGAAAAAAAAAAAGAAAATCCAGGTGCGCGGATCCGGGTCGGGTCGCCCCAGTTGCACAAATCCAGATCCGTGCACCTGGTGCACAGCAGCATTTGCCAAAGAAAATTAATTCATGCAAGTCGGTAATAAAGCTAGACAAAAATGTTAGATTTCATTTTTGAAGGTAATATT